>JARFIW010001697.1:0-197971 GCA_036346225.1 Platerodrilus igneus
AGCTGTCTTTCTTTGTCACATTGTTAAGCCGCCGGTAGTCTACACAAAACCTTGTCGACCCGTCCTTTTTCTTGACAAGCACTACCGGGGATGCCCATGGACTATTCGAGGGTTCAATTACTCCCTGTTCTTCCATGTCGGTGATAATTTGCTCGGCTTCCTTACGTTTTGCCAAAGGAAGACGCCTGGGGTGTTGTCTTATTGGTTGCGCATCTCCAGTATTGATCTTGTGTTGCACAACATTCGTCCTTCCTTTCTCACTATCATCCAGTGCAAACACATTTCGATATCGTCCGACCAGCTCTTTTACCTTGTCCAGTTGGTCGCCGTTTAATCCTTGACACGAAGGTATTAACATATCCAGCAATTTATGTGAGCAACCGTTGGCTGGTTTATCTTTCGTGTCGTCCACACAACGTTTAATATGGCATACTGGAATGCAACTTCCCACAATCGTGTCTTTCTTCAGGGTCACCGTATGCGGATTAATGTTCAACACCCTTACTGGTACCATATTTCGAAACTTTACCAGCGTTCTTCCAATCAGTAATCCCTCCTGACCCATTCCCGATTCAGTTGCTTTTATCATGCATACTTGTTCTTCCCGGAGCGTACCATCCGGGCGTCCCATTACTATCATTTCCGCCTTCTCGGGTATTTTCATATCACAAATCATTCGAACTTGCATCGTCTGGTTACTCGTACCTTGAAATGGAATCTCATCATCATCTATCCGAAGCACATTTTCTTTCATGTTTACATGAAACCCATATTCTCTCATGAGATTAATTCCCAAGATCACTTCCTCTGTAATTTCAGCTACCAACACTCAATGATTAATTAATTTGTCCCCAATTGTCAACTTAACGGCAATCTCCCCGTGAGTACCAATCTTCTCACCACTTGCCGTTCGGAGACACACCGATACAGGTAGCACTTTTCCACGACCAACCAAATCTGGTCTCACAATAGTTCTTGTCGCTCCTGTATCCACAAGTAATCGGACAATCTTACCATTAATTCTACCATTGATATAAATGCTGTCCAGACTTCTCATCGACGATGCAACACGGATGGTAATCTCCGGGACACTACGTTGTGCTGTCGACGTTCGCCCCCTTACGTCGACTTGCTTTAGTTTTCCGGCTGCTCAACCGGTTGTTTTTTTGGTTGAGTGCAGCGTCTCTGTATCTGACCAACTTCACCGCAGTTCCAGCATCGCAGACCCCATCTCCGCGGTCGTTGTCTTTCAAGCTTTTCCACACGGTTGATTATTTCATCTATGCTGTTCTGCGCTTGATCAGGTTCCTCTAAGGCAGACCGAACTTTGTGACTCATTCTGTGTGATGTCTGCTTAGCTGCTTCAAATTCAAGCGCATGAGCCAGTGCGTCATCTAACATTTTTGGCCGTGCTAATCTTAGCGCTTGCTGTCTTTCGCCATCCTTAACGCCATCCACGAATGTTTGTACAGCCAGTTGTTCGAGGAAACTATCTGGTGCCGTTGGATATGCCAATCTAACTAATCTGGCGATGTCAGCTTCGAATTCTTGCAGGCTTTCACTTGTGTTTTGCGAGCGATTCTTAACTTGTGCGTGGTAAACCTATTGAAGGTGAGCATCTCCATATCTCATCTCAAGCTTTGATGTTAAGAGGCCGTAATCATTCTGCTGGTGATCAGGAATCGTTTGTAAGATGTTAAGAGCTTCCCCCCGTAGGGCCTCTATTAATGAGATAGCCTTCTCTTTGTTGCACCAACCATTGGCTATTGCAGCAGCTTCAAATTGTTTCAAATATGTAGGCCAAGGTGTTTTACCATCGAATGTGGGTGGTTTCACTTTAAATTTAGACGGAATTGACTCGCTTCTTTCTAGGGTTCTTATTTCTGGAATGTTCTGATTAAAAACTTGGTTTGGTAATTCAAGTGGCCGCGTTGTTAGTGAAATTACTTGTTCTTGCAGCCTCATCACATCTTCTTCCATTTTTATGAATTTACTGTCCAACTTTTGCTCAACTGTTTTTACCTGTTCTGTGAAATCTTCTTTCAATGCAATGGAACTTTCCATTAATCTTTGTTCTAACGTGGCTGTACTTTCATTCAACTTTTCTTCCATTTTGGCAGCATTTTCACTTAACCTTTTCATTTTCTCAGCGTTTTCACTAAATCTTTTTTCCATTTTCTTAGCATTTTCACTTAAACTTTCTGTGAGGTTTGATTCCAGTTCAACTGACCTCACTAAATTTTCACCGAGTGTCACTTCCAGTTTAGCCGACCTCTCCTCCATTTTCTCAGCATTTTCGTTTAACTTTTCTTCTATACCGGATTTAAAATCCTTAAGGAAATTCATTAAACTTTCTGCCTCCATCTTATTTTGACTCCTTGTAACTCGCATATATAAACTACTTAAATGTCTTTAGACTTGTGTGCTTTCCTTTTAAATTAATCACTATATACCCCGCAGCTGACACCAGTGAAGCGGGCTACTTCTACCGCGTTTCTTTAATTTAAAAACAAGTAATAACAATAGTCTTTATTACTCACTGTTCACAAGTCTAATTAACAGTATATGCCTTATTTATAGATGTTTTCAGTCCACTTAACAATGAAGCACTATTACGCTAATGAATTTACAAGCACTTATATCTTCTTAAACTAACTTCTTTACCATAGGTCCATTAACAACACTAACACAACTATTATTCAATACAAGCTCTATCTATTTATGTATACTACAAGCTGCATGTACATTAGACACGTTTAGCTCATATAACATTTATGTATATACACGCTTAGGCTTCCAAAAAGCTCAACTTATAACGATATAATTTATATTAGACATTCAAGTATAGACTAACTCTTACATTCATAAGCGGCCTTATATATACCCTAAATTAAAGACATGACTCATTATCTAGTAATCTCTAGAAGAATTCTGCAATCCTGAAGAATACGCTGTGCCTCGGGCGTTTGTATGTTTGACGGGTTGCCTAATAGTGGATCGCAACATTATGTAATATGTTTCCTTATGTTGTATTAATAAATGAAAAATTAAAGCCTGATGTTTCACATCAATAATAGCAAAATGCTTTTATGCTACTCAAGCATTTTGGACGATTTACTATAATATTGAAAATTGGGCAATTTTTACTACTCCTTCCTGGCATAAAATGTTGTTGGCAACCATGTGGGTGGCACCGGTGAATTACATTTCCTACTTTAATTTTTTACTTTGCAGGTCCAACCTTAATTTAGGGGATAATACTTATTTAATTTTAACTAATATTTGGAAGAAATAATTTGAAAATGGTTCGTCAGAACAAAGAATGTAATCTTTCTAAAGATTTAGCAACATATCTTGCAAAGAGGGTAAGAAGTGTAGATGATATAGATATTCGTTATGGATATGGGTCCATTTTCTGTGATGTCGCCTTATATCTTTTTGGAACAGACTGCTATGCTAAACGCAAACTACTTATAAACAGGTGGAAAAAAAAATATAAATAATGTAAGACAATTGTTCTTGAAGATTGTTGAACAAGAAAACAATCGAAGCAACGGTGAGTTGGAAGGGGATTATTTATCCGATGGCATTAGAGAGGTAGGTATATTGCAGAGTAGTAGTAGTGATTATAATTCTCTTGCATTAAACACAACGATCGCAGTTCCTGTTAATATTACATTAGAGAATGAAAACCCTTTCCCCGAGAAGAATATGACCCACCTTTCAATGTGTGATAATAGCATTGATCTAGAGAACATCAACAATTCACCAGTGCATCCTCATTTACAAACTCAGTGCTTGAACGACAATGTTTATAAATTTACTTCTAAAATACAAAATATTTTCAAATGGGATTTTACGTTTAAAAAAAATTATATGTACTTTTTGTGTTAAGACATTAAACATGTCTATTCCGTGTGCCCACTTTATGTGAAGAACAAGCACGTTAATAAATGTTTACAAATCGTGTCGTAAATTTATTTGTTACACTACACTACGGCCGAGTGAGTGAAAAAGGATATATTCATTGCACTCTACACACAATAGGAACATTTAATCATAACAATTTACTGCGCCGTAAACAATTTAGGGGTTATGCACGGCTTTTAGCTAAGCAACAATTCCAGAATATATCTGCATTTAAATTCAAACAGAATATAATTTTAGCGGCAGAAGAGAGTTTGTTACATTTAAAAACCATTCACGATATTCCCACAGCAGATGTGGTAAGACATTGAAATAGACGCAGCGAGTGAAAACGAATTGGCCGAAAATGATTTTAAAGTGTACGTAAACTACCTGCTATGTGGAGAATCGTTTACGAGTATTTTAAACGGGTAATATTACCATGCATTTTTTCAATTTTTGGCTTGTGTATGCACTAGGCCCTAATAATCAATTCCCATCAATGGCAAATAATGGTCCTCTATACTTTTTGAAAAATAGAATTTCAAAGTGTACGTAAATTACCTGTTGTTTGGAGAAACAGTTACAAGTATTTTATACGGGTAATAGTGCCGTGCCTTTTTCAAGTTTTGGCTTGTGTCTGCACTAGGCCCTAATAATCAATTTCTATCAATGGCAAACAATGGTCCCCTTTACATTTGCTATTACATAGAAAACACGGGAACTCCACGTTGTTGTTGAAATTTTAGCTTCCATTGAGTTTACTTTTTATGTGTTTTAGTACTGTTAAGTTGTTCAAATTTTTCTTTATTTAGGTAGATAGGGTATTAGTCAGCTATTTTCGTAAATATCGTTCAATATAGTTCTCCCTATTTTTTTAATTATTGTAAATACAACAAGAACGCACAAGGTGGTGGTGTTGGAGCAGCTTTATAGTAATTTTATAATGTTTTTCACTGCTTTAGCATCTCCAGTTTACCATTTTATTGTGGGGAATACTGTAGCAACCAACCCCCGTAAATATCAAGCAATGGTCCCCTATACTTTTCGTAAAATTAAATAAAATCGAAAATTACTATCGTTTCCAATTCACTTTTGCATGTATTATTGTATGTAGGGTCCGGTTTTACGCACCAGAATTCGTTGCGGAGAGATTTCGTTGCTATCATACGCATCTATTTATGTCTAAATTTTTGCAGTTTCGTAAGCAATTCCGCATGAATAAAGAAACGTTTGAAAGCATAATTGAGAACTATAAAACTTTACCTTATTATCCACAAGAAACACGCCATTGTGGCAAGATACCGAAGTCCCCTGAAACTCATATGCTTTCGTTTTTATGGTAATTCTGTAAACTTTATATTTTAAATTTTCTAGGTGTAAAGTTTTAAGTTTGCTGGAAATAAATACTGCAAGCGTGACGTTGCCAGTAGATTTGGAATGGCAGAAGCTACTTTAATTGCTTGTTTTAATCGGATGTTAAATTACTTTATGTCAATTGCTTCAAATGTAATAACATTCCCAAGTAGCCATGAGGAAAAACAGAAATAACCAAGTGGAAGAGGTTTGTATTTTATCAACATTTACCTACAATAGCCACATTCAAAATGTACTTTAGATTGCTCGCCTTCCTGGTGTAATTGGAACAATAGACGGAACGTTTATTCCCATTCGAAAATCAATTCATAAACTCAAATCCATATATGTAAATCGGCATGATTTACCGTCACTAACCTTACAGGCAACTTGCAAATAAATCTTTAAACTTATTAAATGTCAATTTACAGGTCATTTGCTAATAAACAATTTTTGGATGTTTTTACTGGAATTCCTAGAAAGATACATGATGCACGAGTATTCAAGTTGTCGCATATAAGCCAAACCATCTAACACATTTGCGGTGATGAGTTTTATTTATTGGGAGATGCGGCATATCCATTACGCAAGTGGTTAATAACGCCATATAGAGATTACAGGAATTTAACACCTGAATAACATTTTAATAAAAAATTGGCTGCAACGAGGGTTAAAATTGAAAATGCATTCGGTTTATTAAAACATTTCGCCAGTTAATCCGAACAGATTTTGAGTTAGTGGACACAACAGCTGAATTTATTATAGCTTGTGTATTACATAATGTATGCATTAATGCTAATGATGAGTGGAATGAAGAATACAACGATATAGAAATGGATGATAATTTACAGCAACTGGATGATGATGTAAGAGCAAGACAAGGAGGAGAAATAAAAAGAAGCTATTTATGTGAACTTGTAATATACTGTAATATACTTTTTAAAAATGTACTACTTATATCTATATTAACTGTAATACATTAATTAATTTTCTAATTATTTCATATTTAATGAAAAATGTAACTAATAATTAAATCACGCAGCTTCTAAATTAGAATTATTTTTTGTTTGTAATGATAAAAATTGTTGTAAGAGCTCTATTTTTTCATTATGGTGCCTATCTTTATTTGCTTCTTTTTCCTTCTGAATTTGTAACAAGATATTCGACAGCTTAGCTGCATGTTTCCTTTTTTTGGTAAGTGTTTTTTGCATGATTACCTTGTTAGCACTGCGTAACACCTTTGGTTGGGTACTAGCATCGATTTTTCTCAATTCATCCTCATATTCTATAGTCTTTCTAGATGAACCTGACGTTGAGTTAGTTATGGTAGCTGTTTTTTTTGTTTTAATATGGTTTTGTAGCGGTTTTCACACTGCATACCACTACGCTCTACACTTAAGGTTTCTTTTAAAGAGCATGCAATGTGGTCCCACATTAGTTTTTTTTGTTTTAAAACGTTTCATAGGGCCAACCTGACTATGCGATTCTTCATATTTATCCAGAAGAAATTTGGATTCTGCAACGTTCCACTCTACAACCTTTTGCCCTGTTGACGTGGAGGGTTGTGGCTGCTCCACTAATGACTCTTCCAGAATATTGGCAGTAATTAGAGCTTCTTTAGCTATAGTCATTAAACTTTTCTCGTCTAAAATAATAATTTATTAGTGTCTCCTTACAAACAGTAGACATTTTAGCATTGTGTTGTCTGAGCACTGTGTTAAATAATACTAGAGTACATTAGGTAATGAATGCATATATTTATATATTATTATTATTTTGAATTACAAGAAGCATTATTAATTATGTATGTTCGTAATTTTAATGACACGTCTTACTGTTCGCCGCCGGTACATCAATGCCCATATGCCGTGCTTCCACAACAACCTTGTTTAACCAGCGATGCCAGACGTATTAAATTATCTTAGTAATTAACACCTTCCCTTTTATTCTAGCGAGCCAAAATCATACACTACGTCTACAACATAGTCCTTTAAATGCTCCAGAACTCTTTTTACTCTAATTGGCCTTTCAGAATTTACATTTGTTACCTTAGGTATATTCTGAAAGGGACCAAAGGTGTCAATGTCTTCATTAGAAATTTATTATCACAGCCAGTCTTAGCTAGCTTTAAAAATCTTCTGTTTCGCCTATAAATATTACCATATTCATCCCTAACCATATAAGATCTATCATTAACAATATCAATTATTTTACCTTTTACCCACCTATTATTTTTTTGTAATAAGATATTTTGGTTTATGCTAAATTTACAAAGTTCTTTAACATTTCTATCATAATAAAATTTTTGTTTTTTTGTTTCTCAGCTATATTTTTACTAATCAATTTAGGATCGACATTTGTAACTTCAAGGCATTTTTCAGATATAGGTATTTTTGTTTTCAGGATTCTGTTTAGTAAAAGTTGAGCTGGTGAGTACTTCATATCAATTAAAGGCGTATTTCTATATTCCATTAAATATACTTCTAAATCAGAATTAGGGGTCATTTTCTTTAACATGTTTTTAAAGATTCCTACATACTTTTCTGCTAGACCATTTGACTGATGATAATGTGGGCTTGAAACTTTTATTTTAAAATTCCACTTGTCTGAAAATTCTTTGAACTTCAAACTATTATAAGGGACATTATCTGCATACAATATATCTGGAACACCAAATCGAGAAAAACAATTTTTAAGGAATTTCATTACAGATTCTGCTGTTTTATCACAAATTTCGGTGGCTTCTATCCAATTAGAGTATTGATCTACAAGTACGACATAATTTTTATTTTTGTATTCACATAAATCTGTAAATAAATATGGGCGAGATGGAACTTCGTGATTAATTAGTGGTTCTTTTTGATTACTTTTTGATATTTTTGACAAAGTTCACAGTTTTCTACTAACTTTTCTATATCAACCGACATTCGTGGCCAATAAAATATTTGTCTGGCCCTTAGTTTACATTTGTTCATTCCAAAATGTGCTTTGCGAATTTTCGAAAACATTTCTGATTTTAATGATTTAGGAATAATAATCTTTTTGTTTAAAAATAATAAATCATTTGATACATAAATATTATCTTTTAGTTTGTAGAATAGTTTCAATTCTGTTTAAAGAGCTTTATTTGACTTCGGCCAGGACGTATTACAAAATTGTTTTACCTGTGATAAAATTGTATCGTTATCAATTGCTCGAATAAATATTTTCTTTTTTCTTCAGTCATAGGAATATTATATAACAGTGAATGTATTATGTATTCCATTTCAGGGTCATCTACTGCTTTTGTGTCAATGTACGATCCAGATAGCGCATCAGCCACATACATTTCCTTTCCTGGCAAGTATACAATACAAAGATTGTACTTTAACAATTTAAATAATATCCGTTGCAATTGGACTGTGTCAGCTTCTATATTTTTGGAAAATATTGGTATTAAGGGCTTGTGGTCTGTGCATACCTTTTTTCACTAACCAATAAAGAATGTGATGCAAATGAGATGGGGTCTACCATCCTGCAATAACACGCACCCTAAGCCTTCACTTGATGCGTCACATTGTATTATAATGTTCTTTGTAGGGTCATAAATCTGTAAAGTGGGAGAACGAGTTATACACAATTTTAAATGATTTAGTTCTCGTTCGTGCTCCTCACTCCATTCAAATTTTGTATTAATTTTTGTTAGTCTCTTATTGATGAAGTTATTTGGGACAAATTAGGTATAAACTTTGAAAAGAATTTTGCCATTCCCAGTATTCTCATTAAACTTAGTTTAGTATCTGGCGAATTCATTGAAACTACTGCCTTCACATTCTCAGGACAGGGTTTAACACCGTGTTCTGAAATAATCTGCCCCATAAAAACAACTTCATTTAGTTTATATTGAAGCTTTTTAAGATTAAATTTTACGTTATTTTCTACTTCGTTTAATGCTATATCATGCTCTAATTCAGTTTGGCCCGAGATGATAAGATCATCAAAATATATATCAACATTTGGAATACCCCCAAATAGCTCACAATTTTTCTTTTGAAATATTTCCGGTGCTGATGAAATGCAAAACGGAAGTCTTTTAAACCTATATCTTCCATATGGAGTATTAAACGTGCATAAATGAGCTGTTTTCATCAAGTTGGATTTGCCAGTATCCATCTTTCATATTGTTGTATATAGCGAAGCCATTATTTTAGATTACTTTTAAAATATTACATTGTAACAGAATCAGTAAGCCGAACATCCTTTGTTCTAGGAAAACTTGCATCATGTTTATCAAATGTCATGTTCTTGAAATTACCTTACCACACTTATCCTTTTGTATAATTAATCTTTTAGTCATGTCTTTACTTTGTAACAACCACAATTAGGTTTCCTGCAGATGTCCTAGAACTCAGGGAAGTTTTGGCTTACCACTATTAAATATACATTTTTATTGCCTGCCACAACCTTCGGCAGAAAACCCATTTCTTGTTATCAACAGCTGTAAAAGACGAACCACCAGAATAGTAGTCAGTCAGTCTGTGTATGATCCTAGTTCATCCCTTGCTCTGAAGCAAGTCGGCTCAGAGCCAACCATCAAAATGGCGACTTAATCTATTATGGTTGCTGAGACATTATTAATAATTACAATGGTCGCTGAAATCTTATAACATAAGTTAACCTTTATTATTATTATTGCTTGAACTGTTATTACGCTTTGCTGTTATGCTGAATCTATACATATGTTCATTAGAATTTATCATGGTCAATCAAAACCTAATAATGTTGAAGATTATTTGGAAGATTTCATAAATGAATTTGTTCACTTGCAACTCAATGGAATTATGTTGAAGAATAAGCACTATAGATTGTTATTAAACGCTTTAATTTGCGATGCACCTGCTAAGGCTTTTGCGCTTTGTGTAAAATTACATAATGCTAGCATAAGTTGTAGTAAATGTATGGTGGAAGGTGATATGTCTGATAAACATACTATGATATATTTAGATAATTATTCAACATTAAGAACTGATAAGAATTTTCGAGATAAGGTTCAAGAAGATTATCATAAAGGAACCAACTCCCTTTGAAAAAATTGCTGATTTTGATATTGTAAATCAAACACCTCTAGATTACATGCATGTCGTACTGCTTGGTGTTGTTAGAAAATTAATTTTTTTGCTAGTAAAAGGGAAATGTGGAATTAGAATGATACCATCTATACTTGAAACGTTCAATACAATGTATTTATCTTTAACAAATATGATTCCTCGAGAATTTGCCAGGAAACCACAATTAATTTATAAGATTGATCATTGGAAAGCCACCGAATTACGGTTGTTTTTATTATATGTGTCACCATTTGTATTAAAACATGTTTTATCTTTTGACCAATACAACCATATTTTAAAATTACACATGGCTATTAGAATCTTATGTAGTCCATTAGTTTGTCAAAAACCTGATTATAATATGAATGCTAGTATCCTTTTAAGAGAGTTTGTGGAAGAATATGGCACTCATTATGGCATTGAGAATGTAACTTATAATGTTCATGCTTTAATCCATTTATCATAGGATGTTAAATTTTATAGTAACCTGGATAATTTCAGTTATTTTCCTTTCGAAAATTATATGAGACAAATTAAAAAATGTTTACAGTCTTCTAATCTCCAATTACAATAGATTGCAAATCGCATAGAAGAACAAAGAAAAATTGATTTAATGCACGATAAATTAAATAATAACGCAGTTCTAACATCTAGAGTAACTGATGAAGATGAATATACCTACAACTTTGAACATTTTACTGTAAATGGAATGGTTATTGAAACAGAATTGCCCAATAATGTATATCTCCTACATAATGACACAATTGTTATAATTGACTCCGTAAGGGGAAACTCTACTGGCGACATTCATGTGTTTGGAAGAACATTTTTAAAAAGTTCGTTTGCTTATGAAAAACCACTGGATTCCAGACTGGTTGGAATATTTTTGGTGAATGAATTGTCAGAATCTGAAGAAATAAATTTCTCTAAAATAAAGAACAAGTGTGTATTGATACAAACACAGCCGCATTCTTCATACATTGCAATTACTTTATTGCATCATGAAATATAGACATACGGTTGTAAGTTTTTATAATAATTTGTTGAGTGTTGTAGTTTAGATAGTGGAGAAACAGGTGACTAATTTTACAGGTTGCTGTTAAATAATGTACGGGATTAGAAAATTGCCTTTTTTACCCCTTCTAAAACACAAAATTATGCTACATTGTCGGTTTTTGCAATTCTATATTGTTTTTGTTTTAGAATTCTTTTTCTGTTGTTCATACAACCAATCAAGATGAAGAATTTTTTGATGCTATTCCAACCAGTTGGCTCATTAACGACAGCACTTATTATTGGCCCCCAAAACATATGGATGCAAGTAAACTCATCAAAAATATGCAAGATCCTGGAGATAATTGGGAAGAGCACAACTGTCGAATTATAAAACAATATGGTTAAGTACAACAAATTGATAATATACCTTGTGATTTGTTTATGATTGGCCATAGCATATTAATATTTCACAATCACACAATAAATTTGATAATAACATTGAAACAAGTTTTGAACAAGCAGTTATTAATTTTGTTGTTGTAATCTGGACATCTTAATATGAATTTTCACAAGTACAAATCATTTTATATTCTTAACCTGATTAACTAAAAGTATTAAGATTTTATGAAATTTTAACATATAAGGATGTTATCACTTTGCTATCAATAAATCACAATGCATGTAATTACTTTCCATGTTGTAGCTTCTTTGACTGATGCAAAACGAAAGTGTCGAAAATTGTTAAACAATGAGGAATCGTCTAATAGTGAAATGGAAATGGGAAAATTGTTAATCGTTTGCTAGGGAACTCTACTGCTGACTGTGATAATTTAGTGCTTATACCATATACTCCTCCAACAATCAATAAAGCAAAAATATTAACTCATAGCGGAATTCACAAAGAAATGGCCACCACAACTCCTTATCAGATGATCGATATTGATAATGAAGAAAACAATGTTTTGGAATCTAACATTTTTAATTCAAGTAGCAG
Organism: Platerodrilus igneus; assembly: GCA_036346225.1. Lineage (NCBI taxonomy): Eukaryota > Metazoa > Arthropoda > Insecta > Coleoptera > Lycidae > Platerodrilus > Platerodrilus igneus. The sequence continues at coordinate 12,340 of JARFIW010001697.1, forward strand.
TGTGGGTGTAGTAGATGATATTCCTATAACAGTTTTAGGGGGTGATATTTGCAGTTTGTTAGCATTATTGTTAATAATTACATTTTAAGATTACACCGTGTTTTCCAAAAAAATTGATGAGGTTGTTGGGAAGATAGCAGTCCTCACAACTGAAATATGCTCTCTAAAAGTAACTGTCAATAATGTGGCCAATATGGTAGGAGCTGAGCTTGGGTGCCTTAAGATTTCCACATCGACTTCGCTGTTAAACCTACCTATCGACAGCAAGGAAGGATTGGATGAACTTGAGAACAATTTAGCTGATGAGGAATGTGAAAAAGAATTAGTAAGTTTTTTATTATTGTAAGTTATGTCTGAATCCAACAACACTCATTTTTTAGTTTTTAAAACAAAAGCCATTTTTTTAAACAAAAAATTTATTTTTTGTCATGCCAGTAGATGTATTATTTTAGCTTTTGTTCAAATACAATGATCAGAATGTTGTATTTTTTTTTATTGTAGAAGAAAATATTGTGTTTGATAAGAGGGGGCCGACTGGAAGATTTTATTAGACGTATGTGTGATAAAAGCTATTCTCGTACCTTTGCTGTAAAACTGGCTTGGACTTCAGCAAAAAATAATATTCGATAGGCAACACAAATGTAACGAAAGTTATGGAAGGTAATGGTAAACTGTACATTTTACATTTTCATAAATTCATAATTTGCAGAGGTTGTAAGAACGTACAGCGATCGCAACTTTTCGAGTATAATTTTTAAGCAGATTGTTTCAAATTGGCTGAGAAATGCCAACATTAGGCTGGCCAAAACAGTTGCTAATTCTAATCAAAAATAACACATTCTTTTTCTAAGAAGTATAGAAATTACTTTTGTTTGTTTTATTGTAATTAACTAATATGTTTGAGGATCATGAATTGAGTAATTTAAAAATAATAGTTTGATTTTGAACTTCAAGAAGGTTCTGTCTAGAAGATTTATAGGTCTTTTACATGTTCAATTTATTATTAACTTGTTCTTAAATATTTAGTAACTATGCCTATTTGTTAACTTTTTGGTTTTTTTAATATATATTTTTGTGGGGGTTTGCTAAAACTCCATTTGAAAGTTTAAAATTACAATCGATAAAATGATGCGTTGTTGCACTTGTATGTGTAACTATAACAGTAGAATGTATTATAAGTTAAAGTAGGTTAAATACTGTATGTGTTCATGTAAGTGCTATAAATATGTAATATATGTATATATTTAACTAGTATCAGACTTTTTTTTTTGTATTAAGCTATTTAAATGCATTTTATACTAAAAGTTTTGCCTCGTTTGTTTTAGATATTTGATGCTGATCTTATTTGTCACACATCTATTTCATTTCTGTCTGATTTACATATACATATTGGTAAATCGAGCAGGTAATATATCGTATGAAGAGATTATTCCTGTAAACCACTCATTGTTATTAAAAGAATATTTATTGACGTTTCGATTCATCGCCTAGAATCGTTTTTGAAATACTAATGAATTATTTCTTTTAATAACAGTGAGTGGTTTATTTCCCAAAAAATAGAAGAAAGAATATACAGCAAACCACAACAAACTTACAGGGAATATTTATTCCTGTAATTTTTCACTACTATTGGAAATTTAATTGTATACAATGACACATGCACACAGATCATTCTCAAATCTTGTACAGTGATATATGAATGCATCAGAACATTTGTTTTTGTGAATTCCAAATAACTACAAAATATATATGATTAACTGAAAATTTGCAAAAGCCTAGAGGAAGTATTGTACAGATATATACTACAATTAATTAGTTTGAAAGTCACTGATGAAATCCACAAACACAATTATTTTGCATTTATAATGGTCAGTGCACGGTATTTCAGGTGTTAAGTGTATATATCAAATCCTCTTATGAAGAGTGCTAAGCTCTTCATGAGGGTTTGATATAGACACATATAGCACCTCAAATATCGTACAATGATCGTTATAAATACAAAATAATTGGGTTTGTGGATTTCAAGTGACTCCCAAACTAATTTAATTGCTGTTTGATCTGTACAATACTTCCTCTATACTTTTGCTTAATTTTAGTTAATCAAATATATTTTGGAATCAAATAATATACCAATTGATTAATCATTTATAATACCAATAATATATACATAAAGGTATAATTTTAATATGAAGTATGAATATTGATTATCTATTTTATCATACAAACTGTAAACAAATAATATGCGTTTTGTATAATTATTCTGTTAAAACTAATAGAAGTAGTGACATCGAATTGTTCGGTCTTTTTTATTATTTTATTAAGTTTAATTTGAAGACGACTCGCTCCTGTATCCTATTAATGTAGACATTGGAAATATGCATCCTGAATACATCACCCCTTTTATCACGAAGGTCGCGCGTGATCAGGTTCGAACAGGTAGAAACTTGTTTTTGACCTGCCTGCACCCCTAAATAGAGTGTAAGAAGAGCAGTCGTAGTTAATCGTTCGAAACGGTAAGACGTTATTAAAACAGCATACAATTCGGTATGTTTTCGAAGCTCGTTTTATGGTTCGTTATGTAAAACATTAATAATCGTGTAGTGTTCGGAATAAAGGGTTGTAATTACACAAGTGCTATTTATGGCCATAATAGTGCGAACTTTGTAAGTGATAATAAACTGGTCGTTTAATGGATATTTCGTCTCGGCTTGCAGAGGAAGCATTACCACATTGTTAAAAATACAGTCCACAAATTGGTTGGTTATTAATCGTTGGACCAGCAAACTTCGTCCTTCGACAGTATCTCCAGGTATGTACATTGCTATATTCTAGCTACAACCTCATAGGTACGTACATTTGTTCGCTTCGTCGCCGTATCTCGTTAACGGTGTAGTTACTGAACTTTGTACCCTTAGGGTATAGTGCAGCTGTCGTTGGTGTCGGTTGTATTCGTAATCACGTGATTGGTGCGTGAATAATTCGTCGTTTGGTGCAGGTTGTAAACACTTGTGTTTAGTTACGTCAATAAAATCTCGTTATTCCTTACCTACAAACTTGGAGTCGCTTTCAAATATTAATATAATTGAAATTTCGTCGTTTTAATAACATAGATAATCTATATTTGTTATTTAATATTCAAAATGAGTAATAAATTGGAAACGATTATTTTAGAAGCTAAAACAGCGTGGAGTAGATTAAATAGTACTCTTGATAATATGAGAGAAATTGGTAGAGCGGAAAATAATTGTTGTGTGATAGACGTTTGGCTGGATTCTGCGAAAGAAGTCGAATCAGATTTTAAACTTTTGTGTCAGACGGTCGTGTTGGAAGAGTCGGTAGAACTAGAGGAGAATCGTGCTTTGAGGATAGAGATAGGTAATCTAGTTACGGAAATTAAAATTTTCGCTGCTAAATTTAAAGTGGAATTCGTGAAAGATGTTTAACCGGATATTGGTATGTCAGCTACAGGACCGCATGATGTTCCCGTTAGTGGTAACCTCCCTCTCCCTTCGTTAAAAATAATTCGCTTTTCCGGTAAGATTGTCGATTGGGAAAGTTTTCGATCAGTTTTTGAAAAATTGGTTCATGAGAATGATAGATTGTTGCCAATTCAGAAATTCATGTATTTATTAGATAACATCGATTCGAGTACACAGGCTTTGATTAAACATATTCCAATTGGGAATGATTCGTATCAAAAGGCGTATGACATTTTAGTAAATCGTTTTCAATCCAAAAGGTTATTAGCATCCACTTATTGGAACTCGCTTGAGAGATGTTCGAAAATTAGTACGGTAAATTCGCATAAACAATTAAGAAGTTTGATTAATTGCATCGATGAAAATTTGTTTGCATTGGAAAAATTAGAAATCGACTTGTGGGATTTTGCACTTTTTAATTTGTTATCCAAAAAATTAGACAGTGAAACTCTAAAAAGATTTGAGTTGGAGAATGTGGTAGATGTTCCTACATTTAAGGATTTAAGAGCATTTGTAGAAAGGCAATGTAAGGTGTTGGAAGTTACTGAGATTGTTTCATTAGATATTTCTTCCAAAACTCGGGAAAGTATAAAATTCGGGGCTTCAGATAATAGAAAATTCGCTAGCGCATCGTCGGCGCCTAGAAATTCGTTTGTCGCTACTTCTACTGATAGAAAGTGCATTTTGTGTCAAGCTTCGCATCCATTGTATAAATGCAAGCAATTGTTGGATAAATCCCCTCAAGAACGCTATGAGGTGGTAAAAAGGCACAAGTTGTGTATTCGTTGTTTAGGTGATGCACATTCGGTGAAAGATTGTCGTTGCCAGTGGAATTGTAGAGAATGTGCCAAAAATCATAATACTTTATCACATTTTGGAAATCGTCGGGCACTAGTTTCTCCGCAGAGAACCACGTCAAGTAATAGTTTGTCATCTTCAACTGAAGAAGGTCCGGTGGTTAACCAACAGGTTATTCAACAACAAACCACTACTAATTCGTTAATATCAACGTCGTTAGACCATACCACCACGTTGTTAGCTACAGCGGTGGTTTCGGTTCAAGATTATTCGGGTCAATTACATTCTGTTCGAACTTTAATCGATAATGGAAGTATGGAAAGCTTTATTACAGAAAAATGTCGGCAGAAGTTAGGGTTAAGGAAAGCTAAAACTGAAGTCACGGTTCAGGGATTAGGTTTGAAGTCATCTTCAGTGTCTGGCAAGGCATTGTGTTTTGTTAGTCCACTTGGTTTATCGTCACCTCTGTATAAGACTGAATGTTTTATCTTGCCTACGATTTGTGATCGATTGCCGTCTACTAAACTACCAATAAATAATTGGCCACATATTCAAGATTAACAGTTGGCTGATGCAAAATTTGATGTTCCGCAGCCAATCGAAATGCTTTTGGGAGCAGACGTATTTGCTCAAATAATATTAAATGAATCACGTTGGGGCAATGCATTTGAACCCGTTGCCATTCATACTACTTTGGGGTGGATACTGACAGGTAAAGTTATATCTCCTACTCGTTCGCTTACTTCATTCTGTGCAGTGGTAGAACCACTTGATGTGGACATTCGTAAATTTTGGGAATTGGAGAATATTCCTTCCACAGTGCATCGTTCACCTGTGGAAGAGAAAAGTGAACAAGATTTTTGTGAAAATTATTCGAGGGATGAAACTGGAAGATTTGCGGTTTCATTGCCATTGAAAAATTCGGAACCTTTGTTTTGTAATTCTAGAGAAATTGCAGTTCGTAGATTTTTGAGTTTGGAACGTCGTTTATTAAAGGATTTTGATTTGTATTCGAGCTACAAAGAATTTATGAGAGACTATCTTGACAGTGGTCATATGACTAAGGTTAAGGTCCCTTCAGTAGATTCTTTAAAATGTAGTAATTTGTATTATATACCACATCATGCAGTACATAAAGTAGACAGTACTACCACTAAATTGAGAGTAGTATTCGACGCCTCGTGCAAGGATGCTGCAGGTAATTCTTTGAATGATAATTTGTTAGTTGGTCCTGCTTTGCAAAAAGATATAATTGTATTATTGTTGAATTTTCGTGTACATCGTGTAGTCATATCTGCATATATAAAGCAGATGTATAGACAAATTCTCGTGAAAGAAAGCCAGCGTAACTATCAACGCATTGTTTGGAGAGATATGCCCTCGGAATCTATTTGTGACTTTCAGTTAAATACTGTCACATATGGGTTGGCATCATCGCCATTTTTAGCATTACGTACCATCCAAGAACTAGCAAAGCTACAAACATCTAATTTCCCTCTTGCTGCAAAGGCCATGGTCGAAGATACTTATGTAGATGACGTAGTAACAGGTTGTGATTCGATTGCAACAGCAAAACAACTTGTCATTGAATTGAATGCCCTTTGTAAATCAGGAGGATTCGAACTGCGCAAGTGGTGCAGTAATTCGGTAGAAGTTCTCGCAAGCTTCTCAAATTTAGGTCAAATGGAAACATTGTCATTTCAAGATAATGTAAACAGTTCTTTGAAAATTTTAGGTCTTCAGTGGCGACCTTCGTCAGATGTTTTTGCATACACTATTCATGTGCAACAAAGACAATGTACTAAACGTAATATTTTGTAGGAAATAGCTAGAATTTTCGATCCGCTTGGTCTTTTAGCGCCAGTGCTGTTCTTCGCTAAACGGTTTATCCAAGAATTATGGTTATTGGGGTTAGATTGGGATCAAGAACCTCATACTAAGTTCGTTCAAAAATGGAGAAAGTTTATATCAGATTTACAGGAAGCTTCGAATATAGAAATTCCTCGTAGATTCGTTGGAGATAACTTACAAAAAATAGAGTTACATGGTTTTTGTGATGCTTCTGAGGCAGGATATGCTCCGGTAATTTATTTTCGTTGTGTGGATATGGATCATAATATTGTCGTTTCTTTAGTATGTGCTAAGTCAAAGGTAGCACCACTCAGCAAGATAACATTGCCAAGATTGGAACTCTGTGCTGCAGTATTACTATCGGAATTAATTCATTTTGTCATGGTGACATTTAAAGATATTTTGGAGTTCGCAGATATTTTTGCTTGGTCGGATTCAAAGGTGGTATTAGCGTGGATTCAATCAACGCCGAACAAATGGAAAACCTTTGTTGCAAATCGGATAGCTCGTATCCAGTCATACGTAGCTCCTTCAAATTGGTATCATGTGGAGTCAAAGTACAATCCCGCAGATTGTGCTTCTCGTGGTTTATTCGCTTCGGAACTGGTCAACCATCCCTTATGGTGGGCGGGTCCTCCTTGGTTATTGGTTGCAAAAAGGAATTGGCCTTCCAGTAAGGTATTAGAAATAGAGGATACGTTGCCTACGGAAGAGAGAGTTACGAAAACATTTTTGGTAATTTCTCAGGAAAATTTCTTTGATTGTTTGTTGTACAAATTCTCAACATTACAGAGACTATTAAGAGTACTTTCGTTTTGTAGACGTTTCGCATGTAACTTGAGAGTTGCTCGTTCAGAACGATTGGTGGGAAACATTTTAAGTCAGGAATTGCAATCGTCATTGCATATTCTGGTGAAAAATGTACAGTCGGAAGTGTTTCAAAAGGAACTTGACAATTGTATTAATAAAAAACCTATATCAAAGCAGTTTCGCCCTTTGAGCCCATTTATTGATTATCGGGGTTTGCTTAGGGTGGGCGGCAGATTGAAAAATTCGCAGTTAGGATTTGAGGCAAAATATCCGTTACTTTTACCAAAGTCGCATAAATTAACGGAACTTATTATTATGGATTGTCATGTCAAATATTTACATTCGGGTGTGCGCACTACATTATTTTTGCTCGCTCAAAATTTTTGGATTATTTCAGCAAAGGGAGCAGTAAAAGCTTGCTTGAAAACTTGTGTTCGTTGTTTTAGGACTAATCCTCCCTTCTTATCGCCTTCGATGGGAAATTTACCCTCTCCCTGAGTCACTCCAGGAAAGGCTTTTCTCAATTCTGGAGTTGATTATGGTGGACCTTTTAATATTACATTCAATAGGCCCACGTATTACTAAAGCTTATATTTGTTTGTTTGTGTTTAAGCACAAAAGCCATTCATTTAGAATTGGCATCGAGTTTATCTTCGGAAGCATTTATTGCAGCTTTGCGGCGATTCATCGCGCGGCGAGGTCGTTGTTTAAAAATATATTCGGATTGTGGAACTAACTTTGTGGGTGCCTCTAGAGCCTTGAAGGAAATGATGAAAATTTCAGTGGATTCGGAAAGTATTGAATTCGTTTTTAATCCGCCTGGTTCTCCTCACTTCAAAGGTCTCTGGGAATCTGGGATTAAATACGTGAAAGGTCACTTATATCGTGTAGTAGGTGATCAGATTTTAACGTATGAGGAAATGTGCACAGTATTGGCGCAGATTGAAGCGGTGTTGAACTCACGCCCATTATGTGCGTTGAGTACAGACCCTAATGACTTTTCGTATTTAACACCAGGTCATTTTTTAACTCTCGGTCCAGTCTCAGCTTTACCGGATCCAGACTTATTGAATACCAAAGTGTCTCGGTTAGATCGGTGGCAACTGCTACAACAAATACACCAAACCTTTTGGAAAAGGTGGAGTATAGAGTATTTGCACACTCTACAACAAAAAAATAAATGGTTTATTAATCAATCGAATCAGGTGAACATCGGTTCGTTAGTGCTTCTTAGGGAAATGAACATTCCTCCGTTAAAATGGCGTTTAGGACGCATCGTTGAAGTGCATCCGGGTAATGATGGAGTTATTAGGGTTGCTACTGTAAAAACTAGCCAAGGGTTAATCAAACGACCACTGGTTAAGTTATGCTTACTGCCTGTACAGTAATATAGTTTTTTTTGTGTTGTTGTATACAGGGTGCCCACAATCTATCTCCGTATATGGGTAACTTTTTTATTATAGAAGATACAATATTGGTTAAATTAGCAAAGTTGAAGAGAAATTTACGAGTAGTATGATGCTTTTTTGAAAACTCACCTAGATGCTCAACTTTTTTAGATATTTGAAAAAAACTGAAATTTGCCATTTTCTTCAAACGCTAATAACTTTTTAACGGTTTAACCTATAGAGAAAATAAAAACTGCTTGTAAGGTAACTTTTTACGTAGAATTCAATAGCGTATATGACAATTTTAATTGGAAATGGGTTTTCAAGCTACAAACATAACCTCACTTTTTTTAAATGGAAACCATAGTTCAATATAACCCAAATGGAAAGGTTTTTCTTTTCTGATTACCCTGATGTAAGGGTTGATGTACTTATTTTCAGTAGTTTCTTCATAATAAAGAAAAAACGATTTATTTGCGGACATCAAGGAGTCCATGGATTCATATTTTAAATAAACAAAAAACAACTGGCATTTGTCAAATATTATTAGTTAAAGTGTTTATTTGCTCTGGGTTGCAAATTTTGTGTAGAAGACTTTTAAATTTATTTGATTATAATAGAGAATGTATACAAACGACGAAAAAAATGACATGCTCTTTTGTTACTATGCCTGTAACAGAAATTGTGATGCTGCTGGTGATATGTATTATGAAAGATATTTGGAAAGAAGGCAGCCAGATAAACGATTGTTTTCTAAATTAGAAAACAATTTAAAAAGGTTTGGTGCTTTTACAAAACCCAGTACTGATAAAAGAAAATTCAAAACTGATGATGAAGAACGTGTGTTAGCCTACATAAATTTTAAGCCAACAGCGTCCACCCGAGAAACTGCAATTGAGTGCGCTACTTCTACAGAAAAAGCTCGCCTAATTTTAAAACAAAACCGCTACAAACCATACAAAACCCATGTTAGCAATACACTGTATCATGGGGATTGTGAGAGAAGACAACAGTTTTGTAGGAGGTTTCTTAATGAAACAAATAATAATCCTGGTTTTAGTCACGCTATTATATTTACCGACGAAGCAAAATTTACTAACAAAGGCATGTTTAACAGAAAAAATACAGTCTACTGGAGTCAGGAAAATCCCCATTTAACAGTGATTTAAAAGTGAGGTTATGTTTGTAGCTTGAAAACCCATTTCCAATTAAAATTGTCATATACGCTATTGAATTCTACGTAAAAAGTTACCTTACAAGCAGTTTTTATTTTCTCTATAGGTTAAACCGTTAAAAAGTTATTAGCGTTTGAAGAAAATGGCAAATTTCAGTTTTTTAAATATCTAAAAAAGTTGAGCATTTAGGTGAGTTTTCAAAAAAGCATCATACTACTCGTAAATTTCTCTTCAACTTTGCTAATTCAACCAACATTGTATCTTCTATAATAAAAAAGTTACCCATATACGGAGATAGATTGTGGGCACCCTGTATACTCACGTATAAACCTATTGTATTATCGTTCTATCTTTAGCTTAAAAATAAGTTAGTTTCTAATTATTTTTGGTGAGCGGTATGTTCGGTCTTCTTTATTATTTTATTAAGTTTAATTTGAAGACGACTCGCTCCTGTATCCTATTAATGTAGACATTGGAAATATGCATCCTGAATACATCACCCCTTTTATCACGAAGGTCGCGCGTGATCAGGTTCGAACAGGTAGAACCTTGTTTTTGACCTGCCTGCACCCCTAAATAGAGTGTAAGAAGAGCAGTCGTAGTTAATCGTTCGAAACGGTAAGACGTTATTAAAACAGCATACAATTCGGTATGTTTTCGAAGCTCGCTTTATGGTTCGTTATGTAAAACATTAATAATCGTGTAGTGTTCGGAATAAAGGGTTGTAATTACACAAGTGCTATTTATGGCCATAATAGTGCGAACTTTGTAAGTGATAATAAACTGGTCGTTTAATGGATATTTTGTCTCGGCTTGCAGAGGAAGCATTACCACATTGTTAAAAATACAGTCCACAAATTGGTTGGTTATTAATCGTTGGACCAGCAAACTTCGTCCTTCGACAGTATCTCCAGGTATGTACATTGCTATATTCTAGCTACAACCTCATAGGTACGTACACGATAATTATACGTAATTATAATGCATCTATTATTCAATTATTATTAATCCTTAAAACTGCTATTAGTAAAATGGGTATATATTTATCAAAAGATAGTTTATACATTTTGATTAGGTGGACATTTCTTACATATTCTTGATGAATTGATCAACTACTATAATACATATGCATTATTTGTTTTTAAATGTATTATGCTTTAATTATAAGTTTAGAATACCTCTCTGCGCTACCTAGGGGGGGCATAAGGATATAAGATAGTTGTTCATATTTGTATATATTTTATTGTGTATATATAGTAGTATGTAAGTTAGTTATAAGACATACCTACCACCCCCATCCTTAATAATTCCTTCGCTCCCGGCGACATGTGTTTACCTCCACGTGGTCTCGCTGGACGTTAGATTAACGACAATATGTCTTATTGACCGAAAACACGTTTCCTCTCTTTTTAAACAGCACATTAATCTCTTTTTTGTTACAGGTCTATTTAAACAACCCATTAATCTCTTTTTTTTGTTACAGGTTACTTTCAACTGCATGGATTCGACTACACAAAGAAAATAATGTTATACTTTGTAAAAATTGTATTCTATTAGTTTATTAAACTGTAAATCGCATAAAATAAATTATTAAACCTTTGTGTGCTTAATTTCATTGTGTTAATATCTCTAAGTAGTTGGTTAAAGCATATGTCATAGCTGAGCAAAAAATTTTGAGGTTTGGAGCCTTTAAAAGTGTAACTTTGTAAGGGACACTCGGATTTTAAATCTGTTTGCAAATTCGAATTCTGCGTAAAATTCTAGACTAATTCGATGTGTCGCATGGCTAAAAAATTTATAAGCATATTCAGAAATCGCTACCAGCAAAAAATCTTAAAATTGGGTTAGCTCTCTGGGGGATAATGCAATCTAAGAAATTTAAAGAGATTTGGGTAGCTGAGAAAAATCTAATATTAATTGATACCAAACAAGTTAGGTTTATCTCGAAAGATAAAAAATGGATAGTCGAAGAAAACTATTTGGTTCAGATGTGGGAGCAAATGAGGATGCTAAGATGAAAATGCAAGATATTTTTATCTCGAAAGATGCAATGGCTAGTCTATGAAAACGGAGATTCATCTCCGCATTTCCTCCTAGGAGATTCATCTCCACATTTCCTCCTTATGAGAATTTACATGTAAATGAGGGAGCAAATGAGGAATCAAATGAGGAAGGAGAGAGTCACTTCTCCTCATTTCGTCCTTATGGGAATTTACATATAAATGAGGGAGCAAATGAGGGATTCGGGAGCAAATGAGGGATTCTGGAGCAAATGAGGGAGCAAATGAGAAAGCAAATGAGGATGCTGGAGCAAATGAGGTCCCAGAACCCCCCATAACCATCTACTATAAAATAACTTATATATATAAATGGACCAGCAAGTTCATGACCACATCAAACACTATTGTCATTCAGTAGACAGAAAGTAATGGAATCGTAACTTTGCAATCCAGGATACTTCCTACCTGAGTTCCGAGGAGTTTCTAAGACCAAGCAGTTCAAATTATTTTGTGTTGTTAAAATTGGCACAACTTAACTTTAATCAAGTTATAATGTCAAAAGCCAAAAATGTTAAGACGGCCTGAATTATTAATACGAATAGTAGTGAATAAATGTACCTTCGGCTTTCTGTAATCTTCATATCATACCCTTGCAACCATCACAAACACTTCAAGACTGTTTATAATCTGAGTACCTTATGTTGTCCTAGCAATCAAAGCAACCACTTAACATAGTCTTGAGTCTGTATTAATTATTTAAATGGTTTAAACAAGCGACATCCAATATTGTTCAAAAACTAAATATAAACAAAATTTTGCCACAATTCATTGATATAAACATTAAAAATGCTTCACTTAAATATTAAAAATTTTTAGTGACTTAAAACTATATTCCAGATATTTTTTCTAGGAATTTCATTTTCAAAGTAGAGAATAAATTGACTTCAACTGCTTCTACTGTTCACCATCAACAATAAAAGTCATCATTCACTGTTGCTCTGTTACACAATCTAAACTATAACAATGTTCTTACATTTCGTTTAATTCGAAATTTCTATAGGTAGCCAAATTTTTATAGCTTTTTGGAAGTTATTTCAAAGTATTTTATACACTTGTATTTAAAATTCGCAAAACGACCATCCAAATGACGACAGTCGTGTGGATTTGTATTAAATTTTTCGTTTTTATTTATTCCCATAAGTTTTTCGTTTTTGCACAGGTTGAACACATATTTTTAGGTATCGACATAAGCTAAGTCGTTGATTCTTGAATAGACTTTTTAGGCCTATTTTTTAGAATTCTTAGTATGGACATTAATGTCGAATTTTAAGTTATATTTTAGGGATGCCGTATAATCACATTAATTGCATACAAACGGACGATCACTAATATGAGAGCGCATATGAATTTTCAAATTATATTTACTTCTTGCGCATAAACTGCATGGAAATGAACGATCACTAGTATGAGACCGCATATGAATTTTCAAATGATTTTTACGAGTTGCAGCATAGTCGCATAAACTGCATGGAAATGGACGATCATTAGTGTGGGATGGCATATGAATTTTCAAACTACCTTTACGAGTTGCAGCATAATTGCATAAATTGCATGCAAATCGACGATCATTAGCATGGGACCGCATACAAATTTTCAAATGATCTGTACGAGTTGCTGCATAGTCGCATGAACGGCATGGAAATGGACGATCATTAGTATGGAACCGCATATGAATTTTCAAACTAGCTTTACAAATTGCAACATAAATACATAAACTACATACAAATGAATGATCATTAGTATGGGACTGCATATGAATTTTCAAACTACCTTTACGAGTTGCAGCATAATTACATAAATTGCAAGCAAATGGACGATCATTAGTATGGTTCCGCATATGAAATTTCAACTTATGTTTAGAAGATGCAGCATAATTACACAAATTGCATGCAAAGGAACAATCATTAGTATGCGACCTCATATGAATTTTCAAGCTATCTTTAAGAGTTGCAGCATAATTACATAAATTGCATGCAAATAGACGTTCACTAGTATGGGCCCACATATGAATCTTCAGAACATGTTTATAAGATGAAGCATAATTACTTAAATTGTATGCACGTGAATGATCATTAGTATGGAACCGCATATGAATTTTCAAAACACCTCTACGAGAAGTAGCATAATTACATAAATTGATCATTAGTATGGGACCGCATATGAATTTTCAAACTATCTTTACGAGTTGCAGCATAATTACATAAATTGCATGCAAATGGACGATAATTAATATGGAACAGCATATGAATTTTCAAACTATCTTTACAAGATACAATATCCTTACATAAATTGCATACAAATGGGCGGTCATTAGTATGGGTACGCATATGGGTTTTCAAATGACTTTTGCGAGATGCAGCATAATTACATAAATTGCATGCAAATGGACGATAATTAATATGGAACAGCATATGAATTTTCAAACTATCTTTACAAGATACAATATCCTTACATAAATTGCATACAAATGGGCGGTCATTAGTATGGGTACGGATATGGGTTTTCAAATGACTTTTGCAAGATGCAGCGTAATTACATAAATTGCATGCAAATGGACGAACATTAGTATGGGACCGCATATGAATTTCCAAGTTATCTTTACGATTTGCAGCATAATTACATAAATTGCATACAAATGGGCGGTCATTAGTATGGGTACGCATATGGGTTTCCAAATGACTTTTGCGAGATGCAGCATAATTACATAAATTGCATGCAAATGGACGATAATTAGTATGGGACCGCATATGAATTTGCAAATTACTTTTACGAGTTGCAGCATAATTACATAAATTGCATGCAAATGGACGATCTTTAGTATGGATCCGCATATGAATTTTCAAACTATCTTTACGAGTTGCAGCATAATTACATAAATTGCATGCAAATGGACGAACATTAGTATGGGACCGCATATGAATTTCCAAGTTATCTTTACGATTTGCAGCATAATTACATAAATTGCATACAAATGGACGATCATTAGTATGGGATCCGCATATGGGAATTTTCAAATGACTTTTGCGAGATGCAGCATAATTACATAAATTGCATGCAAATGGACGATCATTAGTATGGGACCGCATATGAATTTGCAAATTACTTTTACGAGTTGCAGCATAATTACATAAATTGCATGCAAATGGACGATCTTTAGTATGGATCCGCATATGAATTTTCAAACTATCTTTACGAGTTGCAGCATAATTACATAAATTGCATGCAAATGGACGAACATTAGTATGGGACCGCATATGAATTTCCAAGTTATCTTTACGATTTGCAGCATAATTACATAAATTGCATACAAATGGGCGGTCATTAGTATGGGTACGCATATGGGTTTCCAAATGACTTTTGCAAGATGCAGCATAATTACATAAATTGCATGCAAATGGACGATCATTAGTATGGGACCGCATATGAATTTGCAAATTACTTTTACGAGTTGCAGCATAATTACATAAATTGCATGCAAATGGACGATCTTTAGTATGGATCCGCATATGAATTTTCAAATTATCTTTACAAGATGCAGTATACTTACATAAATTGCATACAAATGGGCGGTCATTAGTATGGGTTCGCATATGAGTTTTCAAATGACTTTTGCAAGATGCAGCATAATTGCATAAACTGCATGCAAATGGACGAACATTAGTATGGGACCGCATATGAATTTTCAAACTATTTTTACAAGATGCAGCATACTTACATAAATTGCATACAAATGGGCGGTCATTAGTATGGGTTTGCATATGTATTTTCAAATGACTTTTGCAAGATGCAGCATAATTACATAAATTGCATGGAAATGGACGATCATTAGTATGGGACAGTATATGAATTTTCAAAGTTTCTTTTCTAGTTGTAGCATAATTACATAAATTACATAGAAATGAACGATCCTTAGTATGGGACCCCATATGAATTTCCAGAACATGTTTATAAGATGAAGCATAATTACATAAATTGCATGCAAATGGACGATCATTGGTATGGGTTCGCATATGAGTTTTCAAATGATGTTTGCAAGATGCAGCATAATTGCATAAATTGCAAGCAAATGGGCGGTCATTAGTATGGGTTCTCATATGTATTTTCAATTTATGTCTTTGAAATGCAGAATAATTACATAAATTGCACGGGAATAACCGTTCATTAGTATGTTTTCGCATATGAAGTATCAAGCTACTTTTAAAGGATGCAGAATAAGCACATAAAAAGCATGTAGGTGAGCGTTTGTTAGTATGTGAGGACATATTAGTGCGTTTTGAGAGGATGGAGAACAGTTACATAAATTACATGTCACAGTTGTCCTTTAGTATTTCAGCGTTTAGTGTAATTGTAATCTTGCTTTTGGTGGTACTAAAGTCATACACTGGATAATCTTTAATGATAAGATCACGTACGTGAAGCAGAATAATCACATAAATTGTTTATCCAAAAAACACATTTCACTAATCTTCCACCTATTCCGTGACTTGGTTAAATGTTCAAAGTGCATTTTATTTTAATCTCACATTCCCTGGTAGTAATACAACAGATTCTGCAAAATAATTTTCGCTCCAAAATTAGCTATCGATTGGGTCGTTTACATGAATTTGTTAACGAACTAAATACAAAATGATATTATACAGAACGCAGAGTGGCTTTACTACGGCCTTTGTTATATACTACCATAGGTTAAATAATCACGCGTTCGGTTGGTTGCACTGGGTGTGCACTATTTCAGTACCCTGCATTCGGTTCGTATTATACATCAACCCCGATTCAGGTTAACTTGTTCGATTCGTGTCGATGCACCAAATACGTGCAGATTTATTACACCGGTCATTTGTGGTAGTTCAAACAATTGAACTGAATAAAAATGGCCCACTTAACGTTACATTTAATTAAAGAGTTATTAAATAGTAGCAGTAGTTCAGAGGACGAAATTAATATTTGTTTGAAAACGGAATACTCAGACGTACTAAAAATTACAAATTATTTAGATATTGTGGAAGATTATAGTGACGAACAGGTTACTAAATTTACATTGCACTTTAATAAAACAACTATTTATGATGCGTATGAACTTATCAACGAACTCTCTCAGCAACGAATTCCTGTGCGTAAAACCGAACCCTACATACTATAATACATGCAAAAGTGAGTTCGAAACAATAGTAATTTTCGATTTTATTTAATTTTACGAAAAGTATAGGGGGCCATTGCTTGATATTTACAGGGGTTGTTTGCTACAGTATTCCCCACAATAAAATGGTAAATTGGAGATGCTAAAGCAGTGAAAAAGTTATAAAATTATTATAAAGCTGCTCCAACACCATCACCTTGTGCGTTCTTGTATTTATAATAATTGAAAAAACAAGGAGAACTATATTGAACGATAATTACGTAAATAGCTGACTAATTTCCTCTCTACCTAAATAAAAAAAAAATGAACAACTTAACAGTACTAAAATACATAAAAGGTAAGCTCAATGAAAGCTAAAATTTCGACAACAACGTGGAGTTCCCGTGTTTTCTATGTAACAGCAAATGTATAGATGGACCATTGTTTGCCATTTATAGGAATTGATTATTAGGGTCTAGTGCACACACAAGCCAAAACTTGAAAAGGGCACGGCACTATTACCCGTTTAAAATACTTGTAAACGCTTCTCCAAATAGCAGGTAGTTTACGTACACTTTGAAATTCGATTTTTCAGAAAGTATAGGGGACCATTGTTTGCCATTGATGGGAATTGATTATTAGGGCCTAGTGCATACACAAACTAAAAATTGATAATTCACGGCAATTTTACCCGTTTAAAACACTCGTAAACGCTTCTCCAAATAGCAGGTAGTTTACATAGACTTTGAAATTCGATTTTTAAAAAGTATAGGGGACAATTGTTTGCCATTGATTATTAGGACCTAGTGCATACACAAACCAAAGATTGAAAAATGCACGGCAATATTACCCGTTTAAAATACTCGTAAACGCTTCTCCAAATAGCAGGTAGAGTAATATTATTATCTCATGGCGGGTGACGTCACATGCGCAATAGGTTCAATTTAAACTTAAACCTCAAGATTCACAACGCTACAGTACAACCCACAAACATCTTGCTATAGTCAAAACCAGTTAAGCTGACCGATGACGCATCTTGTTAAAGCATATGCATCAATGCAATCAGAAGGTATTTCTAGCATTCGGATTAGTTCAGTTGTTTATACAAAATGGCGCATGAAGTTTATATTGTGACAAATGAGCTGAGATGTCCCAAGGCTTTTATAAATGACCTTTTAATTTTTACGAATTATAAGAAATGTTTGTTGGATGTGTAGTTGACAATAGCGTTAACATAAATATAAAATACTTTTTTTTTATAAAAATTAAACCAAAAAATTTAAGGTAAATTGGAAGTTTGGAACGGAAATAGACCAATATTTTATTTAGATGAATTGTGTTTAAATGAAGATATTAATAATATTGTTAGTGTAGTTTTTTGTGCGCAACGCTGTGCTAAGATTAAAAATAGTAGGCAGGACGTTTTGGTTACGGGGAATGGTTGTTTTATTATTTTAAGTTAGTTACGTCAAAATCGGTTTAAGAAAATATTTGGATGTTACTTTTATATTACCGAGAATAAATGAAGTTCCTTTTGTTATTTATTATATGACAGCAATCCTCATCCACCCCAAATATCAATAGGTTATGGGCCCAGGTACCAGATAACCACGTACGATTATAGACAGAAAACGATACGATAAACGCAGACATGGATGCTTTCATAGATAAATTGGGAAACGACAATTACCGAGCTTGGTCCCTACGAATGAGAAGTATACTAGTGACGAAAGGTCTAAGCGATGCTATTAAGGATGGTTTTGAAGCAAGCAAGGACGGGAAAAATGCGAGCGTCGACGAAAAATGCTTTGCTTTAATCATGTTGAACGTAGACGACAAAAAATTTAAACTTAATAGAAGACTGCAAAACGTCTAACGAAATGTGGAAAAAATTGGAAACGTCACATACTAAACTCGATAGCTACCACGCAATATTAATGTTGAAGAGTTACGTGAACGATAAAAAACGACCGGACGAGAAATTCGATGAGTATTTTCATAACAAAGACGAACTTAGAAGAAAGATCAATAAATACGGAATTACGATAGATGAAAAAATGAGTATTGGTGTAATACTCATAGGACTACCAAGCGAATATGAAGCTATTGTGCGAACAATAAACATAAACGATGCGAATCTCAAGTTAGAACACATACGAACGAGACTAAACGAAGAAGAGAGATTGATAAATGCGAGAGACGACCAAATTGGAAACGCAAATGTGTGTTTGTTTAAGCAGAACGTCAAATATCATCATAACGATCAAAAGACAACGTCACCGAGCACGTCAAACGTCAAGAACGCTAGAAACGAGATCAAAACTCCAAATGAACGTAAAATTAAGTGTTTCAGGTGTAATACATACGGCGATCATATTGGTAGATACTGTCCTAAATTTGGCGACCAAATCTACGATGAAAATAGAAAAGTATGTCCGAATAAGCGGGGAACGAGACACGATGCAAAAACGAGCATTTGCATTGACCCTGGTGCGGTAACAGTAAAAACGAGTCAAAACGAGTGGGTTTTAGATAGTGGGGCTACAGACCACATGACGAACGATCTACAAAAGTTTTCACAGTTGAAACGAGTAAGCAAGACTATAATCTGTGCTGGAGGAAGTAATTTAGGGTGTGAAGGAAAAGGCGATGTTTCTATTAAGTGGTCAGATAAAAATGGAGGAAACAGTCAAGTATTAAATGACGTATTGTATGTTCCAAATTTAAAGGAAAATCTATTATCGGTGTCAAAATTATGTGACGTAAATAAAATGACGCTCATAGATTCAAAAACTATGCAAGTGGTAAGCAACGCAAACAAAACTATTCTTACAGGATACCGAACGGGAAATGTTTACGTAGTGGCGGAACATAAGAACGAAAGTAATGCACGTGCAGTCCATACAATAACCTCTGAATTATGGCATGCAAGACTCGGGCATCCCAACAACGCGGAATATCGAAAATTAACAAAATTGTACGATATTGAGCCAAAGAAGCATGATCAATGTAACGTGTGGAATTTGTAAAGTTAAAGATGGTTTCTATCCAAAGCATGCAGAAAACCGTAGGAAAAAATGTTTAGAATTAATACATAGCGATGTCTTAGGTCCGATAGAACCAGTTTCATTAGGTGGGAATCGTTACTTAATCACTTTCACGGATGACTTTGTTACACTTGGTTTAACGTTTTATCTGGTCGGTAATGCAGTTAACCAAATGTTACACTTAGATTCTGGTACATTGAAATGGCGATAGATGGCTCTTAAAAGCCTGTAATACAGTTACCAAAGTTCATAAGATACACCATGACGTCACTGATAATTTATATTGCGCCATAATTAAGCGAAGTTACATAAAATTAAAACAATAAAAATTAGAGAGTCTACTCACGTGAAGGATCCGGTAACCGGCAGGAAATCACGCCACGGTAGCCTCGGCATCGCTGTTGCTGGTAGAGCTGGACATCCAAATTATCTCGGGGTCATGGGTTGCTCCAGGGTCATCTCCGTTCCTATATGCAGTGGAAGACAGGAATAGGTAATTAAGGAAAGATAATCAAGATAAGGAAATCTACATAATAAGATAACACGACACCCCGCACGACTGTTCACTTCAAGTTCGGCGTAAAAAGCCACGTTTCCGCGCGAGAACCGCGGAACTCCCTACTCTTTTGTAGCATTGCCTTACCCCTATGGGGATAATTCACACTTGCCAATTGCACTATTGTGACGTACCGGAAGCCCCGCCCAGTTCATTTAAAAATGTTCGCGCGTCTTGCGTATTTAAAATTATGGCGGGAACTTCCGCACATCAAGAAAACTAGACTAAAACAATGTTTAAGTGCAAATTCGATTTGCACGTAACAATCGCGACAAAGCCACAAAAGAAAAACTTAAAAAGAAAAGTCTGTTAGCACAGTAACAGCTTAAAATCTAAGTCCTTACTACCCTATATAAACCCTAACTTAAAGCTACAAAATGTTTATATAAGGCGCCACCTGGTTTTTCGACCGATAACACGTCTACCGAAGTACCAGGAAACGGAATAGGTAGCCCGATAGTCTTTGACTACACTACTTACCGACAGCACAAATTTGTCGGGGAGCATGAAACACTGCTTAAACTA
The DNA here is from genome assembly GCA_036346225.1 of Platerodrilus igneus. Lineage (NCBI taxonomy): Eukaryota > Metazoa > Arthropoda > Insecta > Coleoptera > Lycidae > Platerodrilus > Platerodrilus igneus. Next base: position 33,145 of record JARFIW010001697.1, read on the forward strand.
ACACGGGTGCGACAAGTCGCCTAACCTATCTAAACCTATCTAAACTTATCTAACTAAAGCTAACATAAGTTGTTATGTGCAAACACACATGAGTGTCGCATCAAACTATTCTTCTTTTTTGGCAAGAAGTGCCCAAATTTAAAAAATGTTCATGAGAGTGCGTCACCTTGCACTCTGGCAAATTTTGTTTCTGGTACTTTGGTTTCCTCCGATGCACATTTAACTTGTCCATGACACAGTTGTGAATCCACAAATTTACCAAAAGTACCGCCTACTAAATCCTTATATGCTAACCTGACAAATTACATTTCTAAATTGGGTTAGCTTTTCACTTAATTTTCAGAAAGATAATTCCACGTCTGGTCATATATACCACACGTTAGGACGATAAAAGATAAGATAAGATCTCAAATTGATGTTAAAGATAATAGATAAGGTAAAGATATTAAGCTTAAGTTGTTATCCTCAAAGGTAATGAATAAGATAACGGTATTAAGCTTTAGTTATTATTTGAGATACTCGATAAGATAACACGATATTAAGTTAAAGTGATTATAAGAGATAGTAGGTAACATGAATTTAAACAGAAGTTATTACTCAAGATAACCGGTAAGATAACGCGACATAACTCGAAGTTATTCCTAACGGTAGTCGGTAAGATAACGATAAATTAAACCAAAATTATTACTAACGGTAATCGGTAAGATAACGATACTAAACTAAGGTTATTATTAAGGGTAATCAATAAGATAACGATATTAAACCTAAAGGTATTATCGAAGATAATAAAGAAGACAAAGATATTGGCCTAGTTATTACCCAAGACAATGATAACAACAAAAGAGTGGCTCCAGTAGAGCCGTTTAAATGGGATTGACCCTATAAAACACAGCGCAGTCTGAAGGACCACCTGCGATATTAATCCGACAAGATAAGATATACACATTTTTAAAATTCCCTAGACTCCTAAGAGAACTAGTACGATAATTTTCCTAACGAGTGCTTCGACTACGATAAGAAAATCAGACAAAGATAGATACGACAACTTAAAAGTATCTTCACAGATACAAACACACAAAACAAACTGTTTTAAGGTAGTTTTTAAATCGGTAGCACCCTAAACACACAAAATGCCCAATTATAAGCAGTTAAATACAGATACACTGTCCCCATATGCTAAAACAACCGAGAATTTAATAAAATAACAATAAGAGCGATAGCGTCTCACCACAAAGTTCAATAAAAAATAACGAAAAAAAGTTTATAAGTTATGTAGATTTAGTAGAAAAAGGAAGGAATAATGTTGTAGTATAATGATGTAGTATAATGTGGGCGATTGCAATAATTCAGAGGAAAAAAAAAACACGGAATAGACAATCCTAGCTTTTGCAACTGCGAATATGAACTATTTCTTTCAATGGCATAGACTGCGCATGTTCTATGTGAGCCCAAAGAAGAAAGCATTCACTCAACATCAGCCAAAACCAGTCATAAAAATTCAATGGGTTATTTCAACCAAAGTTACGACAATTACCATTCAATTAAACCATATAAGAGAAATACTAAAGACCGAACAATATGTAATAGGAAAATTTCAAGGGTTAATTAAATGAAACGACAGAGTTATATTGGGGGGTGTAGAGGATGAAGTGATATATGAGTAACGGTATGGTCGAGGAAAAGTCAACCAGAAGAAAAAGATAGCTAAATTAAGGTAAGTAAAGTTAAACGTGTAAGAAATTATATACTATATGAGAGAAGGAATAAGTAATTAAAGATACTAATTGATGGTGAGAACAAAAAGTATTAGGTAAATCGTGAGGAGAATGGGGCATGAAAAACTTAATTAGCATTTGGGTCGGCAGAGAATGGCTTAAGGTCTTTAATATGCCACCTGCCTTGGCGTTTTCCTTCAGTATCCTGAAGTTCGTAGATAAGGGACTAATAACACGTGTGACTTTACAAAGAATGAATTTAGGGGCCAATTTTGAAGAAAATTTCTTAGATGCATCCGATAAGACATAGTTCTTTTCCACACTTGTTCGCCTAAGGCAAAGGAAATATTTCGCTTACGCAAGTTATAATGGTCCTTGCTCTTTTCGTAAGCTTTTAACAAATTTTCTAACGTCGTTAAAGATAGAAGGTAATGACTGTTGGTCCTTGTCCCAACGTACTTTATCGTCAAATTCGATTACGTTAGTATCGTCAGGCACTAAACCATAGTAACTCCCATCGATTGGGGTATATCTTCCAAAAACAAGAAAAGACGGAGTGAATTGGGTTGCTTCGTGCTTAGATGTACGCAAAGCTTGAGCAATTTCAAAGATATGTTCATCCCATGTAGTATGGTCTGAATTAATATAAGACGAGATAGCGGTAATTAACACTCGATTTACTCTCTCGGTAGGGTTTACTTGGGGGTGATATTTTGCGTTAAACCAAATTGTTTGTACTTTGTAACTTTTAACGAAATTCTGAAAATCTTTAGAGATAAATTGTGCACCATTGTCACAAAGAATAATCTGGGGGACACCAAAGATAAGAAAGACATTTTGTTCTAGGAATTTAATTATTGCTGCGGAGGTAGCTTTACGTAAGGGTTGCACCATAACAAATTTAGAAAACCAATCGGTAACAACCAAAAGATATTGATTGCCTCTTTTGATCGAGGAGAGGTCCTAATAAGTCAAGCGTTATTAATTGAAAGGGATAAGATACACGCTTAAAGTTACCCATTAAACCAGGGCGAGCATCTTGCGAACTCTTATGGGAACCACAAATTTTGCAGCTTTTAATGTAGCGACAAACAGATTGCTTAAGTGTGGGCCAGTAATACAATTCAGATATTTTCGCGAGAGTTTTGTAACACCAAGGTGTGCAGCTAAGGGATCGTCGTGACATAATTTGAGCACCCACTGCGATTTGCAGTGGGCACAACAGTTTCCATTCAGGTATATTCGATATTTTATGTGGGGACGAGGATACAAATTTATACAGTCTATTATTAGTTACTCGAAAGGTAGGAAATTTGTCGGGATTATCGGAAACTTTTTTTATCATATTGAGGTACCAGGTATCCAGAATTAAATTTGGAAGGTTTAGAGAAACTACATCTCGAGATAACGCATCAGGTACGATATTTAATTTGCCAGGCCTATGCCTAACGTCAAAAGTAAATTGAGATATACGCAAGTTCCATCTTGCCAAACGACCTGCGGGTTGTTTCAAGTTATTAAGCCAAGTGAGTGCTGCACAATCAGTGATTACGGTAAAGTGTGTACCTTCGACATATCCTCTAAATTTCTCGATGCCAAAGATAACACCCAATAGTTCTCGTTCGGTAGCAGAGTATTTTTGTTCGGCAGAAGTTAAGGCACGGCTCGCATAAGCGATTGGATGTTCTAAACCATTGTTTACCTGGAACAACATTGCACCTAACCCAGTAAGTGAGGCATCGGTTTGTATATAAAACTTATCATCGAAATTTGGAGAGATTAAGATAGGTGCTGAAGTGATTAGTGTTTTAATTTGTTCGAAAGCCTGTTGGGATTCTAAATTCCACTCGATAGTTTGGGATTTCTTTTTATTTTTAATTAAAGCAGTAATGGGTGCAGATATAGTTGAAAGGTTAGGTAGAAAAATGCGATAATAGCTAATCATTCCAATTAAACGTTTGATTTCGGTAACAGTTTTGGTGTTTTAAATTTAGTAATAGCATCAACTTTAGCGGGATCTGCTCGTAAGCCTGTTCCATCGACAATAAAACCAAGAAATGTAAGGGATGAACGACAAAATTGAGACTTTTCCCAGTTTATCTTAAAGCCTGCTGCGCTTAAACGTTCAGCAACTTCATCTAATGTGGCGATATGTTCATCGAAAGAACTTGAGATAATTAAGATATCATCCAAAAATACAAAGGCACGTTCTTGATGTAAGATAGGACCTAACGTTTGATCCATAGTACGTTGTAAAGTTTGTGGAGCGTTACAGAGACCAAATGGCAAAAAATTATATTCGAAAAGACCTCGGCCTGGGACACAAAAAGCAGTTTTTGACGAGAAGGATAAGTCAAGAGGTATCTGATAAAAAGCTTGTCTTAGGTCGATAGATGAGATAAATTTTGCGTTACGAAGCCTGCTCAAAATTGAGTCAGTTCTGGGTAGAGGGTAAGCGTCTGGAACAGTAACAGAATTTAGCTTCCTGCCATCAAAACAAACACGCCATTCGTCATTCTTTTTCCGAACTAGCAATACGGGAGAGGTCCACGGTGAATTTGAAGGAGAGATAACACCAGATACTAACATTTTGTCTATTTCCGCATGTAAATGCTTTTGTAAGGCAGGCGATAAGGGATATTGACGTTGCTTAAAGGAAGGGCATCACCTGTGGAGATAACGTGTGTTGCCGTTGTAACACAACCAAGTTCAGAGGTATTAAGTTTGCGAAATTTGTCGATTGTAGCGTTAAGAGTTACATCTTGGGAGTCAGTAAGAGAGATTTTGTTAGATATTCCTGTAGATGCACAGGAGTTCGTTTTAATAGAGGTTTGCCATGAAAAATCCTGAAAGTAAAGTGACAGATTAAAAGTTTACAGAAATCAACGCCCAGTAGAAAAGGATACGCTAATGCAGGGACAATCAAAATAAAACATCACGTTCAAGAGACTCTACACGAATTTTTAACTTAAGGAACCGGTTACATGTATTTGATTATCGTCAGCTAAATTTATGGAAGTTTTTCGGGAATAATTTGAATTTTGATATTTTGTTGAGATAATTGATGTAAACCTTCGTTATTTATAAGAGAACATGAAGAACCTGTATCCAGTAAAGCAATTACATTTAAGGAACCAATTGAGATAGATAAGTGTGGACGGTTATCGAAGGGTTTTTTAACAAGTTGTGAAACGGTAGCAGTCTTTTTATGATAAAAGGAATTGACGGTTTGTAACCACTTAGACCACTCGGCTGGAGTAGTGTAGCATAATTCCTCTAATGAAGGTAAGGTATTTTGTACATTAATAGTAGCGGTATTATTATTAGATAAATTTAATGACGGTACAACGTTAGAAGTGGTTTTATAATTTAAATTTATTGGCGTCTGTGTCCGTTGAATGATTGGTGTTGAGGGCGATTTTGGTTTCTTGAGATATTCACACCCTGATTTGAAATATCTCGACGGGAGTTTCCCGATACGTTAGGATTACAGTTGGTGCAGTTAGATTTGTAGATATTTGAGCGACCACAACCATAACAAAAAATATTTTTAGGGTATGTGCAGACAGTATAGCTATGTCCACTTCGCTTGCAGTTCCAACAGGTAAGTGCGTTATTAGTTATGGTAGGAGGAACGTTAAGGGTAGATAGTTTACGGGAAGGTCGAACTTGGCAAGCTAGATCAGGTTCTAGGAGACCAGATAATTTCTCGGTGGTGGTCGATATTTGTCAATCCTTGACCTCACTTCTTGAAGAGACGACATAGGTCTTTAAAATGAGCTAGCGAAGATATGGGCTGTAATGCCAAACGTTCTGAGAAATAGGGGTTTAAATTTCTAAGCAATTGATCGAATAATTTCGGATTCGGAAGGTTTTTGTCGAGTCTGCTATATAAAGCTTCTAATGAGGTAATAAAAGAAACAACATTTTCGTCGGGACCTTGAGTTCGGTTTCGGATTTCGTTCCAAAGATCGTTAATGTAGCCATAAGGTAGGAAATCTCGTTTTAAACAGGCAACTAACTCATTCCAGGTAGAAATTTGGTGTCGTATGTTTCTGTACCATATTAACGCTGAGCCTGCGAACAAATCACCAGCTGAGATAAATAGGTCCTGGTCGGTACACCCGCGAGAAATTTTAAAATCGTTAATCCGGTCAAGAAAGGATGATAAAGAAACCTTCGAATCAAACCCTTCAAAGGTGAGACCCCATTTGTATACAGGTATAGGTTTTCCTAATGGTTTAGGTTCGGCAAGCGCAAGATTTGAAAAAGGTAACGATATATCTACGTCTGCGTTAGGATTAAGTCTTTCTAAAAGAATTCCTTCAAGCAATAACACCTCGGACAACAAACTTTGTTTAGCTTGAGTCGCTTGGTCATCGTTATATAAAGATAATGATTCGATACGGTGTTTGACGTGGGTTATTCTTGAAGTCAATCTCCTAATTCGATATTAGTAGCCGCAGGATCTGTTTTGTTTATTATACCCGATATATCATCTAAAGATAATTTAATTTCTGATACGTTGAGTGGCCAATCGCCAACAGGGTTCTTTAAGATAGCAACGCCTTTGGTTTCCTGTGACAAAACAGCCCTAAGTTGAGATCGCCTATCATTCTGATTGCTCGCAGCTATGATACTTCTACATTCCAGCTCGTAGATTAATTCGAGGATTTTAGATGTGATACGTTCATTATGAATACAATATTCAAGACACGATATAAAAAATATGCGATTTTGACGCAGATTAGAAGGTAAAAAACACGTTACAGTTACTTTAAGGTAATACGATACGATATTTAGAGGTAAGAACTTGTTAGAACGTCACCGATAACACCAAAGAAACACATTTAAGGTATATGGAAACGAAATCAATGTTCAGTTAAATACATATTTTATAGATAATGACAAAGAAGCCTTCCAAAATGGAAAATGGACGCAGAGGATATGTTATTTAACCTATAAGGCAACAACGTATAGTCAAACACTTCTTAAAAGGTATACTAGCAATTTATTTCACTCAAGTGTTTTTAAACACAAAATTTTCATGTAAAGGATAAACCATAATGCAATTTTAGAATGTAACATAAAGAACAATGTATTTAAGTTTCAAAAACGGCCTTTCAAAGTTAAGGAAAGCAACTAAAGATATTTTAATAGGTAATTCTATAATACTGTATTTAAAGACATAAGGTAAGGTAAATACTTACATGAATAAAAATACGTTTCCTTAAGTGAAAAACTGTTTCAATAACATCTGTTAAAACATTGCTTGCTTGTAACTGAAATTAACATAACCTAAAAACAAAGAAGAAACCCTGAAGTTCATAGCCTGAACAGGTTGAAGGCGCCATCTGCTACACTTCGTTTAAAGTTTTATCTGGTCGGTAATGCAGTTAACAAAATGTAACACTTAGATTCTGGTACATTGAAATGCCGATAGATGGCTCTTAAAAGCCGGTAATACAATTACCAAAGTTCATAAGATACACCATGACGTCACTGATAATTTATATTGCGCCATAATTAAGCGAAGTTACATAAAATTAAAACAATAAAAATTAGAGAGTCTACTCACGTGAAGGATCCGGTAACCGGCAGGAAATCACGCCACGGTAGCCTCGGCATCGCTGTTGCTGGTAGAGCTGGACATCCAAATTATCTCGGGGTCATGGGTTGCTCCAGGGTCATCTCCGTTCCTATATGCAGTGGAAGACAGGAATAGGTAATTAAGGAAAGATAATCAAGATAAGGAAATCTACATAATAAGATAACACGACACCCCGCACGACTGTTCACTTCAAAGTTCGGCGTAAAAGCCACGTTTCCGCGCGAGAACCGCGGAACTCCCTACTCTTTGTAGCATTGCCTTACCCCTATGGGGATAATTCACACTTGCCAATTGCACTATTGTGACGTACCGGAAGCCCCGCCCAGTTCATTTAAAATGTTCGCGCGTCTTGCGTATTTAAAATTATGGCGGGAACTTCCGCACATCAAGAAAACTAGACTAAAACAATGTTTAAGTGCAAATTCGATTTGCACGTAACAACTTTAGTCGTTACACGACCGTATACGTGATGAGAAATAAAAGCGAAGTATTAAGCAAATTTAGAGAGTTCAAAGAAGAGGTAGAAAACAAATTTGATGGTAAAATTAAGTCGCTAAGAACTGATAATGGAGGAGAGTATGTTAACAAATTTTTCAATGAATACTTACGAAACAATGGTATTCGAAGAGAACTATCAGCACCATATTCTCCAGAACAAAACGGTGTCGCCGAACGAATGAATCAAACCCTTATGACGATAACGAGATGTCTTATAAACGATAGTGGTGTAGATGGAAATTTTTGGGGCGAGGCGTTTTTAACAGCATGTTACATAAAAAATCGAAGAACACAACGGCAAACGATGGTGAAACCCCATTTAAACGATGGAATTGGTTACGATGCTCATGTAAAGCATTTGAAACGTTTTGGCTGCAGATGTTGGTACGTAAATACAGAGCATAGAAGCAAATGGGCACCAAGAGGTACGGAAGGAATATTTTTAGGCTACGACTTAAATTCCAAAGCTTACCGAATATGGAATAGACTGAAACATAGGACGATAATAAGTAGAAGCGTAAATTTTAACGAAAACGAATTTCCTTTCAGAATTAGAGATGAAGATAAACACGAAGGTGTTACTGCCAGAGTTAACTGGAATAGAGCCCTAATTTATTTAGAAAACGACGCGGAAGAGTGTGAGAAAGACGATTCAAGCAAACCTGAAGACGAACCATCAGTAAGTACAAATGACACATCGAACGTGCAAGGTTTCCAAGAACACGAACAAGCGATGAACGAAAATGAACAAGGTTCGCAAGAACACAAACAAGCGGACGAAAACGAATTAGACAAGGCAAGTTTACAAAACGATGACGGTATTCCAACGAGAAGTGGCAGATTTTCAAAACCACCTCTACGTTTCAACGACTACGAACGAGATCCTAAAAGATGCTTTCGTAGCGAAGCAGTGAGAAATGAAGAACCTAAATCATTTAAACAAGCTATAAATAGCAACGAACGCGATGAATGGCAAGAGGCTATTAACGGCGAGTTTCAGAATTTAGCCACAAACGAAACATGGGAAATTGTTAAGCGACCGGTAGACAGAAGAATTTTTAGAAGCCACTGGGTGTTTAAAAAGAAATACGATCAGAATGGACAAGTAGTTAAGTATAAGGCAAGACTAGTTGTTTTTGGAAACGAACAAATACAGAACATAAATTACGACAAAACGTTTGCACCAGTTGTAATGAGAAAAACTATTCGAACACTATTGGCACTAAGCGTAAAAAACGATTGGCATATCGAACAAATTGATGTAAATTGCGCCTACTTAAATGCAGAAGTTGAGAGTGACGTGTATATAGAAATTCCAGAGAATTTGGAAACTAATGAACAGCGAGGACGATACGTATGCAAATTAAAGAAAAGCTTATATGGGTTACATGAATCAGGTTTACTATGGAACAAACGATTGAACGATTTTTTGATTAATCAAAACATGATCCGCTGTCAGTCAGATTCTTGCGTATATTTTAACGAAAAACGAAATTTAGTGATGTCTGTTTACGTGGACGACATAACTTTGCATGGCGAAAAGAACGAAATCACAAAAATGAAAACCAAATTGGACACGGAATTTAAAATTAAAGATTTAGGTATAGCAAAGAGATTACTTTCTTGGAACATAACTAGAAAAAGTAACGAATTAAAAATAGATTAAGCTGATTATACGAAGCAGTTGCTGTTGAGCGTAGATTTGAAAGACTGCAAACCCGTAAGTACGCCGATTGACACAAACGTTAAATATTCGAAGAACGAAGGAGATGTAGACGAACGTTTGAAACTTAAGTATCAACGAGTAATTGGCAGTTTGATATATTTAATGACAAATACGAGACCAGATATTGCGTTCGCTGTCACGTATTTGAGCCAATTTACATCGAATCCCAACCAGGAACACTGGAGTGCTGTAAAACGTATACTACGATATTTACAAGGAACGATAAACTAAGGGATTACGTATAAAATGCAACCAGGAAATCAGATAGTCACTTATACTGATGCAGACTGGGGGAGTGACAAGAACGACCGTAAATCGTATAGCGGGCACGTAACGACGGTTCTTGGAGGAGCTGTAACATGGTTGAGCCGCAAACAGCGATGCGTTGCTCTAAGTACAGCAGAAGCAGAATTTGTTGCACTATGCGAATGCAATAAAGAAGCTACTTGGATGAAGAATTTCTTGTGTGAATTAAGCGAGGTAGATTGCAAGATGCCGTGGAAGATTAAAATCGACAACACTGCTGCAAAGAAGATAGCTGAGAACAACGTGACGAGCGACCGAAGCATACATATTGAGCTTAAACTTTTTAGGATACGAGATGACATAAACGATGGACGATTGGAGCTACAGTATGTGCCGACTGAATTAAACTTAGCTGACATCTTTACGAAAGGGCTTGCATATCCGAGAATGCGAAAATTATGCACCGACATTGGAATCAGTTTCATGGACGAAAACTAGATTCAGGGGGAGTGTTAGTGTAGTGTTTTGTGCGCAACGCTGCGCTAAGATTAAAAATAGTAGGCAGGACGTTTTGGTTACGGGGAATGGTTGTTTTATTATTTTAAGTTAGTTACGTCAAAATCGGTTTAAGAAAATATTTGGATGTTACTTTTATATTACCGAGAATAAATGAAGTTCCTTTTGTTATTTATTATATGACAGCAATCCTCATCCACCCCAAATATCAATAAATATAATATGGAAATTCAGGAATGTGGATAAAATCTTGGTATAGAAATGTACAACAGAACTGGATATTTTGGTTCGGAGCATGGTGTCGCAAATATTGTTGGTTTTTGAAAACAAAATGAATTTTCAAGATATTACATTGACATTAAGTATAAAGACGCTTGTGTTCTAACTGATTCGATAATATCTGAAGACTAATGATTACTGTTGGAATTGAGACTGTTATTCACACGATTATCAGGGAAATTGTAGTTTCGGGATTTTATATTATTCCTGTTTTAAATGGTTAACAAGTATGGTTGTACATATAAAAGTGTATTTGTAAATATTTAATTTGTATTTAATCAAATTTAGTATTAAACAAACAAAACGGTATTGTATTATTTTATTGTACTATTGCTCTACTACATTAAGGTAGGTAAAAGTCTTCTTAAGCTAGTTAATTTAAAATCATATATGTCGGCAGTAGCAAGCTCTTTTTGGAGTGTTTTGCAGTTACATGCAATCCTAAAAATATAAAAATCAGTTACTATTTACGATTAATTTTTGTATTACTTTTCGAGTGCATCTCATAAATTTTACGTTTAATTGCATCTGTATGTACAATGTGTAAGAAATCCTTTTAGTTTTGAAAAACTTGTATATTTGCAATTTGAGCTAAATGTAAAACGTAAATACAACAAAAAGCAAAACTACGTGAAAAGACAACAAAAAGTGACAGGAAACTAAAATTATTTATAGGTTATAATAATACATAAATATTAGTTATCACAGACATACGTTTTGATGCTGCCATACTAATCTTTAAAAGACGTACTTCTTTCCTATCCATCCTTTTTAGCGCAGAGTAGTTACATATACTGACAAAGACAATGCAGTTTACATTATTATTTCTAATAATGTACCGCGGTGAGTCATAGGTCAGCTTAAATGGTTTTGACTATAGCAATGTGGCTTTAATACGTCGTCACGAATATCCCATTTATTACGTTAAGTAAAATATTGTTTGTAAGGACCCCGTTCATGCTGGCGGTATCTAGAAATTTATAAATATATGAAATAAATCCAGACCTCCATATAATATCGGAGCTTTTACTTGTTTTTACTTATAAACAATTCTAGGTTCGTAGTTTCTTTATCCGTAAATATTTGCTGTGGCAACAGTGCACATACTCAGCGGATCCCAATACTGTATATACCGAATGTGAACCGTAACTGTCATTGTCATTCTCGCTCTTATCAAGGTCTTATTGTTTTCAGTTTTCCGTTTTAATATTTGTATCAAGTAATAGTCATCAAAACAGTTTTTTTCAAAACTAACTGATAGTTAACTTCTTCAGCAATGTAAGTATTTAAAAAGAATGTTCGTTCAATGATTAATTATGATATTTTTTAGAGTAATATTATGAATAAGAAGGAGGTGATTCATAGTCAAGGACGTCTTACATTTTAAAAAATTATGTGATAATTCTTACAATTAAAAAACGTCGATAATTACAGTTTAAAAGTCGATAAATACATCGCGCAAACGCGATGAAAAAGCGACTCCACGGGCTGTTAGTAACGCTAACCTTATTACAGATTTGCGCGCCCAACTGCCAATGACGTCACCAATGCACAATTTATATTGCGCAATAATCGGAAATGTATGTAAATATAAGACAATAGATAATACAGCGAACAAATTAGATAATGGACTACTTACATCAGAAATCCGAACGTCCTGCGGGGTTGAGCTAAAGTAGGCCTCTATTAAAATCCATCAGGGCTCTATTCCGGAGGGATTAGAGATGATGATTGCTCCGGTGCTGTTGGCTGAACATGGACATCCGGTTCGTCTAGGGTCGTGGAGTACGGTTCGCCGACGGCAGCTTCAAATTCCTTCCTACCTGTGCAGGGAATGACGGGAACATGGTATAAGGAGCGACAACAAAGACAAGCAAGCAAGGAAAACTACATAGGTAAAGATAAGGCACGATACGATACCTCAAACGTCCACTCCACTCGAAGGTTCGGGCAAAAAAGCCACGTTCAAGCGTCTAACAGAAACTTCTCATCACTTTTTCCCCTACTCCACTCGCGTCCCGCGATCTGGCGCAACGCACTGTCACGTAACGGAAATACGCGCCCCGAGTCTTTTGAAATTGTGGCGCGAAACTTCCGCACATCAAAATTAACCTAAGACATGTTTAAGGGCCACTTTGGCACGTAACAATCGCGATAAAGCCACAAAAGAAAAAACTTCAAAAAGAAAAAGTCTGTTAGCACAGTAACAGCTTAAAATCTAAGTCCTAACTACTCTACATAAAACCTAACTTAAGACCTACAAAATGTTTATATAAGGCGCCACCTGGTTTTTTGACCGATAACACGTCTACCGAATTACCAGGAAACGGAAAATGTAGCCCCATTGTTTTTGACTACACTAATCATCGACAGCACAAATTTGTCGGGGAGCATGACACACTACTTAAACTAAAACGGATGCGACAACCTAAACCTATCTAAACTAAAGCTAACATTAAAGTTTTTACGTGCAAACACACATAAGCGTTGCATCAAAACTTTTCTTCATTGGCAAGAAGTGCCCAAATTTAAAAATGTTCATCAGAGTGAGTCACTATACACTCTAGCAAATTTTGTTACTGGTACTTTGGCTTACTAACGATACACATTAAAGCTTGTCCATGACATAGTTGTGAATCAACAAATTTACCAAAGGTACCACCCTACTAAATCCTTATATCGCTAACCTAACAAATTACATTTCTATATCGGGTTAGCTTTTTCACTTAAATTCAAGAAAAATAATTCCTACGTCTGGTCATAGATACCACACGTTAGGAAGATAAAAAGATAAGACAAGATCTCAAATTGTTGTTAAAGATAGTAGATAAGATAACGATAATGAGCTTAAATTGTTATCCTCAAAGGTAATGGATAAGATAACGATATTAAGCTTTAGTTATTTGAGATACTAGGTAAGATAACGCGATATTAAGCTAAAGTTATTGTAACGCGCTACTACTACCGCGTTTTGCTAATTTAAAACAAGTAATAACAAACGTCTTTATTACTCACTGTTTACAAGTCTAATTAACAGTATATGCCTTATTTGTAGATGTTTTCAGTCCACTTAACAATGAAGCACTATTACACTAATGAATTTACAAGCACTAATATCTTCTTAAACTAACTCCTTTGCCATAGGTTCATTAACAACACTAACACAACTATTTGTTTATACACTTCTATTTATTTATGTATACTACAAGCTGCATGTATATTAGACACAGCTTATATCATTTATGTATATATTCTAAAAGCTCAACTACGCTTACTGTACACGATATAATTTATATTAGACATTCAAGAATAGACTGACTCTTGCATTCATTAGCGGTCTTATATATACTCTGGATTACAAGGATGACTCATGCTCCCGTAATTTCTAGAAGAGTTCTGGAATCCTTGAGAATAGGCTGTGCCCCGAGCGTTTTGTGTGTAATTGATTGCTAGAAGAATTCCTGTATCCTGAAAGCCAGGCAGAGTCTACAGCGCTTGTGTGTTTGATGGGTTGCCTAGTAATAGCTCGCAACACTGCCCCCTCTTTAAAACCGTTACGTCTCGTAACTGTAGATACATTTTGGCGCCAATTGGATGACTGATGACGGTATCGGCAGCTATCTCCTCTGGTGCATCCACCACGTCGTTGGAAATAACAGTCAACACTCTTTTCTTGGTCTTGGTAGGCAACCGGTTGAAAACAACAAACAAGGACCTGAACGTTGGTTCCCTGGAAAACTACTTCTAGCATATTTCGGACTACCCTCCAATCTAAGTGATCCAGTCCACAGCCCAACTTGGGCACCGCTAGTTTTGTTACTCCATTTTCCATCATCCGCGCCTTAAGATTTAGCAAAGCCTCCCATAGATGTCCATAACTAGGTCTCTGCCATGAAGAATTTTTGGTGACCAGATAGTAAACATAACGATTTTTATCCTGAAGAACCAAAGCTTTTCCTACAGTTGGCCACTGTTGTACTAATTCATCCACACATCCAAACTTTTTCTTGAAAACAACAGCTATTCCCCTTGACATTTCCAGATCTTGAGCTACGCAATGTGCAAGGGAATACTCTTCTGGTGCTCTAAACAGGTCTTGCTGTTTTTCAACAACAACGCCAAATCTCGCTTTAGCGGAACCACCATACGCCGCCATAAAGCTCTCAAAATCTACATTTGGCTCATGATTAATAACTTGCCGAACACCATTATCATTATTCGAGTCTTCCTGATTGTTGCCAGCGTAGGACGTTAAACGGTCAAAGTGTACCACTTTCGGTTTACCACGAGGAGATCTTCTGATCCGGTACACTACATCATTAATCCTTTTCATCAGTTCGTACGGACCTTCCCATTGTCTTTGTAGTTTTGGCGACAATCCACGTTTTCTTTGTGGATTGCACAACCACACTAAATCTCCAGGTTGATAACCACCTTCTTGTGCTCTCGTGTCATATTGTGATTTCATTCGATCGCTTGCTGCCTGTATATTCTTTCGGACGTTTTCGTGAATACTATTTGATCTTTCACGAAGTTTACTAACGTAATCTTCACCGGCGATCTCTTCTCCAGGTTTAAATCCAAACTGAAGATCACATGGCAGCCGCAATTCACGTCCTAGCATTACGCAAGCGGGCGAGTACCCTGTGCTGTCATGTACCGAAGATCGGTACGCAAGTAGGAACAAATGTAGATATTGGTCCCAGTCCCGTTGATGTTCAGAGACAACTTTGGCCAGGTACTTTCCTAACGTTCTGTTCATTCTTTCAACCATTCCATCCGATTGGGGATGAAGTGGCGTGGTTCTAGTCTTCCTGATTCCAAGGTGCTTGCAGACGTTTTGAAACAACGCCGATTCGAAGTTTCGACCTTGATCGGAGTGTAATTCCAACGGAACTCCAAAACGGCAAAACAACTCCCTGACTAGTACATCTGCCACCGTCTCGGCTTCTTGGTTAGGTATAGCATATGCCTCCGGCCATTTGGTAAAATAATCCATCGCAACCAAGATGTATTTATTTCCTTTCTCTGATTCAGGAAACGGACCAGCTATATCAATGGCTACCCTCTCAAAAGGATTCCCCACGTTATACTGTCTCATTAGGGCTTTCCGTTTTGTGACCGGGCCATTTGCAGAGGCACACAATTCACATTTCCGGCACCACTCCTTCACATCTTCTTTGCAGTTCACCCAATAGAATCTTTCTCTCACTCTTTCGAGAGTTCTTTTCACGCCAAAGTGCCCTCCGGAAATACCATCGTGCAAGTGCTGCAACACTTCCGGCACTCTGCTTCTCGGCACTATCACTTGAAGTCTCTCATTGCCATCTTCAAATTCCAGGCGTCGTTTCAAGATTCTATTTTCCATCATCAAGGAGTCCCACTGTGCCCAGTATGCCTTCAGGCTCCTACTTGAAATACTAATTTCTTCCCAAGCTGGTCGTTGTCCTCTATTTTTCCACTCAATAATACGTTCCAATTCGGCGTCGTTCTCCTGGTCTTCTCGCATTCTTTCGGGTTGCCAAGTATCATCGGTTACCGTCATTCTATGGATGACACTTATTTTCTCTTCCATCTTAGAGCAATGATTGCAGTCCATCGGACAAGGTCTCCTTGATAGAGCGTCTGCATTCCGATGGCTAGTTCCTACACGATGTTCTGTATCAAAGTCATATTCCTGCAGCCGCTCTATCCACCTTGCCACTTGCCCTTCAGGATTTCGAAACTGTAGTAACCATTTCAGTGCAGCATGGTCTGTTCTCAACAGGAATTTACGGCCGTATAAGTACTTATAAAAGTGCTCTACTGATTTGACGACGGCCAACAGCTCCCTTCTTGTCACACAATAGTTCCTTTCTGGCCGCGACAAGACCTTGCTGAAATACCCAATAACTTTTTCTTGTCCGTCCTGCACTTGAGAAAGAACGCCTCCTATAGCTGTGTTACTGGCATCGGTATCCAACACAAATTTCCCCTCCATCCGTGGATAACTCAAAATTGGTGCTGTAACTAGTAGCCGTTTCAGTTGTTCAAATGCACTGTGGCAGTCATCATTCCAATCATATTCTTGTCTATCTTCGGTTAGTTTCGTTAACGGTTTGGCAATGTTCGCAAACCCAAGTATAAAACGTCGGTAATATGTGCACAATCCTAGAAAACTGCGTAGTTGGTGTATATCTGCTGGTGTAGGCCACCCCTGTACCGTTTTTTTTTGTCAGGGTCAGCTCTTATTCCGGTCTCCGAAACGACATGTCCTAGGTATTTCACCTCTTTTCCAAACAGGTGACACTTCTTGGGGCTCAATGTAAGGTTTGCTCCCCGTAATCTCTGGAATATCTCCTCTAGGTTCTTAAGATGTTCTTCGAAAGACCGACCTAACACTATCACGTCGTCCAGGTACACCAGACATGTCTTCCAGGACAGTCCACGCAGTACCGACTCCATCAATCGTTCAAAAGTAGCAGGAGCATTGCATCATCCAAATGGCATGACCTTGAACTGCCATAATCCAGTTCCAATAGTAAACGCAGTCTTTTCTTTATCGTTTGGCTCCAAGCCTACCTGCCAGTATCCGCTTTTCAAGTCCAAGGTCGAAAACCATTTGGATCCGGATAAAGTATCCAAGGTGTCATCAATTCTGGGCAAAGGATAGCTGTCTTTCTTTGTCACATTGTTAAGCCGCCGGTAGTCTACACAAAACCTTGTCGACCCGTCCTTTTTCTTGACAAGCACTACCGGGGATGCCCATGGGCTATTCGAGGGTTCAATCACTTCCTGTTCTTCCATATCGGTGATAATTTGCTCGGCTTCCTTACGTTTTGCCAAAGGAAGCCGCCTGGGGTGTTGTCTTATCGGTTGCGCATCTCCAGTATTGATCTTGTGTTGCACAACATTAGTCCTTCCTTTCCCACTATCATCCAGTGCAAACACACCTCGATATCGTCCGACCAGCTCTTTTACCTTGCCCAGTTGGTCGCCGTTTAATCTTTGACACGAAGGTATTAACACATCCAGCAATTTCTGTGAGCACCCGTTGGCTGGTTTATCTTTCGTGTCGTCCACACAACGTTTAATATGGCATACTGGAATGCAACTTCCCACAATCGTGTCTTTCTTCAGGGTCACCGTATGCGGATTAATGTTCAGCACCCTTACTGGTACCATATTTCGAAACTTTACCAGCGTTCTTCCAATCAGTAATCCCTCCTGACCCATTCCCGATTCAGTTGCTTCCATCATGCATACTTGTCCTTCCCGGAGCGTACCATCCGGGCGTCCCATTACTATCATTTCCGCCTTCTCGGGTATTTTCATATCGCAAATCATTCGAACTTGCATCGTCTGGTTACTCCTACCTTGAAATGGAATCTCATCATCATCTATCCGAAGCACATTTTCTTTCATGTTTACATGAAACCCATATTCTCTCATGAGATCCATTCCCAAGATCACTTCTTCTGTAATTTCAGCTACCAACACTCGATGATTAATTAATTTGTCCCCAATTGTCAACATAACGGCAGTCTCTCCGTGAGTACAAATTTTCTCACCACTTGCCGTTCGAAGACACACCGATACAGGTAGCACTTTTCCACGACCAACTAAATCTGGTCTCACAATAGTCCTTGTCGCTCCTGTATCCACGAGTAATCGGACACCCCTACCATTAATTCCTCCATCGATATAAATGCTGTCCAGACTCCCCATTGACGATGCAGCACGGATGATAATCTCCGGGGCACTACGTTGTGCTGTCGACGTTCGCCCCCTTACGTCGACTTGCTTTAGTTTTCCTGCTGCTCAACCGGTTGTTTTTTTGGTTGAGTACAGCGTCTCTGTATGTGACCAACTTCACCGCAGTTCCAGCATCGCAGACGCAATCGCCGCGGTCGTTGTAGTTCCAGCCTTTCTGCCTCACGGTTGACTATTTCATCTATGCTGTTCTGAGCTTGACCAGGTTCCTCTAAGGCAGACCGAACTTTGTGGCCCATCCTGTGTGATGTCTGCTTAGCTGCTTCAAATTCAAGCGCATGGGCCAGTGCGTCATCCAACATTTTTGGCCGTGCTAGTCTTAGCGCTTGCTGTATTTCGCCATCCTTAACGCCATCCACAAATGTTTGGACAGCAAGTTGTTCGAGGAAGCTATCTGGTGCCGTTGGGTATGCCAATCTAACTAACCTAGCAATGTCAGCTTCGAATTCTTGCAGGCTTTCACTTGTCTTTTGCGAGCGGTTCTTAACTTGTGCGTGGTAAACCTGTTGAAGGTGAGCATCTCCATATCTCATCTCAAGCTTTGATGTTAAGAGGCCGTAATCATTCTGCTGGTGATCGGGAATCGTTTGTAAGATGTTAAGAGCCTCCCCCCGTAGGGCCACTATTAAGGAGATAGCCTTCTCTTTGTTGCACCAACCGTTGGCTATTGCAGCAGCTTCAAATTGTTTCAAATATGTGGGTCAAGGTGTTTTACCATCGAATGTAGGTGGTTTTACTTTAAATTTAGACGGAATTGACTCGCTTCTTTCCATGGTTCTTATTTCTGGAATGTTCTGATTAACAACTTGGCTTGGTAATTCAAGTGGTCGCGTTGTTAGTGAAATCATTTGTTCTTGAAGCCTCATCACATCTTCTTCCATTTTTACCAATTTATTATCCAACTTTTGTTCAACTGTTTTTACCTGTTCAGTGAAATCTTCTTTCAATGCCATGGAACTTTCCATTAATCTTTGTTCTAACGTGGCTGTACTTTCATTCAACTTTTCTTCCATTTTGGCAGCATTTTCACTTAACCTTTCCATTTTCTCAGCGTTTTCAATAAACTTTTCATCTATTTTTGCAGCATTTTCAGTAAACTTTTCATCTAGTGTCACTTCCAGTTTAGTCGACCTTTCCTCCATACCGGATTTAAAATCCTTGAGGAAATTCATTAAAGTTTCTGCCTCCATTTTACTTTGATTTCTTGTCACTGGCATATACAAACTACTTAAATGTCTTTAGACTTGTGTTTTAAATTAATCACTATATACCCCACACAGGCTGACACCATTGTAACGCGCTACTACTACCGCGTTTTGCTAATTTAAAACAAGTAATAACAAACGTCTTTATTACTCACTGTTTACAAGTCTAATTAACAGTATATGCCTTATTTGTAGATGTTTTCAGTCCACTTAACAATGAAGCACTATTACACTAATGAATTTACAAACACTAATATCTTCTTAAACTAACTTCTTTACCATAAGTTCATTAACAACACTAACACAACTATTTGTTTATACACTGCTATTTATTTATGTATACTACAAGCTGCATGTATATTAGACACAGCTTATATCATTTATGTATATATTCTAAAAGCTCAACTACGCTTACTGTACACGATATAATTTATATTAGACATTCAAGAATAGACTGACTCTTGCATTCATTAGCGGTCTTATATATACTCTGGATTACAAGGATGACTCATGCTCCCGTAATTTCTAGAAGAGTTCTGGAATCCTTGAGAATACGCTGTGCCCCGAGCGTTTTGTGTGTAATTGATTGCTAGAAGAATTCTCGTATCCTGAAAGCCAGGCAGAGTCTACAGCGCTTGTGTGTTTGATGGGTTGCCTAGTAATAGCTCGCAACATTATTATTAGAGATAGTAGGTAAGGTAACGCGATATTAAACAAAAGTTATTACTAATGGTAGTCAGTAAGATAACGCGAATTTATCTCGAAGTTATTACTAACGGTAGTCGGTAAGATAACGATACTAAACTAAGGTTATTATTATAGGTAATCGGTAAGATAACGATATTAAAACTAAGGGTATTATCAAAGATAATAAACAAGACAAAGGTATTGGCTTAGTTATTATCCAAGACAATGGATAAAGGTAAAGATAGAGTGACTCCGTGGAGTCGTTAAATAGGGATTGTCTCGTGCCCTCTAAAAAGAGAGACCTGTGAAGCAGGTCCGTTTACAATAAACGGCACGAGGGACCGGCAAAGGCATTTGGGTGCATCCCTGCAACCGGCGTTAATCGATATCGGTGATATAATCACCCGATACCCACACGGTATATAACGATATACACATCCACTCACACATTCACACACTCATACATACCTTCACTGCCAGGGCCCATGCGCTGACAGCGGCACCGCATGACCTCACGAAAGATTCCCAGGGACGAGGTCCAGGTGTCTGTGAAAACCTCCCGCGCAACCACACGGTGACTAACGGAAATGAAAAGGCAGAGAAACAGGAACGGTAGAAAGAAGGAGGTAGGTTATTTGAAATGCATAAGAGGCACTTTCAGGTAGAAGAAAGTAGAGGAAGGGCTCGCATTGAGCAAAAGAGACAGAGAAAGGTGGATAGCAAAGCGCTACTCAACCAGCCAATGTGGTCAGTAGCTCGGAGTGAGGGAACATCACTCTTATGTGGCAGACGGGTTTTCCGGGACAAGAACAGGTCCACCGAAAGAAGAATAAGGCATAGCGGAGACAGCGGGATAAGAAAAAGTAGAGTTTTTGGACAAGCGTCCGAGAGAAGGTAGAGAGTTGTCCCTGTTAAACACAGCGCAGTCTAAAGGACCACCTGCGATATTAATCCGACAAGATAAGGTATATCATAAGTTGAAATTCACTAGGCTCCTAAGAGAACTAGTACGATCATTTTCCTAACGAGTGCATCCACTACGATAAGAAAATCAGACAAAAGTTGACACAACAACTTAAAAGTATCATTACAGATACAAACACACAAAAACAAACTGTTTTAAGGTAGTTTTTCAAAACGGTAGCACCCTAAACACACAAAAATGACCAATTATAAGCAGTTAAATACAGGTACACTGTCCCAATACGCTAAAACAACCGAGAATTTAATAAGATAACAATAAAAAGCAATAGCACCTCACCACAAAGTTCAATAAAAAACAATGAAAAAAATGTTTATAAGTTATGTTGATTTAGTAGAAAAGGAAAGAAATAATGGTGTAGTATAACGTGGGCGACTGCAATAATTCAGAGGAAAAACACATGGAATAGACAATCCTAGTTTTTTGCAACTGCGAATATGAACTATTTCTTTCAATGGCATAGGTCGCGACTCCTATGTGGGCCCAAAGAAAAAAAATCATCCACTCAACATCAGCTAAAACCAATCATAAAAATTCAATGAGTTATTTCAACCAAAGTTACAACAATTACCACACAAAATTAAATGACGTAAGAAAAAATACTAAAAACCAAATAATATGCTGTAGGAAAAGTTCTAGGATTAATTAAATGAAACGACAGAGTTATATTGGGGGTTGTAGAGAATGAAGTGATATATATCTAACGGTATGGTCAAGGAAAAGTCAACCAAAAGAAAAAGATAGCTAATTTAAGGTAAGTAAAGTTAAACGTGTAAGAGATTATATACTGTATGAGAGAGGGAATAAGTAATTAAAGTTAACTAATTGATGGTGAAAACAAAAATATTAGGTAAATCGTAAGGGTTTAATCATATTAAGATACCAGGTATCAGGAATTAAATTTGGAAGGTTAAGAGAAACAACATCACGAGATAAGGCATCAGGTACGATATTTAATTTGCCAGGCCTATGCCAGTTAAGGTTCGGGCCTTTGGAGCTGTGTTTTTAAAAAACAACTTCAACACAAAAATTTAATAGCTTAAACAGAAATTACAATGAAATTTAGAATAGCTGGTTCATAATAACTTTAATAAAAAATAATTAATTGTACTGGGCGAGTAGTCTAGGTAGACAACAATGCAAAAGCTGTATTACTCAGACTGACTGCCGGGCATTGAGCTTCCGGGTTTTTTATAATAACCTGCCCCTCACACGGCTTGTGGGAACTTGCAGATCTCATGTCTGCTTTACACTTTGTTACAATGTATCAATCTTAATTCTAAGTAATTGCGGTCTGTTGACCGCCTGTGACCTGCCACCTGCAGTATCACTGCCCTCACGGATGCAAAGTTGCATGTCCGTTCTCATGAACTGTCGATAACCTCTCTGGGTTATCCTTGTGTTACAATGTTGCATTGAACTTATACTTTTACTTAACAATTTCTAATAATTGTGGGATACATAACTCCTCCCACCGTAAATGAAAAATTAAGGTTTTTCTTAATTTTTAAATACATAAAATTCATTATTCAAATTCATTTAAAATTCATTGTTTCTAAGGGTATACTTATTGTTTCCTTTTTTCTCTTTGTTTCCTTAAATCTAGAACTGTTTCCTTCATTCTTATATCTAAGGTACATTTTGTAAAATACATATATAATTACAAAAATTATTAAAATGATCAATACAATTGTCCAAACACTTATATTATTATAATGTAACTTTGGCGTTTTGAGTTCACTTAGTTGTTCTTTATAACTTTCCACTAATTTCACGGCGTGGTTGAGATCGTCTAAGTCTAGATGCTCTAGCTTCATAGGTTTCTTGATTAATTCTTCGTCTTCTTGTTTTATCTTGAACTGTAGTTCCGGTAGGTTTGCAAGTTACTTTGTTGCTATGGGATCTTGATAAACTCTGATTACTTCGTCTTTCAATTTCACATAACAGTTTTCTTTGAGGGTAATTAGTTTGCTTCCGATTAATGCTTGGTTATTTTCATCTTGATTGCAGTGGATGGTTGCTATTACTTCTGTTGGGAAAATGGCTATCCATTTGTTATCTGTAACTTTTTGAATTTTCATGTTAGTTATTTGCACTTGTTTGGATTCACAGTTTTCGTAATGATTTGAAAATTTTAATAGTTGTACTTCACAAGGGCTGTCTTCCTTAATGGTTGTTGTCGTCATCGATTGACATAAATATTGGTTTGGTGTTACTTCAGTACATTTTTCGTTTGTATAACCATATCTCAGTTCATTTAGGGATAGGAATTTGGTTTTGGGTATGATTACTTGGTATGTGCTAGTAACTTTCGTTGGAAAAGCAAATAAATGATAATAATTATAATTGTTACTTTCTACTATCGGGATTTCTATTAAAAATATTATTTCGTTATTCTTAATGTAGCCTTTTACTATAGCTATCTTTTCAAATATTAGAATGTTCGCTCCTGTTACATCAAAAGGTAATTTACTGTTAATTATAAGTGATCTAATTCTTATTAATTCGTTTAATAAATCGGTTGATTCAATAATGCTAGAGTGTAGGGTATTTAATTTTGTAAATGTTGATTGAGTTTTTGCATACTGCCTAATTTAATTGGTAGTATACCAGGGTTATTTTTATAATTTCTATTATTACTTGGTTGTCCGTTCTACCTGGGTGGAGGTTGACGGTAAGGGTGATGATTGTCCATCTGAAATTACAGGGTGTCTTAGGTTTTTCAAATGAATGTACTTTGTTATTTTACCGTTGTCTACTACTGCTATGTTTTTATCTGATATTTTCTTAATTTTGAATGGTCCTAAATTTCTGGGTGCTGTTTTATGTCGCTTGCTTTGAAAGTTTTTCTCATACACGGTTTGTCCTATTGAAAATTTATTTGAGTCGGTATTTTTGTTTCGGGTTGTGGTGATACGTTCTTTATCGTTTTCTAATTTATCTTTTACTTTGTCATAAGTTATTTTTAGTTTCTGTTTGTGGTCTTTCGCATATTGTTGATATACTTCCTTATTGTAGTGTATGTCATAGGGATTTCGTGAATCTGAATGTCCTAATGTTAATTCTAAGGGTGTAAAATTTGTTGATGAGTGAATAGTGTTATTATAGGCGATTAGTGCGTATGACATTAAATTGGTTATATGTTCCTTTTTATAATTTATTCTTAATAATCAAATTTGTTCTAACAGGGTTAAATGTAGTCGTTCAATTAGTCCGTTTGATTCAGGGTGGTTTTCCGTTATGAAATGAATTTTTATTTTGTGTAGTTCTAAAGTGTTTTGTATCGTCTCATTTTTAAATTCGCTACCATTGTCTAGAGTTATTGATTCGAGTGTTCCGTAAAATGTGAAATATTGTAAAAATCCTTGGGTCACGTCGATGCTATTTTTGGATGTGATTGGTATTGCTTGGCCTATTTTTGTGAATGCGTCTATAATTGTAAGATAGTTTTGTGCTTCTACTACTAGAGTATCGGCATGTAGTTTTTGAAATGGTTTGTCGGGTGTTTTGGTTAACATTAAAGGTATCTTTGGGGGTTTCCTATCGTATTTTGCTCTGTCACATAGTTCGCATTGGTTAATAAAATCTGTGGTCAATTCCTTCATGTCTTTAAAATAATAACGTCTTACAAGTTGCTTTATAGTTTCGTTAATTCCACGATGGTTGATTTTTCCTTCGTGTTGATTCCTAATTACATCGTTTATTTCGTCAGGGTCGTCTAGTGTTATTAATTTTCTAGTACATCTGATGAGTTCAGGGCCAGAGTTATTGAATAATTTAATGTATAATTCTGAAAATCTTTGGTATAAATGTTCGGTGTTGAAATAAAAATAAAATCGTTTTTTCTCGGGGGTGTATTCTTTTAGAATTTTAATTATTTGTTCCTCATTGTCATCTTTAGTTATTTGAATTTGGTATATCTTTTTGTTATCTACTTTTGTATATTTTACGGGATTTGGGTTATTTAAAACTTCGGTTATTATAAATTGATTGGGTTTCATATCGATTGTTTCGTTTAAAATTTTAATCGCGTTTTTTGGTTCTTCGTTTTGTGTCGAATGTATTGTGTCGATCTCGTCTGGATCTTCCCTTATTTCTGCTTCGTCTACGTTTCCTATAATGGATTCCGTTTCTAATGCATTGAGTTGGATTCTGCTTAAAGCGTCTGCGTTGTTGTTATAGATTCCTTTTTTATATATAATTTCGTAATCGTACTCTTCGAGTCTGATTCTCCGTCTTTGTAATTTTGAATTCGGTTCTTTCAGTTTGCATAGCCATACTAGTGGTCTATGATCGGTGTATATGTAAAATTTTCTTCCGTATAAATAAAGTCTAAAATATTTTGTTGCCCAAATTATGGCTAATAATTCTTTTTCTATGGTACTATATTTTTGTTCCGTTTCATTTAGGGTTCTGGATGCGTAGCTGATGGGTTTATCGCTACCTACTTTTCCTTGGCTCAATACTGCGCCTAATGGTACATTCGATGCGTCTGTCGTCGGTATAAATGGTTTTGTAAAGTCTGGGTATTCTAATACAGGGTGATTCGTTAATATGTTTTTAATTTTGTCTACGGTTTTAATAAATTCCGGGGTGTGTTCAATTTTGTTTCCCTTTTTTAAACAATTTGTCAGGGGTTTGGATATCTGAGCGTAACCTTTAATGAATTTGCGGTAGTAACCACTAAGTCCTAGAAATCCTTTAATTTCTTTGGTTGTCTTTGGTAATGGGTAATTTAGAACTGCATTTGTTTTGTCTGGATTTGGCATTACTCCTTGGGGTGTTATTACATGTCCTTAAAATGATACTTCTTTTTGTAAAAATTCACTTTTGTCTAATTGTACTTTAAAATGTGCTTGTCTAAGTCTTTCGAATACTTCTTTCAATCTTTCTATGTGTTCTACCAATGATGTGGAATAAACTATGATGTCGTCAAGGTATACAAAGCATTTTTCATTGTGTATTCCTCGTAATATATTGTCCATGACTCTCTGGAAAGTAGCGGGTGCGTTCTTTAATCCAAATGGCATTCGTTTGTACTCGTAATGTCCTCTAGGTGTGCTGAAGGCTGTTTTTGATATGTCTTTTTCTTCCATCTCTACCTGATGGTATCCTGATGCTAGGTCTAATGTTG
Source organism: Platerodrilus igneus (assembly GCA_036346225.1). Classification (NCBI taxonomy): domain Eukaryota; kingdom Metazoa; phylum Arthropoda; class Insecta; order Coleoptera; family Lycidae; genus Platerodrilus; species Platerodrilus igneus. Next base: position 59,496 of record JARFIW010001697.1, read on the forward strand.
TAAAATATTGGCATTTGCCTAATTTGTCTAAAATTTCGGTTATATTTGGTAGTGGATATTTGTCATCTACAGTTTTTCATTTAATTTTCTATAGTCTATTACCATTCTGTACTTTCTCTTTCCGGTTGCGTCTAATTTCTTAGGTACTATTAACACGGGACTGCTCCATGGTGAGTTGGAGTGCTGAATTATGTCTTGGTCTAATAAGTCTGCTACTTGTCTGTCAGCTTCTTTTTGGCTTGCATGAGGTAGTCTATATGCTTTTGTAAAAATTGGCTTATCGTCTGTTAGCTCGATATTATGTTTTACTGTGTTGGTGAATGTTAATGGTATTCCTTCGCAATGGAATATGTCGCGGTATTCAAAACATAAGTTTTTAATTGCTGTTTCTTCTTCTTGATTGATGTCGGTATTGATGCGGATGTTATTTAAATTTTCTCTTAACATTTCGTCATGTTCTATTGGGTTGTAATCGTTTTCTAAATTTTCGTCTATTTCCATTTCGTTAAAATTTAGTTCTTCTACGTTAATTGGGTCTGTCAATGATAGTTCTACGGGATAGTCGTTTGAATTTAATATTGTTGTGGTTGCATAATTATCTTTTATTTGTACTAAGGCAGTTAAGGTTTCTACTCCTTGTTGGAATGTCATATGATTTATTATTCCTAAATTTTTGTTAGATTTTACTGGGATTTTTATTTTTCTTTCCGTTCGGGGTTCTATAGTGTATTTTTGTTCAATTTGTGTGTTTTGAAATTTAATTGAGATTTTTCCGTATTTCGTCCTTAATAAGCGATTTTTAATGTCAATGTTGGCTCCTAATTTTCTTAGAAGGTCCATTCCGATTAATCCGTCATATTTATCGTTAAATTCGAATACACAAAATTTATGTTTCATTTTAACATTAAATGTTCTCGGTAAGGGTATATTGGCTTCGAATTGGTGTATTGTCGTTTGATGGGCTGTTTTAATATTAAATGGTTCTCTTTCTACATAATCTAAATAATGTTTTTGTACGGTTCTGGGGCTAATTAATGTTTTCGATGATCCGGTGTCGATTAATAGTTTGAATTTGGCGTGGGGTATTTCTATGTATGGTAGTACTAAGTGATTTATGTTATTTAAGTTTATTAAGTTTGGTCGGTTATGAATTGGTCCATTTGAAAATTTGAATTCGAGTTTTCGTCGTCGTACTCCTCGTAAGTTTCGTATTGTTCGTCACGTTCATAAGTTTCTGCATGATTTGATTCATGGTCCGTAGGTGTCTCAATGTAATTATTCTGGTCAGTGTCAAATTTTTCTATTTCTTGATGGAATAATTCTTCCGATGTAAAATTGCGTTTCTGATGAGGATTTGGTCGGATATGTGTTATTTTTGTATTTTGCCTGGTGTTACCAGATGAGGTATCCATTGGTGTTGGTTTGTAATAATTATTAGGGTTGTTATTATTATTAGTCATTGGTGTATTTCTATTGGGGTTTGCGTTAAATGCTGGTCTTTGTTGGTTTAGGTTTTGATTAAATCTTGGTTGGAATGCTGGCTTCGTAAAAGTTGGGTTAAATGTTAGTTTTGAAAAATGTTTAAATTGATTATTAAAATTCGTATTGTTGAAACTTGGGTTATTAATTCGCGGTTGATTTGTTTGTGCGTTAAAGGGTGTGAATTTTTGTTGAGGGATTGTTTGTCTTGTGGCTTGTATGGTTTTTATTGGTGAATAACTTTTATTCGCGTTGGGGTTGTATAGTCTGTTGCGGTAATACATTACATTTTCTTCTTCTATTACTAGGTTCATAGCTTCTTCTAGCTTTTGGGGTCGTTGGAATCTGATTTTATCCGATAGTCGTTGTTAGGTTTAGTTACCCTATTTACAAGTTTTACCTCAAGCTTATAGATATTAATTAATGTCGCTTATCCTTTAACATAACCGTATTTAACCCCGTCCTATAATCCGGTTTTATCCACTCCCTACCTACAAGAAACGGGACTAAATGGTGAAAAAGGACAGAAATACCAGTGCTTCGAAAGTCGCAGCAAGCGTCACATGTACGCCATATGTTGTCGTGGTTATTTTGCAGTAATTAGTGCCGTACAATCGGTTCGTGTGCTAATTAACATTATTACAGTCCGCAATCGATTAATAGTTTCGTTACATCGATCGACCAGCGTTGAATCAAGATCGCAGTCATTAAAAGTAGGTGAATTCCATATCATTGGCTCATCCCTTTATCCCGACATTTTGGTTCCCTTCGACCGCATTAATTAATATTTGCATATAAAAATTGATTATCTAATCAAACAATTAGAGTAATCAGGTCAGTTTTACACATTAATAGTAATTGCAGTTAGGCTTAATTCATAATATTTGTGCATGCCGTTGCATTTTAAAAAGTTACTTCTTAAAATTTAAGTGCATTAAAAAAGCAGTTAATTTTAAAGTAAGCGTATACAAATAGGTAAAACCTCATTACTTACAACTTCAAACGTGGTAAAATGTTTGGTGTGCAATGGTAATCATCAGATTTATCGTTGTCAAATTTTTTTGGGTAAGGTTCCTCAAGAAAGGTATAATACTGCAAAGGATAAAAATTTGTGCATCAATTGTCTTCAAGATACACATAAAATTGCAATATGCCCTTCAAAATCGGTATGTAAAAAATGTCACAAAAGGGGTCATAATACCCTCCTTCATTTTGAAATTTCTGTTTCTGTTGTTGAAACAAAACCTGCTGCTGCAGATGTTTCAAATGTTGCCTCTACGTCAAATTGTAGTACATTGTTCTCGTCGAAATTGTCAAGTGCTTCTACATTGTTATCAACAGTTCAAGTTTCTATTCGCAATGAATTTGGACAAGCGCAAACTGTAAGAGCATTATTGGATTGTGGAAGTATGGAATCGTTCATAACGGAAAAATGCTGTCAACGGCTTGGATTAAATAAATCAAAGGTTGCATTAAAGGTAGAAGGGTTGGGGTTAACGTCATCTCATATTACCGGAAAGGTAGTTTGTAAAATTAAACCCGTTGGACACACAATGCCAGAATACTCAGTTCAAGCATTTGTATTGCCAGAAATTTGTGGAAAAATACCAACGGCTCCAATCTCTTCGAAAAATTGGATACATATAAAAGGTTTAGACTTAGCCGATCCATCTTTTGATAAACCAGGTAATATAGACTTGTTGTTGGGAGCAGATATTTTTGCCCGCACTTTGGGTAATGAAACTCGTTCGGGTTCACCTGATGAACCAGTAGCAATTCGCACTTCATTTGGTTGGTTATTGACAGGCAAATTTGTGTCTCCAGTGACAAGTGGCACGTCATTGTGTGCATTCGTAGAACCCTTAGAGTCTAGTATCACTAGATTCTGGGAACTGGAAAACATTCCAGACATTCCAACACACAAGTTATCCCCACAAGAGGAACTTTGTGAAAAACATTTTCGTAGCAATTACTCGAGAGACAAAACAGGTCGTTTCGTTGTATCGTTGCCGTTTAGTGGTCCTGAACCGTTGTTTGTTGGGTCTCGGGATGTAGCACTTAATCGGTTTTTATTATTAGAACGTCGCTTGGGAAGGAATCAGGAATTATACACTTTGTATAAACAATTTATGCAAGACTATTCCGACAGTGGGCATATGACACCAGTAAATGCCTCAATTAGTAGCAATATTCCATCTCCTGAATATTATATTCCGCACCATGCGGTTATGAAACCGGAAAGCACTACTACCAAAATTCGAGTGGTGTTTGACGCATCCGCGGTGTGTCCCAGTGGTGGTTCATTGAATGAACATTTGATGCCAGGACCTCCGCTTCAGAAAGATATTGTTGCGTTGTTGTTGGATTTTCGTTTATATCCCATTGTATTGACTGCCGATATCAAACAGATGTACAGGCAGATTTTTGTTGCTCCGAATCATCGGGCTTATCAAAAAATACTTTGGAGACCAACGTCATCAGAACCAATAGTCGAGTATCAATTAAACACTGTTACCTACGGAGTTACTTCATCACCCTTCTTGGCAATGCGTGTTATTAAGGAGCTTGCGACTGCTGAAGCACCTAAATATCCGAACGCTGCCAAGGTGTTGTTGTCTGATGTTTATGTCGATGATTTGATTACCGGGTGTAGTTCACCGGATGAAGCTAAACGTCTAGTTTCTGAATTAAATCAGATTTGTGAGATTGGATGTTTTACATTGAGAAAATGGAATAGTAACATTGCTAGTGTCATTGATGATTTACCAGAATCGTACCGTTATCAACAAGCTGTTTCCTTCGAGGAATCTAACAATGTTACCCAAAAGGTATTAGGTTTGCGTTGGCAACCGTCGCTTGATCAATTCTTCTATGATACAAATATCATAGACAGACCATGTACTAAAAGAAATATGTTGTCCGAAGTAGCAAGGATCTTTGATCCGTTAGGGCTATTAGCGCCTTTAGTATTTTTGGCAAAGCATTTAATACAGTCGTTATGGATTTTAGGAGTTGAATGGGATGAAAGTCCCCCTTTGATCATAAGTTCAAAGTGGAAAATTTATTTGCAACAAATGTCGCAATTAGCAGACCTTAAAATTCCGCGGTGGATTACTTCTGATGATGTTCAAGATCTACAGCTGCATGCGTTCTGTGACGCTTCAGAGGCCGGGTATGCTACTGTGATTTACTTTCGTACTGTTGACATACAGGGTGATATAAAGGTGGCCTTAGTATGTGCAAAATCTAGACTTGCGCCCACAAAGCGCACATCGTTGCCCAGACTCGAATTGTGCGGTGCCGTGTTACTGTCTGATTTAGTAGCATTTGTCCAAAATACATATAAAACTCGTTTGTCGTTAGATCGTATAGTTGCTTGGTCCGATTCTACCGTCGCTCTTTGTTGGATTCGATCGTCATCTTATAACTGGAAAACCTTTATAAGCAATCGGATTTCGCATATTCAGGATCGCGTTCCTCCTGCATCTTGGAACCATGTTCGGTCATATGACAACCCCGCAGATTGCGCCTGTAGAGGGATGTTAGCATCAGAGTTAGTCAATCATCAGTTATGGTGGACAGGCCCTCCATGGTTGTCACTCCCAGAAGAAAATTGGCCGGTTACCCACATGCCAAAGTTAATCGATCCATCTCCAATAGATGTGGATAAACGTACATTGGTATTAAATGTTGTTGTGACAGATAATTTTTTAGATTCATTACTAGAAAGATTTTCAAACCTACAAAAAATATGTAGAATTGTTTCATATGTTTACCAGTTTGTTCGTAATTTACAATTTGCTAGACAGGCAATTGGTGAAAATTTGGATAACGTGTCTGTGTCTCAGCAACACGCTATGGAATTATTGATTAAGAAAATTCAGCAAGAAGCATTTGGTCAGGATATAGAAATTATTAAACGGGGTAAGGTAATTAGTAAACATCTTCGACCTCTTACTCCTTTTATTGACTCGCTTGGTTTGTTGAGGGTGGGCGGTCGGCTCAGAAACTCGGAATTACCATATGAAACAAAATTTCCATTGGTACTTCCCCGTAATAATTAAACGGGTTGGATGTGCTAACTCACAAATTATGTACTGTGCTATTATGACCCCATTCGGTATGGTAAGGGTTTTGTAAATGTGTTCGTGTAGGACAACGTTTAAAATGATGGCTTGCTACTGTATGAAAGTGAGCGGTTTGTTAACGTTTATATACATAACAGTTATTTTATAACAACGAATGAAGGTCTTGTGATTTTTTTAAAACTTTTTTTAACGAGAGACTGCGATTGACTTGTTTACGTTTATATACATGACATTTATTTTATAACTACAACAAAAGTGTTGCGAAGTCCTTTTTTGATTTTATATAAACATTTTGTTGTATAACGGAAAACTGCATTGAAGATTGTATCACCCGCAAAATATTACATTTAAAAGGATTGAGCATTACGGTGAATACTTGGAGATGAATACTCTGCCAAACTTTAACCTCAACTATTATGTATAATCCTTCTTTCTATACGCCTCCCGGCCATAATCTACGATTTCAGTTAGCACGGTATTGTTCCGGGGTGCTATCCTCGACACTTCGAATTTATGCGTTTACTCGTATAATGACGTCATTCGAAGAAAAATATTAACATCCCAATTCTCGACACTTCGAATACCATACAAATTCGAAAATTCTTATATATAGTCTTTGCAATTTCGAAATAGACCTGCGTGATTACCATTTGTGACGTCAAATTGTAGCGACGATGCCATTACAAAAATCCTATTGCTCCATGACTATAATAGCGCCATCGGTAGACTACAGAGATTAAAAATATTTAATAGCAGATAACGAATGTGATTTGTTACTTTTTAAAAAAAGTATTTTTTAGAATAAATTTCTATCGACAATATTGCAGATTAGTCATTAATTAACGATATATTTTATTTACTTCTATATTTTTACTACTGAGCATATTTTAAATATAGTTGCGAATTTCTAATACTCCTAATTTTATGGCGATTAGTATATTATACCAGAGACGGAATAATAACCACAGTTATTCAAGAGGTTATGTCATTGAAATTATACTTTAAACGTTTTGATTACAGAAATCGAAAAAGGAAAAGAACAAAATTACAATTCTATTTGTAAGTAAAATTCTCATTAACTTTGAATAATTAAGATATGTCACTTTAAAATAATCTTTTAGATTTCCCTGAAACCATCTACAAAGACTAAGTTATGTTATGTGCAATGCAAACGAAGGATTTAACACTTTCAAATCATCCTAAAATTTGTGGTGATCATTTTACTTGTTTGTTGGTATGCAACTGGATTGAATACGGCATGTTTTCAAGCATTTCCAACAACTAAAACAATGCATACGGGTAAACGCTTTAAATGAACCAACTTTGAATTCTGTTGTTGAAGTATGCCATTATCCAAGAAAAGAATAACTGTTACAGGATTATTACTGTTCCCAGTAAAAATCCAAAATTGCAAGTTATCTCCACAGCCAGTGTCGTAAGCTAAAAATGAAAACTTTATAACCAAAAGGTTCAACGACTAAATATTTTGATGGAATTCTTAAAGATATAAACAGTAGTTTGTTCAATATACAAAAGCATGAAGGGGCAAAAATCTTCCAAAAAATAGGCATTTGCTTTATTACTCTTCGAGACCATATAATTGTAGCAGGTAATTGAGTTGTTTGAAACAAATAATTCAATACACAATTTATCATTTTTTGTAGATTGGTGTAATATAAAGACTTTCACTTTACCTGTATTTAGCACCTCCAAAGTTTAAGCTAGTGTAGTATTGACAAGTTCGTCACCAGTGTTTATTACAACCATTAAAATTGAAAGCTGTAGAAGTTGTTAGGATGCCTAAAATCCAATATTCTGAAGATGAATTTGCAACCCATATTTTAAAAACAAGATACTCAAGAATTTAACAAGCATTGAAAGCTTGTAATTTAACAATAAAATATATATGGTTGTACTTGTTTATTATACACAAAGTTTAAGATAGTTGTAATTAAATTAAAAGTACATCGTGTAAAAAGTTTTTTTGATTCTAAGTAGCCATGCATTTGGTTGACTAGTTCAATTTGATTGAAAATCTGAAACACTGTCATCACTATCACCCATGTTAATAATTAGAGGTGCATTATCTTCTTGATCAAATTTGATCTCACGTTTCCACCAATCTTTGATCATTTTTTCTGCATGTTCTATCAAATGTGCCCAAATCTCTGGTATTATTTTTTCTAATGTTTCTTTCCACATTTGTAAAGTTTTCAACAGACCTCCCATCTCTTCCACCGTGTCGGTTGTAGTAGCTGTTACTACCACCCCATACATTTTCAATTGCATTGAATATTCAGTGATACGGAGGCAATCTTAACACCTTATGTCCATATTGTTCGGCCAGCAAATGCGCTTTAAAAATCTTTGGCGGTTTATACCTAAAATTTTTAATTAATACTGATATGTTATAAAGCACATAATTTTGACTTACATCGTCACAAGTTAAATAAGCTTTGCTTAAAATCATTAGTTCCATAAGAAATTGCTTGTTTAGTGTCGCTCTACAATGTTACTTTTTTTTTTTCTAGAAACTGTTAGATGTTTTATTTAACAAGTATAATAATACGACATGTTGTCTAAAATTATTGCAAATAATTTTTCCAAATTCTTTAATAATTAATTTTCAATTTTTGCTCATTCATTTCACTGTAGTAATTTAGGTTTTTTTGTGGAAGACGAGAAAAATCAATTTCAGCCACATTTAGTAATTCATTTACATTTCGGGCATATAATGTACCTAAAAGACTAATTACATTATACTGTATTAAGGATAAGTAGATATGACACCAACCTTTTTCGATCAATTTGTGTGCTCTAACTGTTCTTATTGCATGCTTTGCTAGGTACGGCGTACGACACCATTCTGAAAAAGCCATGTTTTGTCTAAACACACAAAAATGCTACAGATTCTCTTCTTTTATTTTCATATATCTTCCGGAATCGAATTCCATTTATTCATAATATTTAACAGTTTCATTAAACCTATTCTTGGATTATCTTTCAGCCATTTAAATCCAAGACTGTATTTAGGGATCGTTCACTAACTTTAAAAAACTCGACATGTTTCAAATTCAACCATCAAGTATCAACAGAAACGTGATAAATCGAAAATAATTACGTGTTGCACTATAAATGTAACTGGAAAACAAATACTAGCGATTTTCACGCAGCCTATAAAGGTGATCAAACTAGCAACAAGTAGCTTAGTTCTGGGTCTAAATGAATCTCGTTCATCGTCTTTGGTTATTAGAGTTCAGTTTAATACTAATATGAGTTGTGAATAGCACTGTTTGAAGCAAAAACCAGCCAAATATCAATATATAAAAACGGAAAATTTAAGAGGTCGTTGACACCAACAAAACAAGGAATGGCACATAACCTAAAATCTAAATGTCAAAATTTAATATTTGCCTTTAAAATTATTGGCAACGTCGTAAATTGCTATTATTCAAACCAAAACTATAACACTAATATTGTACGGTATTAAGCTGACTAACATATACATAAATAGTTAGTACTTGTGTGACGTCGCGGATGACGAGGTCTATCTAGAAATTGCAAAGACTATAGTCTTTGCAATTTCTAAATAGACCTGCGTCATTACCGTTTGTGACGTCAAATTGTAGCGACGATGCAGCTACCAATATCCTATTGCCACACGACTATATTAGCGCCATCGGTAGAATACAGAGATTGAAAATATTTAATAGCAGATGATGAATGTGATTTTTTAGTTTTTAAAAAAGTACTTTTTAGGATAAATTTTTATCGACAACATTACAGGTTAAAGTCATTAATTAACAATATATTTTATTTACTTCTATATTTTTACCACTGAGCATGTTTTAAATATAGTTGCGTATTTCTAATGCTCCTAATTTTATGGCCATTAGTATATTATACCAGAGGCGCAATAATAACCACAGTTATTCAAGAGGTTATGTCATTGGAATTATAATTTAAACGTTTTGATTACACAAATCGAAAAAGAAAAGAAACAGAAATTACAATTCCATTTGTAAGTAAAATTCTCATACACTTTGAATAATTAAGATATGTCACTTTAAGATAATCTTTTAGATTTCCCTGAAACCATCTACAAAGACTAAAGTTATGTTATGCACAATGCAAACGAAGGATTTAACACTTTCAAATCACCCTAAAATTTGTGATCATTTTACTTGTTTATTAGTATGCAACTAGATTGAATACGGAATGTTTTGAAAGCATTTCCAACAACTAAAACAATGCAAACGGATAAAGACTTTAAATGAACCAACTTTGAATTATGTTGTTGAAATATGCCATTATTCAAGAAAAGAATAACTGTTACAGGATTATTACTGTTCCCAGTAAAAATCCAAAATTGCAAGTTATCTCCAGTCGGTGTCGTAAGCTAAAAATGAAAACTTTATAACCAAAAGGTTCAACGACTAATCATTTCGATAGAATTCTTAAAGATATAAACAGCAGTTTGTTAAATATACAAAAGCATGAAGGGGCAAAAATCTTCCAAAAAATAGGCATTTACTTTATTACTCTTCGAGGCCATATAATTGTTGCAGGTAATTGAGTAGTTTGAAACAAATAATTCAATATACAATTTACCATTTTTTGTAGATTGGTGTAATATAAAGACTTTGACCTTACTTGTATTTAGCACCTCCAAAATTTAAGCTAGTGTAGTATTGGCCAGTTCACCACCAGTGTGTTTCTTACATCCATTAAAATTGAACGCTGTAGAAGCTGTTAGGTGCCAAAAATCCAATATCCTGAAGATGAATTTGCAACACATATTTTAAAAACAAGTCGCTCAAGAGTTTAACGAGTATTAAAAGCTTGTAATTTAACAATAAAATATATATGGTTGTACTTGTTTATTATACATAAAGTTTAAGATAGTTGTAATTAAATTAAAAGTACATCGTACATCGTAAAAAATTTTCAATTGCATTGAATATGCAGTGATACGGAGGCAATCTTAACATCTTATGTCCATATTGTTCGGCCAGCAAATCCGCTTTAAAAATCTTTGGCGGTTTATACCTAAAATTTTTAATTAATACTGATATGTTATAAAGCACATAATTAAGACTTACATCGTCACAAGTTAAATAAGCTTTGCTTAAAATCATTAGTTCCATAAGAAATTGCTTATTTAGTGTCGCTCTACAATGTTATTTTTTGTCTAGAAACTGTTAGATGTTTTATTTAACAAGTATAATAATACGACATGTTGTCTAAAATTATTGCAAATAATTTTTCCAAATTCTTTAATAATTAATTTTCAAATTTTGCTCATTCACTTCTCTGTAGTAATTTAGGTTTTTTTGTGGAAGACGAGAAAAATCAATTTCAGCCACATTTAGTAATTCATTTACATTTGGGGCATATAATGTACCTAAAAGACTAATTACATTATACTGTATTAAGGATAAGTAGATATGACACCAACCTTTTTCGATCAATTTGTGTGCTCTAATTGTTCTTATTGCACGCTTTGCTAGATACGGCTTACGGCACCATTCTGAAAAAGCCATGTTTTGTCTAAAAACACAAAAATGCTGCAGATTCTCTTCTTTTATTTTCATATATGTTCCGGAATCGAATTCCATTTATTCATAATATTTAACAGTTTCATTAAACCTATTCTTGGATTATCTTTCAGCCATTTAAATCCAAGACTGTATTTAGGGATCGTTCACTAACTTTAAAAAACTTCACATGTTTCAAATGCAACCATCAAGTATCAACAGAAACGTGATAAATCGAAAATAATTACATGTTGCACTATAAATGTAACTGGAAAACAAATACTAGCGATTTTCACGCAGCCTATAAAGGTGATCAAACTAGCAACAAGTAGCTTAGTTCTGGGTCTAAATGAATCTCGTTCATCGTCTTTGGTTATTAGAGTTCAGTTTAATACTAATATGAGTTGTGAATAGCACTGTTTGAGGCAAAAACCAGCCAAATATCAATATATAAAAACGGAAAAATTTAAGAGGTCGTTGACACCAACAAAACAAGGAATGAAATATAACCTAAAATTTAAACGTCAAAATTTAATATTTGGCTTTAAAATTATTGGCAACGTCGTAAATTGCTATTATTCAAACCAAAACTATAACATTAATATTGTATGGTATTAAGTTGACAAACATCTACATAAATAGTTAGTACTTGTGTGACGTCACGGATGACGAGGTCTATTTAGAAATTGCAAAGACTATACGAATACATTCGGGCGGATTTGTGGTAATTGTTTCTTGTTCGAACGACTTAACCTTTGACGTAACGTTTATTCTATACATAACCTATATATATTATATTTACGCCGGCGATATATTTGTGAAATGGAAGAATTAATGTATCTGGAGTTAATAAATGATTTGGAAAATGCCGAAGAAGGTGGTGGAGATGATTATGACGAACCAGTGGATGAAATTGCTCGAGATGCATTTATTGAGTTATCTGATAAAAACTTTATTAAATTTTTTCGTTTATCTAAAGAATTATTTAAATATTTAGTAACTAAATTGGAACCGTTTATGAAGCCACAAAACAGGCCTTCAGACTTGGATATTCCATTAAAGGTATTGCCATATAAAAAAAAGTCATATTTATAAATTAGCACCAGATATACACTGCTGTTATAATATTTATAGGTTCTAACAGCTCTTAGAGTTTTTGCAAGTGGAAGTTACCAGGTGGATATTGCTTGCAATAAATATTTATCTTTATCGCAGCCATCAGTGTCACGATGTGTACGGGAAGTAGTGGAAGCTCTAAATCGTCCTGAAGTTTTTCAGCAATTTGTGGTATTTGTTGAAACTGCAGTATGATCAGTCTTATGCTTCTTAGATTTGTACTATAGTTGAAGTTCCGGTCTTGGTTTTTTTAGTAGTCAATAAACATAGATATGTCAAAGTATTAAGAAGTTATATAGTTTGTAATATTCTATTAAATGTTCTAATAGCATAATCTATTTCTTACAAGTGTTGTATTATAATAAAAGGTCTAGACAAGCGTGTTCTTATTGTTGGCTTAATATCCACTTTTAATCTCATCAGGTTATGGGCCCAGATATGCCAAACAATAAGTACTAGAAGCTAAAATTCTTATACAGGTGCGTAAGTTTTATGTTAGTACTCCAAAATGTCTAATCAAGAAGGAAGTACAATAGAGAAGCTCAAAGGAAGCGAAAACTACCACACGTGGAAATTTGCCATGGAGAATATGTTGGAATTTCATGGACTTGAAAAATGCATAACAAATCCTTGTACAGAAACTGATGAGTCTAAAATCAAAAAGGCAAAAGCTCGAATAGTGTTATCAGTTAGTGAACCGCTGTATGTGCATATTCAAACGTTAAATACGGCATTGGAAATATGGCAGGCACTAAAAAATCTGTTTGATAATCATGGATTAATTCGTCAGATAAGTTTGTTACGTAAATTAATCACAGTACGGTTAAAAAGTTGTTAATTAATGTCAGACTACGTAAATGAAATAATTGGAACAGCGAACAAGTTAAAAGGTGTCGGTTTCAATATAACTGAAGAATGGATTGGTGCTATTTTATTAGCAGGTCTTACGGACGAATTCAAACCTTTAATAATGGGAATCGAAAGCAGTGGTATCAAAATTACTGGCGATTCAGTTAAAGCAAAATTATTAGAAGGTGATTATTCTGGATCTGAACAAAAGGTTTTTTTTAGTAATAAAAAGTTTGCTAAAAACGCATCAAAGAAAAGGGTTATAATATGCTATAATTGTGGCAAGAAAAACCATAAAGCTTCTGAATGTTTTGCTAAGCAAAAGAATGACAACAGCTTTAATAAAGGTGAGAAATCCCAAGCAAAAGCAGCATTTAGAGCAACATTTCTATCACGAGATGATAAACCTAAAATATCTGAGTGGTATATAGACAGTGGTGCAACACACCATATGACACCCTTATCACAAGTTTTATGCAATATGCGTGGCTCAGGTATTGAAGAAATAACAGCTGCAAATAACGGCAAAATGAAGGTCACTAGTGTGGGTGATACAACATTGTTGTTGGATAATCATGAAATTGCAGTACAAGATGTCTTATTAGTTCCCGAACTTCATGCAAATTTATTATCTGTTACTCAAATAGTAATGCATAATAATACAGTTACGTTTAGTAAAGATGGTTGCAGTATCTACAATAAAAACAATGAACTTGTAGTAAAAGCCGAACTCTGTTCAGGTGTATATAAGTTGCAAAGTTTTGAAGCTAGTAGTTTGGTCGCCAGCTCATCGGAGAATGAGATGATTACTTGGCATAGACGTTTAGGCCATCTAAATTTTAAAGATTTGCAAAGACTCAAAAATGTTTGCGATGGTATTAAGTTTATAATAAATCAGTTGATCCTAAAATGTGTGAAGTTTGTATAGAAGGCACACATGCACGTGCACCATTCAAAAATTCGGTATCACGTTCAAAAATTTTGCTTGAATTGATCCATACCGATTTATGTGGTCCCATGGAAAATCTATCAATCGGCGGTGCAAAATATTTTTTAACGTTTATAGACGATTATTCAAAGAAGATATTTGTTTATTTTTTAAAATCAAAGTTTGAAGTATTGGATTATTTTAAGGACTTCAAACATATGGCAGAGCTACAAACAGGGTTAAAAATCAAAACAGTTCGTTCTGATAATGGTTCAGAATATTGTTGTCATGCATTGAAGAATTACTGCAAACAGAAAGGCATAATTCATCAAACTACAAATATCTATACTCCTCAACAAAATGGAATTGCAGAACGGGCAAACCGTACAATTGTAGAAAAGGCCAGATGCATGTTACTTGATGCAAAACTGGAAAAGCCGTATTGGGCAGAAGCTGTAAATACAGCTGTTTACATAATTAATCGATCAATAAGCTCAACCTTGGTGGAAAACATTCCAGAAGGAATATGGAAAGGGTCTAAGGTTGATTTAAGTCATTTAAAAATATTTGGGTCTCCTGTAATGATGCATGTCCCAAAGCAAAAGCAAAAGAAATGGGACCCAAAATCACAAAAACGCATTTTCGTTGGTTACAGTGAAACAACAAAAGGTTATCGCTGTATAAACCATATTATTAGGCGGCTCCGTGGCGTAGTGGTATGTGTGTGACTACTACGCCCAAGGTCCCGGGTTCGAATCTCGACACGGTCCGCTTGAAAAATGTTAGGCGAGCATTTTTCACAAAAATACACCCTCGTTCGGATGAGAGGTAAAATGGAGGTCCCGTGTGTGAGTGTTGTCACGCACGTTAAAGATCCCTACCTTGCTTGGAACAGCAAGGGTTTGGCAAAATTCCAAAATTTTCCAGGTAAAAAAAAACTCGCTTCCTGGCCAATGTAGTACCTTCGGGTGGAGCATTGGAAAATCAAATGTAATGTATAAACCATATTGCGTAGTGGTATGTGTGTGACTACTACGCCCAAGGTCCCGGGTTTGAATCCCGACACGGTCCGCTTGAAAAATGTTAGGCGAGCATTTTTCACAAAAATACACCCTCGTTCGGATGAGAGGTAAAATGGAGGTCCCGTGTGTGAGTGTTGTCACGCACGTTAAAGATCCCTACCTTGCTTGGAACAGCAAGGGTTCGGCAAAATTCCAAATTTTCCAGGTAAAAAAAAACTCGCTTCCTGGCCAATGTAGTACCTTCGGGTGGAGCATTGGAAAATCAAATGTAATGTATAAACCCTATTACAAAAGGGATAGAAATAAGTAGGGACGTAATTTTTTTGGAACCACAATTGAAAATGGACCAAAATCCTATAATTTCTGACATACAGGATAACGTTTCAGTGGGAGATTATAAAGACGACTTAACGCAAGTGATAGCAAGTGACGAAAATTCTATGGATGAATCAGTTGAAGAAGATCAGAATGATATTTCCGATGAAAATATTGTAATACCTATTGAAGCTACTAGAAGAACAGAACGTACTCATAAACCTCTTAGGCTAAAGGATTATGTGTATACTTCCACAGCAGAAGCAGAGGGTAGCGATCCAAATTCGTTAAATGAAGCTCTTTCTAGAATCGACGCTAAGAAATGGGATTTGGCTATAAAGGCAGAACTGAAGTCATTGGATGAAAATAATACCTGGAATTTGGTCGAATTACCGCCTAATCGCAAAGCAATAAAATGTACATGGGTATTTAAAACTAAAAACAATGGTAACGACTTATGCTACAAAGCACGCGTAGTGGCAAAAGCATGTTCACAGAAATATGGAATTGACTACACAGAAACGTACTCACCGGTGGTTCGATACACGTCTATTCGATACTTAATCGCTTTAGCTGCAAAATATGAGTTAAGCATTGACCAAATGGATGCAGTTACAGCATTTTTACAAGGTGATCTCATTGAGGAAATTTATATGGAACAACCGGAGGGATATGGCGATGGTAGCCGCAAAGTGTGTAAATTAAATAAAGCAATATACGGATTAAAGCAAAGCGGTCGACAATGGAATCTCCAATTAGAAAAAATGTTAAAGTTATTTGGCCTCCAAAAATCATCTGTTGATCCATGCGTCTTCTACAAGCAAGATCGCCAACTGATCGTTGCAATGTATGTCGACGATATCTTCATTTTTTGGAAAAATACAAAGGAGCGCGACGAACTAAAAAGTAAGCTCAACAAACATTTTCATATGAAAGACTTAGGTAAAGCCAAAAGTTGCATTGGCCTGAATATTACTTATGATGGTAATAATGGAATTCAACTGGATCAAACAAGATATATAAATGAGATCCTGGAAAAATTTGGAATGTCAAATTGTAAGCCAGCGACTACACCATGTGATCCTAATCAAAAATTGTCAATTGAAATGTGCAAAAGCCGTGACTTGGTAGGGCAAGTTCCGTACCGGGAAGCTGTTGGCAGTTTGTTATTTTTGGTGCAAGGAACGAGACCTGACATTGCATTTGCCATTAGTGATGTTAGTCGTTTCAATAGTAAACATGGTGAAGCACATTGGAAGGCTGTTAAAAGAATTTTTAGGTACTTAAAAAGTACTGCAGACTTAAAACTTTGCTATTCAGCATCTGAAAATTTAACTGGTTACTCAGACGCAGACTGGGCATCAGACGTGGACAAACGTAGATCATGCTCAGGATATATTTTCAAATTGGCTGGTGGTGCTATATCTTGGTGTTCTAAAAGGCAACCTACTGTAGCACTCTCAACTACAGAGTCGGAATATGTCTTTGGCTTCCTCTACTCAGGAAGCTATTTGGCTCAAACATTTTGGAGAAGACTTAGACTCTAGCATTAAAAGAAGATCTATTGCGATTCATTGTGATAACCAAAGCGCAATCAAATTAGCTGAATCAGACGGATATCGAGCCAGATCCAAACACATCGATATACGATACCACTTCATTCGTGATCGAGTTGAGGATGGAACGATTACCGTACCGTATGTAATGACTGAAAGCATGGTTGCAGATAGCTTAACGAAAGCTGTTACAGTCAAGAAACAAGAATTTTGTGTGCAAGGAATGGGACTTTCGCGTGTTAATAAAAATTAAATCTTCGACAAGTGCATGTTTTAATATTTTATTAAGTGGGAGTGTTGAAACTGCAGTATTATCAGTCATATGCTTCTTAGATTTGTACTATAGTTGAAGTTCCGGTTTCCTTGGTTTTTTTAGTAGTCAATAAACATAGATATGTCAAAGTATTAAGAAGTTATATAGTTTGTAATATTCTATTAAATGTTCTAATAGCATAATCTATTTCTTACAAGTGTTGTATTATACTAAAAGGTCTAGACAAGCGTGTTCTTATTGTTGGCTTAATATCCACTTTTAATCTCATCAGTATTTCCACAAAATATTGAGGAGCTAAATGTTGTAAGGAGGAGGTATATTAATGTGCTGCATTCTCCATTGTTATATGGAATTGAATTTTTAGATTTTATGAGAAGCACCATTTTCCTGGGATAGTAGGATGTATCGATTGTACTCATGTGGCAATTTTTCCTCCAAATATAGAGGCTGAAGATTATCCTGAGCATATATATATATGTGAATCGGAAAGGATATCATTCGATAAATGTGCAATTGGTAATTAATTATAGATTCCTACAATTGATACTGCAGTAATTCGAAAGCAAAATTTATATATAAGTATTGTAGGTGTGTGATGTCAATTTAAAAATCTTGCATGTCAATGCAAGATATCCAGGAAGCAGCAATGATACATTTATTTGGAACAATTCCAATCTACAACAAATGTTACGACATATGCATAACAATGGGGCTTCAGACTATTTCTTGCTTGGTAATATTTATTGATATACATATGTAGTGAAAATAATAGATTGTTCATTTTAGGCGATTCTGGATATCCATTGAGATCTTGGCTATTGACTCCACTGGAAAATGAACCAATGCCTAATTCGCCAAAGCATCATTATAATGTAGCCCATAAAAGAATACGAAGCACAATTGAAAGATGCAATGGGGCGCTTAAAACAAGATTTCGATGCTTACTGAAACATAGAGTATTACACTATTCACCAGAAGTGGCTTCCAAAATTATTAATGCCTGTGTTATATTGCATAATCTATGTATTGAGCATAACATTGAAGAACCCAAAGCTGAGGAAGATTTAGATGATGATTTTGGTAAATTTGTTTATCAACAGCTAATTGTGCTATTAATAATTACACAGCTCTTTATATTATTTAAATTGTCTAATCAAAAATGTGAAAGCTGAATATTTGTATCACTTCATTTATGATAAGATTAAAATTTGGGTGACATTTGTTAAATGCAGAAACAAAAATATTTTACACAGTAATCACTAATGTTTTATAAATATATTCTTCTCTTTACAGGTATTATTGATCAGATTGATGAAAATCCTGATGCAATGGGAAGAATTAATCCTGAACTTGCAGCAGGTAGACAAGTCCATCGAAAACTGATACAACACTTATTCGGGAACAACAATTAACCACTAGCATACATATATAATTGTATTATGAATAAAAAACACATATTATCAAACCTGTATAATACCAATATATATATATATATATATATATATATATATATATATATAATTTGCTGTGTTCCCGTACAAAAAGCCTCTCCATTATCCTTAAACTAAGGTTTTCAAATCGAGTCCCACAGATTGGGCGTCAAATTTTGCTGTGTTTCCTGTATTAAAATCGAGCCTCACGAATAGGGCGTCAAATTATGCTGTGAAACCGCCAAACTCCGGGTACTCCGCTTTAAGAATCGAGCCCCTACGAATTGGATGCCAAAGAATGCTGTGAAACCTACAAAGTTATTAAATTACCTGGTCCGTTGACTTTCTTCTGTTAATCGCCTCGGCTGCTTCCCTAGATAACTTTCATCCTCATTCATAAAAAAAAACAAACACATTCCTACCACAAACACGAACGTTAACTCTATTTACATCAATATTCACAATACATTAAAATTTCAAAATTAAAATTCAGCATAAATTTTAGTATCAAAAATTTTCAAGATTCAATTTATTAACATTTAAATGTGCATCCTGAATTAAAGTCCTTGTTGGATGCCTACTAATTAATATAACAATATATGCAGACCGGAGTCTGAGTACAAAGGGAGCATCTACCACGCCTTTACGTTAATTAACCAGGTTCGTCTAATTGAGCTCAAAGACATACCTAAAATTTCATCATAATCCCGAACCTCAATACTAAATACCCCTTTCTACTTAAACAAGCAAATTTCATCTTAAAATTAAAATTTTATGGTTAGTACAATTTCACTAATGTCCATTTAAAGTAAATCAATCACAAAGTTATTCAACACACACAAAAATGTCAAAGTTCAAACAAAATAGTATAAATTACCTGAAGGTTACTGCACTCGTAGCTTCAAGGTACATCGTCCCCTTTATTAATCACACCATTCCAACTGGGATATATTTACAGCTTCTGATTCTCAACGCTTTTCAAATTTTCTCCATCACCATTTATTTGAAGTTGTTTCTGGGCTTTTCCGGAAATCATCTGTGTATATCTGACCCTTGTCTTGTGGATCCAGACACATTTATGAACCATTTAATCATTAACACCCCCGAAAAATAGCAAAGAAATTCATACTTCTTTCACCAATATACGCCAAAACTGCCTACTTTTGTGTATTCATTTGTCGTCGTAAATTTTACTAATAGGTACTGTGATACTAAATTTTATTACCTTGTATCTAAATGCACTCAAGTACATTCATGTTAGCACGTAAATAACAAACTGTTTTTAAATCACCAAAATATACGAGCAAACTTTAAATTATTCTATCAAACTATAATGCACTGTTTAACATCTTGAATCAAATCGCGGATGTCAGAGCTTTTAACGCATCGAATAGTCAAAAGTGTAAGAGAGCGAAATTCATATTACCATCGGTATATATAGCGGATAGCCGGCACGTCGCTTTTGTCCTCAAAACAGACAATTCTAAAGAATTTCACATTCTCGTTTCCCATTCCGTCGCTCGCGCGTCGGTTTTTACGAATTTTGTACTTGCCAGTTGAAAATCTCAGAAATTCTCACACGGCACGCAAAGTCTGGAAATAACTAATTGGCTTTTATACAGAAATCGTTGTTTCTACCTCTGATATTTGCATTCTATTTTCAACCAATTGTGACCCTCGTGACGTTGCTTAAATCACGCCTTTTACTATATGTGTCTTTGCTTGACGCATTTTCTCTTTCCTTTTCTAACCTGTTCGTATTGGTGCAAATTGATATTCTTTATTATCGATTATTTTAGTCCACGTGTAGTGTGAAATAACCCACCTTTAGCATTTCCCGTAACTATTATGCGACGGTTTCTACAAGATTCTCTGAACCATTAATTATCTGCAAAATTTACGCGGAATGAGCTTTTTAAACTATGCAGGTGTTCAAAACATAATAACCCTTCTACGATTTGCTTTATTACATGGTATTTTATTGGGTTTTTCAAGTTTGTATAGATATCATATGTTACTAACGGTTCAATTAACTTCAACTAAAATTACTACCCTTTAATTTTTAGTGAATCCTACTTAAATATTCAATTATTATCTGTACGTTTTGTTTAATACTGGTTACTTAAAATAGGGTTAATTAATATAAATTTTACACGTAATTTCCATCTGTTTCTTTATTAGGAATAATTAAATTACACGCAGAGCTTTTTAATATTGTTTCTTTTGATATGAAGCGTCTTGTACATGATTTAAATCTCTTATTTTTACTGAAACTAATAAATTTTTATGCTTCACGGTTTTAATAACGCGTATTATCTAATAATATTCATTATACACGGTGATTAAAATTATTTGATGTGATTATTTAATTTTGTACCCTGGTCTAAATATGAGTAATATATATTGATAAACGGTACGTAATGACTTCCAAAATAGATACATTACAAACGATGTGACTTCATATATACCGTTGTTACTTCCATTTTCGGAAGTCATAGCGATTTGCAGAAATTTTACACTTTTCAGACCATTGGAAGTATTTTAAGTCATTTCCCAAAAATTTGTCTGGAGGTCACAACTGACCACCTGTACCTACAAAAAAAACTTTTAGTTCACTTGTATATCTCTGGCGCTAGTGTCGTGTTTGATACCTTACATACGTCAAGCACGCTGCAACTTCCGTTACATATTAGCTACCTTAGTACCTCCAAAGACCGCGGTAAATGCGACAACGTTGCTCACTACATTTCTTGAAACATAATTGCAGTTTAGCATTTATTCAGAAAGCCGATTAAGAAAGTTTTAAATAAAGGTGATGAAGAAATGAATTTAATAAGCCAGCTAAATGATACAATTAGCTCTAAATAGTAGGGATATTTAAAATTTAAATTATTATGACCATTTATTAACGATTCCTTCATTTTACAAATAGTGTAATATTAACGTTATGCATTCTGTCAGTACAGCTGACTTGCATTACAAATTAATGTTTAACATTCTTATGTAAAGTATAATATGAATTCTACGAATAGAAAAAATATCTTTAAAAACAATTGCCCTTTTTATGTTTGTTTGTAGGGATTTTAAAGAAATGTTAAACGCCTATAAAGTTTTGCTTGCCTAGTTAGTGTAAACACCTATGGTATTTAGCCGTTTACAAATATACATTAATTTAGTATAAGTTGGGTAGATTGCCCCATGTCTATTAATGCTACCTGGTTATACTTTATCGAGAGAATTGAATTTTTATAAATTTCAGACCACAATGAGTTTTAGGTATTGTTATATTCTGCGTATTTAGCACAATTATATTTAACTGAAGAGTACCTTTTAAGCAGACATCACTGAACCATGCATTAGTTTGGTTAAGAGGTATGGGAAAGATTTATAGTTAATATTTAGGTCAGGCGCAATTATATTTTTAATTATTCAGCATTTTATTGTGTCTGGGATTAATACGATAATATACTCTAGGAAATTAAGGTAGATCCCTTGCATTTTTCGAAAAATTCAGGAACGCAGGTTGAATACATTTTATGTTAGTGTAAGCCATTAGAATGATGTCTAATACAAAATAAACTAAATCATTTCTTTATTAATATTTTTAAACAATTGCCAAAGATGTAAAATACACGTAGATGATATACCGAACGTTATAACATTTAGAGAAGAAAGTTTCAAATGAAAAATATAAGCCTTAAAAACGCCTAAAAAATGAGTAGTAATATTTTAAAATCGGTTAATTTGTTCGCTTGCATATGAATTTAAAGTACCTAAAATACCACTTTCTTAAATCTGCTGTTGTTTAAACAGTGATTGAGATATTTGGCTGAAACCAATTGGAAAGTATACCTCTAAGGGCTTTTAAGTTACCTTTAAAATTTCATTGAACAAAATTTACTGGTTTTCTTAATAATTCATTTGTTTATTAAAAAACTTTTTTTATCAGTGGAATTTCTACAGAATTGGCCTATTGAAAGTTTAAATAAATTAAAGAAATTTACTCTGAAAGAGACACCATAACGTACTGTTACGAAAATAGTGAATTTTTACAGCTGAGTTGCAGAAAAACGGCTCTAAAGTGAAAGCAAGTTTTTTGATATAAACAAACTAGCGTACCTTAATTAATATTTATTCTATTGAATCGGAACAAAAACCATTCGAAAGCTGCTTTTCTCTTGAAACTTCTCTGAAAAAATTTTTCATCTAATTTGAAGGTGAGAAGGAAATAATTTTTTATTTTCAAGAAATCCCTGCTCTTATAATTATTACCATTTTTAATTGAATTTTAAATATGTTGGAACGAACGAGTTAAACTATTTCTACGAAACTCCTTACATTTGATTTTCCAATGCTCCACCCGAAGGTACTACATTGGCCAGAAACGTTTTTTTTTTTATCTGGGAAATTTTGAAGTTTGCCGAACCCTTGCTGTTCCAAGCAAGGGAAGGATCTTTAACGTGCGTGACAACACTCGCACGCGGGACCTCCATTTTATCTCTCATCCGAACGAGGGCGTATTTTTGTGAAAAGTGCCGCCTAACATTTTTCAAGCGGACCGTGTCGGGATTTGAACCCGGGACCTTGGGCGTAGTAGTCACACGCATACCAACTATGCCACACAGCCGCCTGTACAAAACTCCGCGTTTTTGTACACTCATTGTTATTAATGACAGTTTTGTACAAAGTGACGGTCGCTCTTGTAATAGCGTCGGGTGGCAATGTGGGAGTACTCGTATCGTTCGTTCGAGCGTCAATAAACGATTTTAGCTCTCGTGACAAAATCGTTACAACTTTTAATATCTCAGCAATAAATTGACATTTTGAGATGATTTTTTTTAAATTTTGGATATGTTTTACTATTGATTTCAAATGTCGTATTGAAAATTAAAAAAAAAAGTTTCTTACATCTGAAATTTAACATTATTTATTTATAATAATTATTTTTTATAAAGAGATTAGCTTTTCAAATTCATTTTTAGACTAATTTCATTACATGTAGTAAGGATAAGAATGCATGCGAAAAGCTAATTATTTATATAAAAAATAATTATTATAAATAAATAATGTTAAATTTCAGCCGTAAGAAACAAATGTTTAAAATTTTCAATACATTTGAAATCAGCAATAAAAGTACTCCAATTAAAAAAATAGTTCACTATATAAATTTGTTGCTGAGATATATAAGTTGCAGCGAATTAGTCCCGAGAGCTCAGATTCTTGTATCAACGTCTAAAAATAAAAATTATTTTCCACCATTCTAAAGTCAGATGATTTTTTTTCAAAAAAGCTTAATGAGAAAACAACTTTCGAATGGCTTTCGTCCCGATTCAATAGAATATATATTATACAAGGTACGCTAATTTGCTTGTAGCGAAAATAATGCATTCACTTTAAATCCGTTTTTTGAAACTTTACTGTAAAAAATCACTTTTCCCATAACAATACGTTATGGTTTGACTTTTTCTGAATAAATTTCTTTAATTTATTTACACCTTCACAGACCAATTCTGTAGAGCTTTTATTGAAAAAGAATTTTTTTATAAAACAAATTAATTATTAATAAAACTATTAAATGTTTTTCAATGAAATTTTAATGGTAACTTAAAAGTCCTTAGATGTAGACTTTTCAAATGGTTTCAGCTGAGTATATCATTTAGTGTTTAAACAATAAAAGATTTAAAAACGGGCATTTTAGGCATTTTAAATTCATTTGTAAATAAACAAATTAACCAATTCTAAATGGCGATCATTCATTTTGTAGGTCTTTTTAAGGCATACACCTTTCATTTGAAACTTTTTTCTGTTTTCTATGTTCCGTCAATCATTGAAAAACGCGTTTTTCACAAACTTTTTGCGATTGTTTAAAAATATTAATATTGAAATGAAATGATTAGATTCGTATTGCACTTCATTCCAATGGCTCACATTAACATAATATGCATTCAAACTGTCTCTTAATTTTTTTCGAAATTTTTCCTAATATACACGAACTAAATAACGGTATCGTTTAAATTTAATATGACTATAATTTTGCAAACATTTGACGTCATTTTTCCTAAAGATGGGTTAAAATCATAGATTTAATGTATTTAACTTTTCACATCTAAATAACTACTTTATTGTAAAAGTAATCCATGTAAAACTTTTATCCGCTAGATGATAGGCCAGCACAATGCACATTTTGTGTGAATAGTGTAATTATAAAGTTAAAATCCAGCCAAGTATGATAAAAGTAAAAAGTAGCGTGTCAAGCAATGTGGTCAGTAGCAATTAAAATAGAGTAAAAAAAGTATTAAGAAAAGTTGTTATAGATCACTCAAAAATCTAAAATAAATACGGAACTTTATAAAACAATTCGCTTTTTAAATTTTTGCCATTTTTTTGCCCTCATTGATAATAATTTATTATTGAAGTAATAAGCATGCCATGAACAAGCAAACAATTCCAAAATTTTATTTAACATTAACAAACAAAATTTAACAACGATTTACCTTGTGTTCTGGGTTCATGGCACCCTTATTATTGCAACAACAAATTATTATTTGGACACACACACACACACACACACACACACACACATGTGTAGTTAGCACCCCGTTTTTGAAAAAGTGTGATTTTGAAAGTTGTTTCAGGTTGTTTTAAACTTGTACTACATTGTTTTCATTCGACATTATTTTATTTCAAACGATTCTTTATAAAAAATGACAAAAGAATTCTTATTGGCACTCACTTTTTCGAAAATTGAAGATTTGATGCTCGCCATATGGTGTTTTGTTTACTTCAAATATAGTTGCAAAAAGGACAATTCGTCATTTATATACATTTTTAATAAAAATAATTCCGATATTTAAAACCATATCCTAAATTATACACGTATGCAATGCTAATCAACTATTAAGGTAAAGCGGTTAAATCAATTTCAGTACGAACAATGCAATCTCCTATTTGGAGCATATACAACAGTCAACATTCTCATTATAATATAAAAATGCTTGCAGAAATATAGGCAACAGTGTTGGAAGTAAAAGAGTAGCAAAGGTATAACGTTTACGAATCGTCTACATATATATAAAAGGAAGTGGTTACGTATCTTGAGTAGTCGAACATATATAAATAAAAATTAAAATCAAAAACCTTTTCCCCTCGTTTGAAAATTGTAATCAGGAAATTTCCCTCAATGAATATATGCATTCAAAATAGAAATTGGACTTTTGGAAAATGCGGAAGTAAGGTAGTCTCTTGCGTATTATGGAAGTCACAACTTAACAACCATCAATATATATATATATATATATATATATATATATATATATATATATATAATTCTAACCTAAATTACAATTCCTATATTTCTGCAAAACTTTCAACAGCATTAGCAATCCGCTCTAGCGCTTCTACACTAAGTTTTTTAAGAGCACACATGTCACTCAGTAGCCCCAATTTTTTACTGTAATAATTTTCCTTAATTGCTGATTTTTTACACAAATATTCTTTATACTCTCCAGCTGCTGCTAATGTGTGTTTAAACTTAGTTGCTCCTCTTTTTGGAATTTTTCTATGTACAGTTGCCCTAGAAATGGGAGTGTCTATTGGATCAGAGGGTCCTGCTACACCTTCACCCTGTTTGGTACGCCGTTTCAAATGTTTCTTTCGGAGCAGTCTCCTTAATAATTTCCATTCTATCTACAACATTTTAAAAACCTAATCAAAACTTTTAGTCAACTTAATCGGGGGCAATCATACCATCAGCACAAATAACATCCAGTGTAGAAATATTTACATTTACTTTAGATTCTTGAATATTATGGCCTTCAATGGCAATGGTACCAATAATACTGTGAATATCCTCTTCTACTTTGGTCAATCCATCATCTATAAATGGCCCACCACCAGTTCCTCTACGATGATTAATTTTTTTACTAACTTTTGTTTTTGTTCGAGACTTCAAGTCCTACCAAGACTAAAAATTAAGAAAATAAATGATTGTCAATACTACAGGATTGCATAATGCGACATACTTTCCTCCACTCCTTCCATTCCTTCTGTGCGCCATTGGGGATACTATTTAAAATAATGGCTACTTCTTTCCAAGGATTCTCAGTCTTTAAAGGTAAAATCGTTTGAAAATTTCCCACTATTTAAATTTGAATGTTTCTTTAAAAATTCTATCAACGCCATTTTTTGGCGTTCTGAGGGGTTGCAACCTTTTTTACTACTCGGCTTGCTCATCTTACTAACTCACTTTAATATTAGACTTATAATCTGCTAGTAATACTAACTTCCAATATTTAAATATATTGTGTATTGGATGCAAATAACGATCAAAATTTTTAGGGTGTTTATGGTTATGTTATCTAGCTACAAGAAAGAAATGGAAGTATATGTTAACATAGTACTGACAATTCGAAAGCCATGTTGTCAAATGTTAATAGTGCGTTAGAACAGTATGGTTTACGAAGGGTAGTTGAGAATACCAACTAATGATACTGTTCGTATATCAGTCAGTCGAATACATTCGAATTCGAATGTTTACGAATGAAGTCGAGAATAGCACCCCCGGTCTTTTTTATTGTGGTAATCGGTGTGGATTAATTACGTTGCTTTCGCTGCTCTCCTTCTTGTCCGCTCGGTTTACCGTAACAATCTATTTTATAAGTATAACTGGAAGTAAACAAATCAACATTGGCCTTAAAAACAGAACTTCACGTCGCAACCAATTGGGATATATTCTGTTAGTTTTTGTTTTAAAATATTTTAACCCATCAGATTACGTCGCATCGGTGCTAGACTGCACCATTTTAAAGGAAATTACGCGCTTAATGACCAAATTTTATAAATACACGCCCTGGAATATTTTGTTCTACTTTAATTTTGAACATGTCAAACTCAGCAACTTAAAACATAGTTTTGGTCTCTAATGTTTGTACTTGATTTTGTGATTGTTCGTCAATGAAATTATTAAGGGTAAGTACACCTGATAAAAAATTTTTATTTTGTGTGGTTAATAATTTATATAATATTTTTATAGTGTTTTATTTTAAGTGTTGTAATTTGCAGTTGTTGCAAAACATATAGACTGCAGAAACAAGCGTAACTTGGATTTATCAAATGGATTACCTTACTGCTTCCTAGTAGTTGAAGTAATGTGTTTATTTTTCGGTAATAATTTTTTTCATCCAAAATTAAAATCTCTACTTGCGTTTTACGTTTTAGACACTAGTGACAAATTTGGTTTTATGCCTGTCGGTCTGTCAATCGGTCAGTGTCCAGTAATCCTTACATCCCGAATAACTTCTACAAATTTCATCACATTTTGATAAAATGTTCAAAGGTTATACGGATTAGATCCTAGATGATCTTCTATAAATTTTGAAGAGCACAGATTAAGAGTACGCCTTGCACACCCGCTAATATGAAATCATTCAAACCGTAATTCCTAACCATCCAATCGTACGAATCTGCTAAAATTTGGAGGATAGCTGGGAATTGACCTTTAAATAATCCCAAATAAATTTCACCTTGATTGGGTCATCAACAGCCCTTGGGTATGCGTAAGAGTAAAATCCCTTGCACACGCATAACTTCCATAATTTGCATTCGATTTTTATAAAATATTTAGGGATTATATGCATTAGGTGTTAAATAATTCCGTATGATTTTCAGTGCTGCAGAATTTATGAAATGTTTTGCGCATGCGCAAACGTGAAATCCTTTAAACGGCAATTTTTCATTATCTGAAAATCTGAATTCGCTCAAATTTGAAGGAAATTTTAGGATTGACCTTTGGTTAATCCCAAATGAGTTTCTTCTTCATTGGATTATAAATAGACATTGCGTATGTGATAACGTAAAATTCTTTTAACATTCGTATTAACTGCAATTTCTATTCGATTTCAATGTAATTTCAGAGATTATGCAAGTTAACCTTAGATGGTCAAACGTAAAATTCTTGCCGCATGCATAACTTCCACAATACCCATATGAGTTTTATGAAATTTGCAAACACTTTTGATTATTCAATAGGAAAATATTAAGTAGAGGTCTTTCAAAACCTCATGGGCTGTTGCGCAGAACACCAATTTAAGTTATTTACGTTAAAGTGCATCCTAAAAACATTGACAATTCAGCTGTCGATTTTTAATTTATTTGTCATTTATTTGCGTATTAATATTTATGGTTCGTTATTATTGTTTTTGATTATTATTTATGAGATTTCAGCCTTGATTCAACTTTAACTAGTTTTTTCAAAACTTTTGCAACTTAGTCTGGTTTTTTATTTGTACGTATAATGAAGGTTTTACTTCAATTAGAAGAATAATGTTTGGTTTTACAGATTATTTTGTTATTTCGAAGCTTTTGATTTTACAATGAGAAACCGCAAGAAAACAGTTCACAGTCAAGGAAAAGAAATTATTTATAGTGTGTATAAGTTTATGAGAGAAGAAAAGAAAGGAATGCTTGTCATTTCTATGAATAATTTACAAGAACGAGTAATAACAGCAACTGGAGTTATTTCAGAAGCGAAGAGCAAACCGGAGGGTGGCAAATTTGTATCACCAAGGAAGAAAATTAATAAGAGAAGTCCTAAATCTAATGTAGGCCAAATTGAAGACTGTGGTAGCAATTTTATGATTTTTTAGATTAAATTTCTATGGAATATGCTTTCTTAAAAAATAATAAGAGAACAGTATTTTCTCTCCCAAGAGTTTTAAAACTTTAGCCTGTCTATTTTTATCCACACACGCAGGGAAACATGACACACGAAAAGAACAATAAACAGTACACCAAAAAATTACAGATTCCGCAATCAAACATTGTAGTTTTATAATTTACATTGTGTTGATAAATTACTGGTTATGCAATCCACATAGCATAGCAGTGGAGTTAATTCAGAATACGCATCCGGAAATTCAATGTTTTTATATGTTACATATAATGTATTGTTCTTTCTTTTTATACGATACCTCTCACTTTCTTCATTGCGCATCTCACAGCCCATGAGGTTTTGAAAGACCTATACCTACACGTTTTATTAAAAATGATAATGTATATATTATCATAGACTAATTATAGAGAAGAAGCACCGTACAAATTTACACCTGAATTAATAGGTCGTGTTTAACTCGCCAGAGAACGTAACCTGTTTTTGTGTGCTGAAATTGTATTATTTAGTAGTGTACTCTATACTAGGTGACACGAGAAAAGCAGATTTGTTTACAATAACTTTTCTAAAAAGATTTTGATACGTTCTGCTGTTGCCAAATATCTTATTTACAGTTAAACATTAAGGTGTTGCTATATTGGATAGACTTCAAGGTATCCATCCTCGCAAACTGTTGTAATACGAGCGTCTCACAGTGGTAATGCCGGTGCTGCAATGACAGGTTAGGTCACTGTTAGAAATAGATATTATTATTAAAAAACACAAATTAGACATTATTATTAAAAAACACAAATCACTTAACACGCATATCAGAACAGTCTGCAATAGTTTTAGCAACAACTGTGGTGATATGCGTGTTAAGTGATTTGTGTTTTTTAATAATAATACCTATTTCTAACAGTAACCTAACCTATCATAGCAGCCACGGCATTACTGCCGTGAGACGCTTGTGTTGTAACAGCCACATTGGGATGTTATGCTGTTACTAGGTTATTGTATATATTTTCACTTGCACGTATGATAGTTGGGTGATCTATATTTTCATAGGTAGATTATAACATCTAATAGAAATCAATTATTCGAGTAACAAACGTATTCGTATAAAGTTTATCCTAATTAGTAATGCTATTAATTATCAAGGTTGGTTTTGTATATAGTTCTGAAACTTTGGGGAATATTTACATTTCATTATTCTTTAAGCAAGGAATATTAATGTCAGCATTGGTTATAGAATTATCTCTCTACAAATTAACATTCATTCTAGTCATTCAGTTTAAGTGTTGTGATTTATTCTTAACAAGCTTCATACCATTGCTCTAATACACTTCGTGTTTAAATATATTTTTGTGAAAGGCTTATGCAATCATTCTTATTATTTTCAATTATCTTGTGAAATCTATATGAGTAAATAAGCTAGGGTATGTTTATGCTTCATTAAACGTTTCTGTCGGAATTCCACAGGTGACTGGACTTGCGCATTTGTGCCGTGTCTGATCATCTGAAGTTTCTCAACAAAGACGTACTGTTTTAGAAGGTTATGTTTATATTCATACAGTTAACGACATTTATTTAGTCTCTCAGAATTTATTGCATCACTTTTCGTAGCATAGAATTACTATTCATCAAGGGTACATTGCTTGCATAATTTTATGAGTTTATTCAAAGGACTAATAATTCCCACTCTAGTTTCAAATATTATTTTAAAGGGATCCGCCTATGGATTAGTTATTTATCGGGTGATACGTTTTTATTCTGATTGAAAAGTTATCGTTTAAAATGGAGAAACAGCGTTTGTTCTCTTTTACAAAACCTTTGAACAGTTTAGCCGTTTATTAATAATAGGCAAATTGCCAGAAGTGTTTAAGTGTCTTCAACTAATTGTGTTGAACTTAACCAACAATTATTTAGTCGTTGGGATAGTGTTTTGGCAAAGCCCTAAGTTCGGATTTGAGTTTTCGGATAATCAGCATGTGTTGGAAGTAATTATTAATCGCGTCTGTTTTTCATCTGCAAGATATGTAAGTATATCACGTTTTTATAACCTACAAAATTAATTACCTTTTCGTAGGTATCCTTTTTAGTTTACATTTATTTAGTTGGGTCGATCTTTGCCCATTTTGTCTTTTACATTAAAGAGTTTTGTTTACTGTTTGGTTATATGCAACTATGGATTGGTTCAAACGATAGGATTTTTGTTAGAAGCTTTATAGGAGCGTACGTTGGAAATTGGAAATTATTTCGATCATTCCATTTGGGGACTCATCTAACTCATCACAAGGTGCTACAAATTCACGGTTCTTTGTTCATGTCGTTTTATGGATTAGTTTTGGAGAGTAGAGAGAATACCATTTCCTGTTTGTCCACCTTTCCTAACATCCAGAGAAGACCCAGGTGCTGCTTGTCGACCAGGCTACATCTGTAAATATATGAAAAAGAAAATTTAACAAATACGTTGATAATAACTTGTTTAAGGTTCAGTATAAGTGTATATTTAGAAAAACTTATTTGTGCTTATAATCTGTTGTATATCATCTGTTGTTCTATACTTATTTGTGTGATTTTAGCCATACATGTTAAATCACATGCATGCATTTGGCACCCACGACGCTAAAAAGCACGCATTCCATCAGTGGTACCAATATCATCAGCTACATACTAATCTAAGTACCCTAGTATTTGAAAAGGAAATCCTAAGAAAAAGCGGGAATCGGTTAATTTAACTCTAACCTCAATTTATCTTTATACCATTAGGGCAGTTTAAATTTTATAATAATTTTTATTTATATAATTTCATTTTTAGTTTCTATGTTAATATAGTTACTCTTTGGAGTTAGTTCAATTTTTTAAACTTTATACCTACCTACTGGTGTTGATTATAATTATATATTAAGATAAATTACGAAAATATCGGATCAATTTTTAACCTTGCAATGTATAACAGTAGTGTTAGTAATAATAGTAACTATAGTTTTACTAATACATTAGGGAATAATGTTTGTGAATTTTGTAAGAAATCATTTTCTTGTCGGTAACAGGAATAAGCATGCGAAGACAGTCCATGGTGCAGCTTTTGGAGAATTTAAATCTAAAGTGAATCATATTTTATGTGCAGTATGTATTGAGGATGCACGACTAGGGTCATATAGTATTTTAGAAAAGCATTTATTTGAGGAACATGGAATTATTACAGAGTTAGTAAGTTTAAATTTTAACAGCATGGATGAATTTGATGTTTGGATGAAAGAAGAGAAGGTAACTACCAATTATGCAATACGAAGAAAGAATAAGAGAGGCGATCTTGTCGAAACTAACTATATTTGTAATCGGAGTGACGCCGACGCTCTCAAAAGCGTTCGGGGATCAGCTCCGGCCAGCTAAGGTAGTCATGAGGTCTTCATCCTCAGTCGTGGAGATCGGTGCGCCTAGGTGGCGGCAGATTTGTTACCTATGCAGGGATTGGGCAGGAAAATAAGGTATGAGGGTAGACAAACAAAGATAATTAGGTAGGATATCTACATAGGTAAACCTAACGATACGTTACCAGAAAAGCGACCACTCTGCTCAAAGGTATTGGCGAAAAAGCCACGTTATAGAGAGAGACCCGGAAAACTTCCCCCTCCTTTGTCTTTTTTACATCGGCGCGAACTAATTCGCCTACCTCTCTAGCATCGTGCGATCTGCGCAATCTCACTATTATGACGTATCGGAAGCACACGCCTAGTCTATTTAAAATTCCCGCGCACTGCGTCTTTTGAAATTATGGCGCGAAACTTCCATACATCAAAACTAAACTAATAACAATGTTTAAGTGACCCTTGGCACGTAACAAATTGCGCACGAATACGATCTTTAAAGGCTTTATTAACACCCACATCAAGTGGCTGTAACTGACTTCTCATACCTCCAGGAATGACTACTAAATCGCATTTTCCATTTGCCAATCTGGTTTTAATGTTCTCAGATAAATGACCGCGAAACGCATCCATCACTAAACATGCTATCTCGTTTGAGGAGTCCACTCGGTCTACGCTCCCATATGCACCCTAACCAATCTTGCATAAGTTCACTTGTCGTCCAGGCATTTTGTTGGGCTTGAACATAACCCCATCAGAGAAGGTTTCTTTTGGAACAGTTTTTCTGTTCAGGATTACGTACGGCAGTAACTTATTGTCATCAGCAGTAGCACTCAGCATAACAGTTACACTTAATTTTTCGTAGCCGGTTGTTTTCACTGTTACTTGTTTTTGTCCCTTCTCACTGACCGTGTAATTTCTTGAAATGTCAAAGAAAACAGCTGTTTCTTCCAACATCACCGATTTGACTAAGATGGTATCGTTTTTTAACCTCAGTTGTATTACATGACGTTGATATTGAACCAATTTATCCTCATAATCAGATGGTAGTTTCTGGCAAATTGTGGTTCTACGACGTAATGACAGACATTGTCTTTAAATGAATTTTTCACATCATTCACGATTAGCTTTAAATTGAAGAGCTTTATCGGTAGCAATTTCTCTGGCTTTTAACATTAATGATTCACGCGTTACTAGAAGACTTTTTGTGCGAAATTCTTTAAAATAAGTTAAAACTGCAGCATCGATTTCCGGATATCTTTCATGTTTTGGTCCCAAAAATGACTTTTTTGTTCATTTACACGCGTATAACTTATTTTTCATTTTACGCCAACGACGAACATTCACTTCATTAATCGAGAACTGTTTACCGGCGGCACGATTTCTTATATTTTCAACACACAAAATAACTTTACGTTTAAATTCCGCGTCGTATATAAAACGCTTTTCCATAATAAAAAAAAGATACAGTATTAACAAAACAACAACTGCAATGTTTGGGACAGCAACACTGTCTAACGATCACAAGCGACGACTGTGACAGGAAATGGAAACAGGTTTACAAGTGTTTAGTCATCACTTTTATAAACACCATTATACAATTCCATGAAAGATAACTCATATATGAATAGAAGGATAGTGTAGTATGTCGATAGCATAATGTAGCAAATACAATAAGACTACTACTATTGTACGTGAGGTCAATGAAGAATGTGCGTCGAATTTAAAACGCATCCATTATTTTAGATGTTGAACAATGAAAAAAAGTGCGTCTTAAATTCGAAGTAATACAGTATATGTGCAATTTTTACGAGTAGTCTTTGATAATTAAAGCCACAGATTCGATATCAGCACTTTGCATTTTGGGATTGCTTTCTTATTCAACAATCACGGAGTAGTGTCAAAAATATAATTAATTTTAGAAGCGACATTTGATATTGATCAAACATGAAAAATTACATAAAAATATATTAAGATTAGAAATTTTTGTATATTTTGCAGAAGTTTGAAGAAAAATAGTATATTTTATGTGGAGAACAAGTGACTTTCCATAGCTTGTCTTTTTTACCCACCTCACCATTGTTCGGTGGCAAATCTTTGGCATATCTTTCTAAATCATGTTGGCAGTGATATGCCCTTTATAAAGTTTAAAGAAATTTGTCAGCGATGCTGGAATGGTGGTGACTCGAAATATAGTTTTATTACTATTGTAAAAGATTTTGATTTGGGTAAGGGGCGATATAGAAAAAATTTCGATGAGTATATAAATATAGAAGAAGCCGTTAATGGTTAGCCCCAATCTCAAGTTTCATGATGACGACCGCTAAAGATTTTATTGTAAGCAAACATAAGCATCATTTTATGCAGGATGCCGTACGAAGGAAGTTTGTGGAACGCAAAAAAGATATACTACTTCACAACCAGATTTCAAAGAAGCTCATAAACATTGCATGAGCCTTTGCAAATCACCGCTTCCCAGTCATAAGGAATAGCGGAAAAATACTAAAACCTATAAAGGAGATTAAAGTTGAAAACAAAGGCGAACTTTTAAAAAAAGATTAAGTTACCAGTTAACGACGAGCCTGTACATCGTTAGTATACGAACGTGCTGGTTAAAACTGAAGACGAAAATATATACACGTCAGTTTATGGAGTTAAGTATAATCCCCAATCTGATACGCATAGTTCGGGAAAAAGTATATTGGAAATTGATACAGAAAACAGTGACATAACCTTAAATAATAGAGGTCATCCTGGCACTAGAGGGGTATCTATAATAGAAGAATTAAGAGATGAGGGTTGTATAATAGAATAAGCATAACACAAATCGAGCACAATCGGGGCATATCCGAACAAGAGTAGCTCATATAAAAGGATTGTTGGCATAGAAGTTATAATTTATCGATTATACAGTTTAAAGAGGTGATTAAACAAATATGTATAAAGACTTTGGGAAGGTTATTCGAAGATTTCGCAATGCTCTACGAGTAAAAAGGCGGAATGCGGGCAACGGTTTTCGATAGAAGGACAAAAATGTCTTATGTGCCAGTCATACGAGGAAGCAATACAGCACTGTACTGCTGTGTTAGTATTACCCGAAGATTTGGATGATTTTATGGAAATAATCGAGGAGATGGGATTTATAAAACTGTTGGCAGATATTCAGATGGAATATCTTTTAAATTCTAAGTTTTAAGATAAAAATTTAACTGTCTCAATTACTGTCATAAGAAATGAATGATGAGAATTTACAACATCAACAGTATCAACAACATCAACAACATCGATAACATCAACAACATCGATAATATCAACAATATAATCAACTTTACCAACCTCATGAAACCATTAAACAATTACAGCACCAACGCCCACAACATCAGCTTTGCCGTCTCTAATATTATAATGGGCAGGAGCAAAATATTAATTGGATAAGAAAAATGCTTCCTTATACATCCAATAGGGTGGAACGCTAGACTACCGAAAAGATTCCAAAGGATAGCCAATAACTGGATATCTATATAATTTGTATCTGCATTGTATTTTGTAAAAATAAAGTTGTATAAAGTTGAATAATGTTTTGATAATACGCTCATAATGAAATGTCGTTTTACATCACTTTTGCGAATACAGCGCTAAGGTCGTCGTAACGGATACTATTGGGCTACGCTCGATCGATAGTTGCTCAATCGATTGCAATCTAAGTCGCCAATACATTGTGATATTCTAATCGTACCCGATGTTACTCTAACCTATGATCCAACAGTCCCATATATATCCAAATTGTCACATTACTAAGTAACTTACTACAGTTAATCACAATAGCATATTGCAATATAAAGCCTAGGGTGGGGTACGACGGTTCTTTATAGCCACCAGGCAGCGCTTTTTATACTATATATACCTGACATTTTAATGGATGACATCCTGGTTTGTAAGCGGGGATTAGGATCATCCAATGCCGATACACTCCCACATTGTGGTATCTGTCGTATAAATATGGCCAACCACCAGTTTAAACCCCAAACCATTTTCCAGTAGCTTTATATCCATGATGCTATTGTTAACAACCGAGTTTACTTATTGTTATGATATTTGGGCGCAAGGTAACACGGTGCAATAACACTTACCTCATAGCCTATTCGCTGAGCTTTTGATGTTGAATTGGAACCATGCCGCAAGCACCGTGGACCCGGCTTTAGTCAGAGGCGTGTGCAATGGTCTACCATGCGCACAAAGATCAAAGCAACATAGTAAATATTTTTTGACACCTTTATAAATGAATTATAGCTATTAAGTTGATATTAACAAAACATGCAGTTACATATACACGATGGATAAGATGCCTGTTGTGCTAGCCTGTATAGAATTATGGAATCTCAAAGCAATTATGCGTAGCCAATAACAGAATGAATAAATGCGATTGTTTTGTTATGATGCCAATTATTAGGTAAAATGAATTAGTAATATTGTAAGCAGAAGGGAGGGAAAGGATAATAAACGACAGCATTCTATAATTTATAATGAATACGACCGTGGGCTACTTCAGTTTTATTCTAGTATTTTTAATAGTTTGTAAATTTTGATATTGATATTGGAATTGATGTGTAAATATAATATAATATAAGAATTAAAAATTAAAACCAGTAGTTTACATGGAAACTGGGCATGTCACCAACCAGGTCAAAAAATAAATTTTATAGGTATTTCAGTTATTAAAGACATTGCACCAAATTCATTCCTATAATATGCCATGATGCTAACCAATCATAATTCTATTACATAATACTAAAAACTAGTGGTAGCGGCGACTTAAGTTGCTGCTACAGTTTATAAACCTGTAAAACTTAATTCATATACAAATTTTCATGCTACTGAATAAATAAGATGTAAATAAAATAGCCGAGCGCCTGCCTATTTGCAACATTTATTAAAACGTGTATGCAACGGTCATATTAATATACACGTCTGGCGAATACTAAACACATAATTATGCTAAAATAAGTCTTTTAAAATAAGCATCGTCATCATCTGAAACAATGTGCTGTTAAAATCTGGCCACAAAATTAGTTTACTTACCTAGAGCGACTTCACAAAACTCGATTCGTAAACTGAAAGGCCGAGCACTTTACGTTAATGTATCAGCATATGTCATAAGGAAATGCTCCGAGTGTAAACACCAGGAATCCATCTATGAGCAAAATGCTTAACCATTACTATTATTGTGCTATTCATTAGCAGAAATCTGCACAAATCTGCATAAATATTACGTCCAATGCTATTTTTTGTTTGATGTCTGAAAGCAACTAATTAAAATATTGCATCATCCGTTTTACATAATTCACGTATGTAAAATTTGTAAACATTCAATATTTATGCAATTTAAAGAACGAAATAATGCTTTACATAATCAAATGAGGTATTTTCATTATACAATACAATAATAATTATTACAATAGGTAACCCTATTTTGACTAT
Source organism: Platerodrilus igneus (assembly GCA_036346225.1). NCBI lineage: Eukaryota > Metazoa > Arthropoda > Insecta > Coleoptera > Lycidae > Platerodrilus > Platerodrilus igneus. The sequence goes on from JARFIW010001697.1 coordinate 97,587, forward strand.
TAAAAACAATGTCGATGTGTGAGCTCAAACGATTAGTTATTTGATAAAAACTTCTTGGGGGCGCGATTCGAGTGGTCAACGGCCTACTTAAACGTGTTTATGCTTGTATAAATGTGCGTGACGTCATAAATATCATAGCTTATAGATATTTCTAGCTGTAAAATATATTAACCGGATGCACGTTTGAGGCTTCTCGCGCTTTACTAAGTTCTATTTTTAAAATGAAAATTGCTTTGTATTCACAGAATGTCGGTCTTTAATTTAAAGATCCGAACACATAATAACCAATATAATTTACAGATTTTTAAAAATGGGTCACTAATAGAAAAGATTTTTATAATAGTGTAACAAAATTTTTGTTACATTTCATATCTATAAAGAAAAAACAGTTCTAACTGTTATTATTTTGCGAATCTGTCATTTAGAGTGTAATCGTTAATTAATTTAATGTACTATAAAGAAGAACAACTTTTCCCGTTTATGTTATTCTTACCTATAAGGAGTATTTAACAGAGACTTCTATACTTTCGATATCGTGGATACCTTGAGCGTAACTTGTGTTACATAAATTACAGGCGTTCTGGCGTCCACTAGAGCATTTGTTAAACATAACGCCTGCGCGAAAATGACGCGAAGGCTATGAGCATTGACAAATAAAGAAGGGCGATCTTGCAAGCAACCACGGGTACGTAGACTTCACTTCCGAACATGGTGAATTTCGCTTGTAAGTGGGAGCTAAGGATAGCTCTAGAAGAATAGTAGGGCTGCTTGGTTGTCGCGTGGAAGAGCTCTCGTGTAAGCCGCCCAGTCAACTCAAAGCAACAGCTACAACACGTGGTGAGAAATCCATTAGTGGTAAGCACCGTGTAATTAATTAGCCGTGTTTAATACTAATACTTGATTCAATCCCTTTAGCAAAATTTGAGGAACACGCCAAACAATGGAATTAGATTTTGGTCGAGTATTGTGAGATTAATTGTTTTAAAGCTGTCAGAGGAATTATGGTTAATGCAAGCATGTTTTGTATCTTTCGGAATATCAAACAGATGGAAAGCGATGCGTCCTAGTTCATCTATTACGTTCGTCAACATCGCAGCTGTAAAACTAAATCTGCCAGGTACTTATAAATCTTTTTGCTGAAAATCAATTTCGTGTGCTAATTAAGGTTAAAGCTTTAATTTACTCTTTACTAAATCATGGGAAATCTTCGTAAAATAACGTAAATTTCAAGTTTGTTTGCTAAATGTGTTTATGCTTATATACCACGTAAAAATTTAGTTTGGAAGTATAACCTAAAATTTAATAAGTCAAATATTTTTCATTCAGAACTAGATTGCTTTATAAGAGAAATTTTTTTTAATCATTAGATGCTTTAAAAGTTGTTATTCAAAGTGCTTTTATGATGCACATGTCAGGTGATAAAAATATGTATAAAGTCCACCTTTGGATGAAAGGTGTTTTCTAGCAATTTGATGTAATTAGTAGAATAACTAAGCTGCTTTTGACATATGTTAATCTGAGTTTATTATTTTCATGCTTAAACCATATGAACTGTTTATGTAACAAGTTCCTTAGATAAAAATCTTGTAAGCCAGAACAGATCTGTTTTATGGATGTTTAAGAAACTAAACTGTATTAACTAACTTATAAATGCTAATACCTCTCTATGTAGAGAAGTATATTCAGAAACTTCTGTAACTTATTTAATGTTGATTATTTTGATTATAGAGGAACACTCTAAGAAAGTTTTAAAGTTTATATATATTGATTAATGAAATTTATTTACAAGTAATTTTTGCAACAAAAGAGAATCATATTTAGATTAAACTTTGAATTGACACCTTTGTCTTTTTATTTCACTTATTGAATGATCAAATTAGATCAGCAAAATTTTGATTGTGGAAAAAGTTGATACAGTACCAGGTAATAGAAACGGAATAAGTAATTTCCAGTAGAGTATTTTCTCATAGGTAAGGTGTTATTAAGGTTTTGAATTCAGGCTAATCGATCTATAAAGATCGAAATATTTTGTTGTTGTAAGGCACAAACGGTGTCTTATATTTTATTTTTCTGTGTGACATCTTCTTGCAGGTTCGACATCGCGGAAGCTAGAGCAGAGGTTTCCAGAGGTATTGTATATTGAGGTTTGTAAGCTTATTTGATAATCATAATATCCTATAGGTTTCTGCGTCTTCCTGTAGGATACTTTAGTTTTGCTTGTTGCCTATATAGATGCAGTGGCGTCCATTTATTTTTTTTGTTCCGGTTTGTAGTCGAGCCCACCATATACCCACGCCCAAACTCATTGCTCACCCTTGGGGTAATTCCCAGACTAGACCGCGAATATTGTAAAGAAGGGCTTAATCCTAATTAACATCTCACAGGCGCCCGAGCAGGGACTAGCCTTGTAACTAAATAATTAGAGAAAAATAAGGATATTTCAATACGTACTAATTTGCCTTATGGAGAGCTGCATTCGCGAGCGTCTTTGGTACCACGATTCAATTATGTATCATGAAACCGCACCAGAAAATTGAATAACAACGGCACATATTTTTCGGAGCACTGATTAATGCAGATTTTATAAAAAATTTGTTCATGCCATCTGGTTCATCGAATTTCACACTGTTGTTTAAGCCTAAACACTAGTAAATTTAAATCAGTAAGGTGTTTCTGTATGACAATTAAACTACTGATGTACCATCGTATAGATTGCGGCTATTTTCTGCAATTTACAGAAAGTGAAATCATTATACATATCTGAAAAAAATATATAAATATCCAATCAAGAATACACACGCCCAAAAATGTTCGACTTACCTAGAACGATGTTTAATTACAGTAAAAATATCAGTCGAAGGAGTGATAACCTCTCACGATCACCCGACGACTATGATTAGTCTCGAACCCCCACAAAAGTTATAAAATGATTACATCATGACTCATCCAAAATTCTACATCACGTCTGTGCGAAGCTCGGTAAAATTGAGGTCAGCGCTGCTTTAATATAGAGTTCGAATATTTTCAATGAATCCTAAGATATTAACAAAAATTATTAAAATTAATTAGAAACCTAAAACTATCTCAAAAAACTATGTAGAATTTTACTAAAAGTCGCATTAAATATATAATTCATATACAAAATCGCGTTCGTCTTTGTCAATATCTGGAACCACACTAAACCGTACTAGAAAATTAAATCGTTAGTATCACAACGATACATATATTTTCTTCAGCGCGCCGATTTAACTTGATTTTATAAAAAATTTGTTTTTTCGCCTAGCATATATGAAAATAAATCATATCTGCCCTAAAAATCTGACTGAAAGTAAATCTTTGCGTTTCTAGGGCCGCAAAACTCATAATAGCATGATTTTATAGGTTTTTCACGATCTAGACACCTATGACTATCATTGAGATTCATATATTGCGGCTTTGACGTTTCAAATAATTTATCATTTAACCTCGGCGTCGGTGTATTGTTAATAAGAGTTTCAAATAAAAATATAAAATAATCATAGATGAGTAGTGAATAATTGTAATTCTAACTGAATAACTGTTAGTGAAGATGAATGATAATTTAGACTGTGATGATGATGAAGAAATTACAAGTACTCCACCGGTGTTGCAAGAAGAAGTGAGCAATGCTTCTTTAAATCTTTTACCTAAAAGTCTAGAGAACGGTACAAAAATACTATGAATTATTTAATAAATAGAAAAAAAATAAAAAGCTAAAATGTAACAGAGAATGTTTTAATTGCGTATTTATCAGAAAGATCGAAACGTGTAAATGCTGCTACTCGATGGGATAAATTTTCAATGCTAAAAAGCACTTTTAAAGTCAAAGAAAATATTAATTTTGATAATCATCATAAAGCATTCTGTAAACTACCTTCCCAAAAAATCTAAAATTTTGATTCAAGTACAATAAATGTATTCAATTTTTAAGGCGGCAGATGATTAGGAATATCTAATGATAAAGGTATACAAATAAAATTATTGTAAATTTTTAGATTAACTTTACATTGCAAGTTTCTCTTATTATGGGAGTATACGGAGCTTGCCGCCGAAATGAGTTGACGAATATGAAACTTGACCACAAAGATAATAGTGGACACGTATTGATTGTTACAGTTCCACAAACCAAAAATAATATTACAAGAACATTTACAGTCACAAACACTACAGTTGATGTACTGAATCTACTTACAATATACAACAAATATGTTTCTATTAGACCTCCCACATTACTCATAATTCCCTATTCATTTATTACAAAATAATAAATGTACAATACAGCCGATCGGGAAAATGTATTTAGCAAAATTCCAAGCAAAATAGCCACCTTTTGAAATTGGTTGAACCTAGTACATACACAGGCCAATGCTTCCGCCGTAGTTCTGCAACTCTATTAGCTAATGCTGGAAGTAATTTAATAACACTTAAGATATATGGAGGATGGTGTTCTTCTGCAATTGATTAAGGATATATAGGTGATTGGTTATCAAATAAGATTAAAATTTCTCAAAATTCTAACAAACCAAGAACATCAACTGTCTAGTACCAGCACAAATAATACAATTCACATGTTAATTGCTCTTAAACCAAATAAATGAAATACCAGTTAATGTAGATAGACCGTCAACGTTATCGTAAAAAATGTCATCATGCTACCAGCATCTCAAATACTTACCAAGTGCCTACAAATTCTGGTATCACTATCCATAATAATGGTCATGGGATAATTAATATCAATTACTATAATAAATAAATACGTCGAATGTTATTAACTTTCTTTATTTTATGGGTTTTTTCTATTTTTTCTTTAATGTTAGACGAAAAACAGTTGTGTATCACACAGGCAAAAATGCATTAGTAGTCCTTAGCTATCAGCTGCCCTCGCTCGCTTCGCTCGCTCAGGCATCTAATAGCTGCGGGCTGCTAATGAGCACTTTTTGTCCTTGTGACACAATATACTATATACCATCTGGTTACTCGAATTTTGCTCTATTTTTAAGCCTAAACACTAATAAAGTTAACAAGTAGGATTGTTAGTTATCATAGCAGAATATTTGTATTTCAACAATATGTAAACTTTATAGCGCTTCCTTAAATTTTATTATATTAAAAACAGGTTTTTGTGTGATGTTCTTTAAACATTAAGCTGTAATTTAAGTCCAAACATGAAATTTGTATAACAATTATAAGAGCGTAAAAATCTATACATTGAATCGATTTATGAATTTTCAAAATAATTATCGACCCGTTAGAGATAAAAATTCTCGGGGGCATGATTCGAGCGATCAACGACCTACTTAAACGTGTTTATGCTTGCATGAATATGCGTGACGTCATAAATATCATAGCTCATGAATATTTCTAGGTATCGTTCTCTATTAATTGTAGAAATGACCATTATTCACGATTTATAGGAAGAAGAATACATTTGTCTATATAACTCGAAAATATCAGTGCTGGTTTGATATATATAGCTAATTTTATAAAATAATTACTGATTCGATAGCAATAAGAATGTTTAGTTTGAATCCAAAATTTATTATTACCGTTTTATATCACATTACTGTTAAATTCCGGGCTTATAAACCGAGTAATACAGTTCTTGAATTGCAATTAATTCAGGAAATATATTGTTTCTCTAATAACGCGGTTTCGAATAGGTAGGCTGATATACAGGTTTTGTAATATAGTTTATTCATAAAATCGATTTCTTATGCAAATTATTTATTGTACTGTACTATTTATGTGTCGTTTTGCTTTATGCAAATCACAAAAATGGCCGCATTCCATACGATACGATGATACATCTGTCTATAATTAACTGCAAAATACTAATTATAAAATGAGCTATATATTAAAACAGAGAAAATTACTTTTACCTGACGTTGAGATAATCAAAGCGGTTGATAATTAATCAATTTATAAAACTGAATACCCTTCAAATCGACCGATTTACATATATTTTAAATTCAGGCAATTAATTGTTTTATGATGTAACTATGTTGTCTTGACTCATCTAAATTCTTCGGCACGTCTGTGCGAATCTCGGTAAAATTAAAGGTCATCATAGCTTTTATTAGAACTCGAATATTTCAGTGGATCCTAAAATATTAACAAAAAATTACTAAAAATCTATTAGAAACCATAAATTATATATCGAAAATTATGCAGAATTTCCGTATAATTAAATTAAATATGTCACTCACCTAACTGCTATGATTAACGGACAGTAAAAACCGGAAAAACTGGTCCGAGCGCACTTCACACTATTATATTAGCATATCTCGTAACAATATGCACCAGGAGTAAACACCTGAGGTCCATCTATATTCATACCACACAAACTATACCTATGTGTCATTCTTTTCGTTTGTCTCGATCTGTTAACGCAGATTTCTGTTAAAGAATAGCACATAGGTATAGTTGGTGTAGTATGAATATAGATGGACCTCAGGTGTTTACTCCTGGTGCATATTGTTACGAGATATGCTATATATAACGTAAAGTGCGCTCGGACCAGTTTTTTCCGTTCCTGTTTACTATCAATGCAGTTTTTGAAGTGGTTGAAGGTGAGTATTAAACCTTTGTATACATATTTAACAGCATATTTTTCAGATTATTCTGCAAGTTTTACGGTGTTAAAAGACACATTTTAGCTTAATTATATGTATAGTATTTGCTTTTTAGATAGACGTGTATATTATATATAATCGTTGACACGTTTTGACGAGCTTTTAATGTTGCATATATGAATTACATATTTAATTTTAATTTAGCGTAAATTCGGCTTAGTTTCGGGATAATTTATGGTTTCTAATAGATTTTTAGTAATTTTTTGTTAATATTTTAGGATCCACTGAAATATTCGAGTTCTAATAAAAGCTATGATGACCTTTAATTTTACCGAGATTCGCACAGACGTGCCGAAGAATTTAGATGAGTCAAGACAACATAGTTACATCATAAAACAATTAATTGCCTGAATTTAAAATATATGTAAATCGGTCGATTTGAAGGGTATTCAGTTTTATAAATTGATTAATTATCAACCGCTTTGATTATCTCAACGTCAGGTAAAAGTAATTTTTCTCTGTTTTAATATATAGCTCATTTTATAATTAGTATTTTGCGGTTAATTATAGACAGATGTATCATCCCATCGTATGGAATGCAGTCATTTCTGCAATTTACAGCGAACTAATCCTAGAAATATTTATGAGCAATGATATTTATGACGTCACGCACATTCATGCAGGCATAAACACGTTTAAGTAGGTCGTTGATCGCTCGAATCGCGCCCCCAAGAAGTTTTTATCAAATAACTAAACGTTTGAGCTCACACATCGACATTGTTTTTAATAGTCAAAATAGGTTTACCTATTGTAATAATTATTATTGTATTGTATAATGAAAATACTCCATTTAATTATGTAAAGCATTATTTCTTTCTTTAAATTATCCGAATATTGAATTTTTAAAAAATTTTACATACCTGAATTATTTAAAACGGACGATACAATATTTTAATTATATGCTTTCAGACCTCAAACAAAAACAGGTACAAGGTTAATTCTATGCAATCAAATCGAGCATTGGACGTAATATTTATGCAGATTTGTGCAGATTTCTGCTAATGAATAGCACAATAATAGTAATGATTAAATATTTTACTTATAAATAAATACCCGGTGTCTACACTCGGAGCATTTCCTTATGACATATGCTGATACATTAACGTAAAATACTCGGATTTTAACAAAACATTGTTTCAGATGATGACGATGCTTATTTTAAAAGATTCATTTTAGCTTAATTATGTGTTTAGTATTCGCCAGACGTGTATATTAATATGACCTTGGCATACACGTTTTAATAAATGTTGCAAATAGGCAGGCGCTCGGCTATTTTATTTACATCTTATTTATTCAGTGGCTTGAAAATTTGTATATGAATTAAGTTTTATAGGTTTCTAAACTGTAGCAGCAACTTAAGTCACCGCTAGCACTAGTTTATAGTATTACGTAATAGGATCATGATGATTAGCATCATGATATATTATAGGAATGAATTTGGTGTAATGTCATTAATAACTGAAATACCTATAAAATATATTTTTTGAACTGGTTGATGACATGCCCAGTTTCCATGTAAACTACTGGTTTTAATTTTTAATTCTTATATTATATTTACACATCAATTCCAATATCAATATCGAAATTTACAAGCTATTAAAAATACTAGAATAAAACTGAAGTAGCCCACGGTCGTATTCATTATAAATTATAGAATGCAACAATGCTGTCGTTTGCGGTTGGCGCCATGGTTCTATATCGAATAAGGTCCGAAAACATAGCAATGACTATTTATTATTCATATAATGCTAATTTTTCTGTTTTTAGTTGTATCGCAAGTTCCCCAGACGTAACTGTGCTCCATTCCTTTAGGAGTATCTCCACTGGGGCAACGTTTTATTAGCGATCTGTGCGCATTCTTTCTAATTTACCTATTTCCGATCATCTGGCTATTTATAAGAGGCCTCAGCCCATTTTCCTTTTCCGCGAATGCGAAAACATTTGTCTGCGTTTATTAAGCTGAGTAATAAACATCGTTTTATTGTGCAGATCACATAGGAATCCTGGGCCGGAGTTATATCGGTTGCATGTGAGCATGCGCTTTAATTTACCTTCTTACAATCATCTGGCTATTTATAAGGAGTCTCAACCAATTTTCCTCAATAGTGTTTCTTCTACGACTACAAAACCTCATAATTTACGTGTTTTAAACTATAAATAAACATCATTTTATTATACAAATTTCATAGGAATCCTAAGGCGATGTTATATTGGATGCCTGTGAGCATGCGCAGTAATTCACCTGTTTACGATCATCTGGCTATAAATATAAGGGGTCTCATCCCATTTTCCTCAGTTGTATTTCTTCTACGATCGCAGAACCTCGTGGTTTACGTGTTTTAAACAGAGTAACAAACAAATCCTGGACCGAAGTTATATTGACTGCCTGTGAGCACGCACTTTAATTTACCTGTTTACGATCATCTTGCTATTTATAAGAAGTCTCAGCCCATTTTCCTCAGTAGTGTTTCTTTTACACCTGTAAAACATTGCAATTTACGTGTTTTAAACTGAGTAATAAACATAGTTTTATTGTGCAGATTACAATGGAATCCGTCAAAGTATTCGTCTGCGATGTGTGCCAGAAAAACTTCTCGATCCAGAGCAACCTTAACCGACACAAAAAGGAGGTTCATAATATCATTAGACCACCACGTCAGGTTACAGCCTCAGCTCCACCGACTGGATTATCAGCACCAGCATCATTTGTGTGCGACATTTGTGATATGGGGTTTGGACGTCGAGCTAATTTAACCCGGCATCAGCACGCCCTCCACGGAGATACTATTTCTTCTACATCGATGTCAGCCAAACGTGGAGCATCACCACCACGTGCTGCACCTGCCCCAAAACGCCAGCGACAGGACATACGATATTGCAAGGATTGCAATATGGACGTTCCTTCACGCCAGTTCCCTGGACATTTACGTAGTGCTGCGCATAAGACCAAATTCGAAGACCCCGAACAAGAAGCGATACAGCTGTTATCTTCTGCCTTCCGCTCCCGGATCGCAACTTACCGCATCAATAATATGTCTGGTTGTAGAGACATTGGAGACTTTTTACTTGAACAAAAGCGGCATTTTGTAAAGTTGATCCAGGACACCTTGGAGGTCCACACGACCCTTAAAATTAATGTGGAAGTGTTTGGTATGTACACAAAGATGGACTTGGGTGATACCGAAGCAACTAAATCTTTCAATACCAAGAATCAAATTATAACCCGATCGAGCGACTTGAACAAACTGTATACGGCGTTTTCTCGGGAGATGCTCGATAAATCCCAAGAATTTGAACATCACCAGTCCGGTTGGGCCTTACAACGTGTCCTGCATTTAGAACTAAACATCAACAAATACCAACCACTTAGGGGATCCTCTTACATTGCCCTTCCACGCTGGATAAAAGCTAAAAAAGCGGTGGTGAATGTTAAAAACCGAGACGCAGCCTGTTTTGCATACTCCATTGTAGCAGCGTTGTATCCTGCCAAGTATGACCCCCAACGTCTTAGCAAGTACCCCATTACTCGAGCTGCTTAAATATGGGTGGTATAGAGTTCCCTATGGCCTTTGACAAGATTGCCAAGTTCGAGGCTTTGAACGATCTGAGTATCAATGTATTCGGAGTGGAAGGAAGGTCTATTGTTGGTCCTCTACATTTTACTAAACGCAGGAGAGCCCGGCACGTTAACTTGCTTTACATCCAGGATGAAGAAAAGGTCACTTCTGTTGGATCAAGGATTTGGGACGTCTGGTCGGTAAACAGTTATCAAAAGATCGCTTACATAAATGGATCTGCGAAGGATGTTTAATCTTTTTTCCGACTGAGACTGCCTTAATTAGGCATACTAAGCAGGACTGTAACCATGTCGTTACCCAAATGCCCACCGTCTTCAACAACGCTTTAGAATTTTCGAGCATCCAAAAACAAATGCAGGTCCCATTCGTTATTTATGCAGACTTTGAGTCGCTCCTACAGCCGTACAGTTTTGCAACGCCCGACCCTCCACATCATCTACAACACCGCTTCAGCTGCATACCCCTTATAGCTGGGTATATTACATTAAATGCTGCTATGACAACTCCCTCAATAAATTTGAGATCTACCGGGGTCCAGACGCAGCACGTAAATTTGTTACCAAACTTAGAGAGGAAGCTAGACGTCTGGGTAAGATATTGACGGCGAATGTGCCCATGATTCCTTTGGATGCCCAGAATGAACTTTTGTTCCACACTACCGAAGACTGTGGGATATGCAAGAAACCGCTTGGAACAGACCGTGTGCGGGATCACAACCACATGAATGGTGTGTACCGCTTCCCTGTACACTCCAAATGTAACATCCTCTATCGGGTTCCGCAGTTTATCCCAGTGGTGTTTCACAACCTTAGTGGATATGATGCTCATTTCATCATAAAAGAACTGGGGTATGATAATGAGAAGATTAACGTTATACCGAACAATAAAGAGCGGTTCATCTCGTTTTCAAAAACTGTACGACTATACGATTCAGAAGTGGTCTTAGACGGACAAGAAAAGACTGTCGACAAGCCCTGTGTCCAACTTCGGTTTATTGACTCTCTCCGATTTATGGCGGCCGGGTTGGATACACTGGCGAAGAATTTGCCCCAGGACCAGTTTGTAGAGGTCAGACGTCACTTTCCCGAGGACTCCAGGTTCCAACTGGTTACCAAGAAAGGTGTGTTTCCATACACTTACATACAAAGTATGGAAGTATTGGACGAAACAGCTCTTCCACCACAGGCTGCCTTCTACAATGATCTCGCCTCTACATCCATTACCACCGACGAATACGACAGGGCTCAGATGGTATGGAGGGACTTTGGTCTTAACACGCTCGGAGAAGCGACCTCTATTTGAAGACAGATGTACTGTTGTTAGCAGACGTCTTTGAGAACTTTTGCCGGGTGTGTATGTCGACTTATGACCTTGATCCGTGCCAGTATGTGACAGCGCCCTCATTAACCTGGGACGCCATGTTAAAATACACCGGCGTGAAACTGGAGCTCCTCACGGATATTGACATGTACCATTTTATAAAGTCTGGGATCAGAGGAGGTTTGACCCAGTGTAGTGGACGCTACGCTGCTGCCAACAACAAGTACATGGAAGAGTACGATCCTGCGGCTCCGTCTAAGTATTTGGCATACTACGATGCCAATAACTTGTATGGCTGGGCCATGAGCCAGGCTCTCCCTCTTGGAGGATTTCGATGGTTGCCCTCTACCGATATAGCCGAACTACATGCCACCATCTTAAATGTTCCCAAGGACTCTGCGAAAGGATTCATTCTGGAGGTCGACTTGGAGTACACTTCACATTTACATGATCTCCACAACGAGCTGCCGTTCTGCCCGGAAATGAAAACGTCGCCTTATATCACATCTAAGGCTCCGAAGCTCCTCGCCACCTTAGAAGACAAACACCGCTACATTATCCACTACAGGAATCTACAGCAGTGTGTGCGGAATGGATTAGTGTTGACCTCCATCCATCGGTTCTCGAGTTCGACCAGTCTCCATGGTTGAAGCCTTATATCGAGTTGAACACGGACCTTCGCACTCGTGCCACTAACGCTTTTGAGAAGGACTTTTTCAAACTCATGAACAATGCCATCTTTGGTAAAACCATGGAAAATATAGACAAGCGCGTCGACGTGAAGCTTGTGACTCGATGGGAGTGTAACCGGAAGACCTTGTGTGCGAGTACCCTGATTGCCCGCCCGAACTTTAATTGTATTCTGGTACTAGGCGAAAATTTAGCACTCATACAGATGGACCGCGTTAAAGTCACCTATAATAAACCTATATATGCAGGCTTTTCGATTTTAGACCTATCAAAAACCTTGATTTATGACTTTCACTATGAGAAACTGTTGCCTCTGTATGGGTCTAAGCTTTCGCTTTTGTATACAGATACCGATTCGCTCGTGTATAGTGTCGAAACAGAAGACTTGTACAGTGATATTCATACCCACCTGGACCTATTCGACACTAGTGACTACCACCCAGACAATAAATATAAGATCCCACTTGTAAACAAGAAAGTGCCCGGAAAGTTCAAGGATGAGTTTGGTGGTGAGATAGTTTTAGAGTTTGTGGGTACTCGCGCCAAGAGTTACTGTATAGTTAGTGAAAGGGATGTAATAAAAAAAATTAAAGGGGTTAAGCGTAGTGTTGCGCAAGGTATAAGTGTTGACAGTTTTAAGGACGTAGCACATAACAGTAACTTCCGAGCCCTCGTGCATTCGATGCGAACTATTAGGAGCAAAAAACATAATTTGTTTACGCTGTTACTTAGCAAGGTCAGTTTATCGGGCGCAGATGATAAGCGTTTCGTCATCCCTAACACGACCTTAACGTATGCATGGGGCCATAGTGAAATAGATAATAGATTTTATTTTACTTAGTTTATAAGTTGTATATATTGCTTGGATTTAAGTTGTACACATTACGTGACTGTTTTAGGGTCACAATGTATATACATGTTTAGCCTAAAAACGTGTACAATGATAATATTATTGTAAATATAGACATATACAAAGAATTTATTACTACTGTGTATAGATTGTCTAATAAATTTTTATTTCCATATATATTGCAGTTTATTTTTATTTCTGTGCTCAATCACCGATCCCAGAGAACGGAAACAATTACCCTTTACAATTTTGATTACCCATACCTATGCCATATAATTTTGAGTGCATATGTTAGCTCGATTTAAAATTTTTTAAAATTTTTTCTAAACCTCAAAATTCCGAATGGGGCACCCGCAAAGCCGATAAACATAATGAAGAATTCATACGAGTCATGAGGATCGTTAAAAATTTTTTCTAGACCGCAAAATGCCAAATGGGGCACCCGCAAAGCCGATAAACATAATTTCATTCATTTCATTTATTAATAAAGTCTCCACAGACATAGGTATACAAGTCCAGTTATGGAGTCAACTTAATTCTAAAATTTAAGAACACATTTATACTAGTTTAATATTAAAAATGATATATGTTAAAAAGTAAAATTAAAATATTAAATTAATAGTGCTAAATAATCCTATGTAATTTCACAATTATATCTGCCTATATATCCGTAATCGTTAAAAATTTTCTAGTCCGCAGAATGATGAATAGGACACCCGCAAAGCCGATAAACATAATGAAGAATTCATACGAGTCATGAGAATTGTCATAAGACCCCCTTCAACACCCTACAACTAGTAGGCAAGCAGAAAGGGGTAGGAGGGGGTGGCAATCCAGTGAGAAACGATGTGCGCCAGAAGTGTCTTGAGGATCGTCTGAATTTACAAGGCACACCACCTCAACAACTGCGAAATAGAAGGCAGGGTGGGGGGATCGATCGAGTGAGGATCGAAGTGCGCCAGAAGGAAGGTATATTATCTACTTTCGGTAGTTAAAAAGAGGTGCTCCATGAAAAGTTACACTTCTCTTCCGAATAAAATAATATACTATTATCCCCCAGTAAAAGTATGTAACTGTAGTGACATATATACCTACAGTTAAAGGTATATTTTCTAACGCAATTTTAATTTCATTAACTAAGCATTTTTATATAGTTAAATTAATGTAAGGTAATAAATGAGCATGAAAATCTAATTCAATCTTTCCTCAACCATCAGCTAGTACCAATATATATGAAATACATACATACATATCTGTGTAATCTAGAGGAAGCTACAACTAAGTATAACAGTCTGTTCAAATTTAAAAGATTTACAATATATATGGAGGATGCATAGGTATGTATAATAAACACAAGGAAAACCATTTAAACGCTTTCGTATCAATAGATTATTAAATTATGTATGCCAAAGACAATACTCAATAGCAACAATGATCTATTTTCACCATTAACCAGTTAAGCTATAATGTGTTAATGCTACGCAGAGGGCTACAAATGAGTTTCTTGTATATTATAATTGTTTTGCAATTTTCATATAAATATTTTATGAGTAACTATTTTTATTTTGAAATACATTTTAATTCTGCAATTTCTGCTCTCCATTATTTGAGTAAAATATATTACAGGCCTTTTATACACAATAGAATTTGGTTAGGGTATAAATCAAACAGTAGCATCATATTTTAACAGTTTCAAAGCATTTATATTCTTGGCTGCTTTATCATCACATCATGAATAGAATCGACCATGTGGTTTTAACAATCTACCTACTGGGACTTATTATAATTTGGAATTTAAAATACATGCATTCAAATTCTAGGACTTTCAACAAAACCTCAAAAAAAAATAAATAAATGCTGCTAACAACCACTACATAGTATATTTTCTGCTAAATTCTTCTAGAGTTAAATTTTAATAAAAACAAGTCATACAACACAACATTGGGAAGTAGAGTAAGGTTATGATAGTACCTATTTGTTTTTGTTTGAAATTTAATTGTCAAGTGTCAACGTTATGCATGTCACTTTCAGGGTCACGGAATGCGTGCTTTTTAGCGTCGTCTCATTTTTTATGTGTCAAATAATTTAAGAATATTATACCAATGGAGTAATATTGGAAAATTAATTTTGATAATATACAACACGGATCACTTCAAATTGTGTCTTACTTCTCAAGTTATAAATTCAAGCCAAGGAACCCTTTATTGAATCAAGACACCTCACTTGCTCTCACCTTTGAACAAGGGATCATTGCCGTGTGTACCGCTGAGCCTGGCCCAGGGGTAAGTACACCGAGTTATTCTTGAAACTTGAAATTTGAAGTGATATCTAGAAGTAGTATTGGATGTTTAAATTTTGAACATGTTGACACCTATTTTTAAATGAAATAATTATTCAAAATATTAACATAACCTAAAAGACTGCCCAAACTAATAGGTTGCGAGATTTACGTTATGCAGTATATAGTCGTTGATTGAAGTATAAGAGATTATAAACCACAGCCCCAGAATACAATACCAGAAGTGACACTCTCAATCTTGAATTTTTGTGCGCATGTTCTATTTCGGCCATGTTCCTGGTGGTTATTTACTTTTGTTACGTCCAAGAATAATTTTGGGGTTATATCAAGTGTATGTTATTTATGAATAAATACATTATATCTTTGAATTTGTAAAAGTTGTTTGTTGTTGTTGTTTTACAGTTAACCTGTTCTATGAACCTTTAAGACTCTGGAGTATGACAGTGTTTATGTTTAGTGTTTAATAAGTTTTTCTGTACTATTGAACTTTTGTATCCATTATGTTTTTAGTGTTAGTGTTAAGTCTAGTGATTAATTAGTATATGATAAAAAACAATGAATAAAGGTGGTTCGTATTGTTCAGTACTTGGATGTTCGAATTCTATGGCAACCAAGGAATTTTCAGATTTCCCAAAGATGTTAACAGGTGAGTAAAAAAAGTAATACATACTTGTTGGGGTCAGAATAATTTTTTATTTTACTTGATTGGGAACTATACGTTAACATTAGAATACCAATGTACTTTCCGCAAACGTGCTTACTGTTACTAACATGTAGTAAATTTTAAAACCATAAAAACATATTATTAACGCTTTTGTTTTTATAAAAATTACTACTACTATCACCTATCTATAAGCAATATGCTATCTAAAGTTATGTGCACTTATTCACTTCTTTCCCCAGTGTCTTATCATCCTTAGTTATCCGAAATAGCTAACATTTATTTATCCCAAACAATTTTAACAATAAGCACTAACTAAAAATGTTAACCTATACCAGGGATGTGCTCTTTTAAACAATTTTGTTAAACGAAATAATATCGGCTGTAGAAATAGAAATGCAAAAAAATTTTTTACGTCAAAAACATGAGCTATTGGTTTAAAGCTTACAATTACTGAATAAATATATAAAGGTATGGGTTTCTTAATGCTATCTCATTCACCACGTTCATTTTATTATGGTGTGAATAATAGCGACATGTCAGTCACTATTTAGGTTAGTAATGAAAATGTTTCTATATATTATGAATTTTGTTAATTTTTTATTTTACTACGGTTGGAAATTTGTTAATAATCTGTTTTTTTTTAATAGCTTTTTGGTCTAAAAACTCTTAGAAATCGGTAATGTAATAAGAAATTTATTAAATAACTGTGACTATATCGTACTTTTGCTATTTCATTTATACTAGCTTAAACTTCTACTGATAAGACAATTCTGTCACGATAACTGATGGTGTATTGCATAACCAAAGACTATGTAGTATAATAATAATTTATTTTATACATTGCAGGTCCTCTGCTTGGATCATAGCTTGCAATAGGCCTGATTTATTAACTAAAGCTCTTGAGTTTTTGTATAATTGGTGCCGTGTGTGTGCTGTTCATTTTGAAGACAAGATGTTTTTAAATGATTTAAAAAACCGATTACATTCATTTGCGGTACCAACGTTGGGTGTTTCTTTTAAAGGAGAATGTGTTGATGTCTGCACAACTGTTATGCCCCAAAATGAAGAATTTACAGTGATCAGTACACATAAACGGAATAGAAATGATGATGATAAGAAAATCACTCCTGAAAGCAAGCGAATATGTGTGTTAGGTATATTTGAATCATTCATTATACTTTTATACTAAATTTTTTTTTCAGAAAATATCATTTCAGCACCAATGCAAAGTATTCATTCAGAAACATTGTTTGATGGTATGGTTAAGTATTGTACAAAATGAGATGTAGAAACGTGTCTGCAAAGTTCCATAGGTACTCTTCCATCAGAGCATATTCCATTAATACTTAATGGTATGTTGAAGTTTGTGTTGCATGTAAAAATGTACACGATTTATATTTTAGAAAATAGATCCGGAATGCCTACTGCAGAACCTATGACAAGGCATGTGTCGACACAAACACCTAAATACATGTCGTCACATTCTCCTAGAAAGGAAAAGTTTCGTGCACAATTAAAAAACTTGAAACGGAATCTCAAACGAACACCACATTTATTATCTAAAACATCTTCTTAGGAATCTTCGGTGGAAACATTTGAAATACTTAGTAAGGAATTACTTCCAGAAGCTCTTGCAAATTTTGTAAACATGCAGGTGCGCTTGAACAAAAGAAAATCCAACGGACGTCGCTATAGTTCAGAGTACAAGGGATTTGCATTGTCGTTGTATTTTCTAAGCCCTAGGTGTTATAAATTACTTTCGAAATTGTTTCATTTGCCTTCAAAGCGATCACTACAAAGGATGACACACTTTATTGAACTACAACCAGGTGCCGAAAATGATTGCATATATAGTGGCTTGCAAGTTAAAGTTAATAGTTTGTGTGAATTAGACCGATGTTGTTTAGTTAGTATCGACGAAATGTTTTTGAAATCACACCTGTTGTACAATATTTCCACTGATGAAATTATTGGCTTTGAAGACGTTGGTTGTGGAAAAAGTTTCAAAGCAGCGAGGAATGCAGCTATTATTATGGTTAGAGGCATTAAAAGCAGCTGGAAATAACCCATTGCCTATTTTTTTTTATGGAAACTACGTTGCCATCGACTATCATTAAAATATTATTGGAAAACTGTATACGGAAATTAGCAGCTATAAATTTACATGTTTCTGCCATAGTTTCAGATATGGGATCAAATTTCGTTCAGGCATCAAAAATATTAGGTGTAACAATTGATAAACCCACTATTCAGGTAGACAATTTTACTATTCCATACTTATTTGATGTTCCTCATCTAATAAAAGCTACCCGAAATAATTTATTAAAAATATAATTACATGGAATGATAAATCTGCCAAGTGGAGTGATCTTGAAGATTCTAACAGTAAGGATAAGACTTTGCCGAACCACATGGCAACTAAACTTACAGATGCACATATAAATCCAACGAACTTTCAAAAGATGAAAGTAAATCTTGCTACTTAAGTATTGAGTCACTCTGTCGCTGCAGGGATGAACATGTTAATTACATTTGGGGTTTTACCAGCCAAAGCATTTGCGACAAGTGAACTATTAGAAAAATTTAATAATTTATTTGATATTTTGAATTCAAGTCCTGCTTCAGCTAACTCTCACTATAAGAAAGCATATTCTGGAGAACCTTTTCAAAAGCAATTTTTACAAGAAATTCTGCAGTTCATAAATAAACTACGAATAATAACTGGTAGCGACATGCAACCATGATATTTTACTTTTATTTAATTATTAAATTTGTAGATCTGCTGCAACCCTCAGTTGCGGCGTTCGCTTTTGCCCTTGTGGTTATTGTGGCTGCGGTTCCTCACATAACCCGCCAGGCAAGGAGTAGTATTACACTAGCTTCGGTTGAAGATAGACGTGTTAATGTAGCTTAGCGTGCCGACGTACGGAATTATGTACGGATGCGCATTGAGCGCTATTTTGTATTTTTAATATTCATGTATTTTTTTATTGTTTGACTTGCAATCGGTCTTTCATACCGATCTAGAGGAATATACGGTTTTTTGTACGTATAAATTATTTTTATTTCTAAAGATATGGTGAATATTAAAGCATCATATTTTTAAATGGTCCTATCGAGATTACGGATGTTACGAGTGCATTTTTAAACAATCTAACGTATTTTTAAACGGTTCTTAAAGTCGTAACGGAAGTCATGAATTATAAAATTTAAAGTAACATTTTTGTGTGTTCAAACGTTCGTTGGAGTTTCTGTACGGAAAGCAAGCTTGTTAATTCCAAAACAAGGTCATATCAGCACGGCGACAGGCTATCCACGCAGGAATCAACGAGGGTCAAGTGCTTTTACACCAGACCAGACAAGTATTCAACTACTCACCATCATTTGAGTGGAGCAACGTCCAGTTTGGAAACGTTCGACTGCACACGTGTCTTTGTTATCTACACAAAGACGAGCAGGTATTTTGTATCGCTTATTTTGTGAAACTTGTTAACGAATTTAATTTCGACTATTTTCAATTAAAACTTATTGCGTTGAAATAAGATTATTTGTTTGTCGATTAGTGGTGTTACTAAAAATTTTTCTTGTTTTCAAAATGTCTAAAGGAAAGAAAGCTTTGTTAGCAGAACGACCATTTTAAAAAAATTGCATAAGTAGGGCTAATGCTTATGTAACAGAAATGGAAACCCGCATTACTTCAGAGGTGAATTTTGAAGAGGTGGAAGTAAAATTTGAGCTACTAAAAGCTAGCTTTCACGAATTTATGCAAATTAGTCGTCAATTGCAAGAGATTGATAACGGGAATTTTGAGGAAGTCGCTAAGGTAGAAAATTTGTATACTTCAACTTTTGCTAAATTCAAAAGAATTGTGAATAGGCAGGACAAGTCTGATAATGCGCGCGAAACGACAAATTTATTTATTTATTTATTTATTTATTTAGTGTCTAACAACATATGCCACTTACAAGACACTAATCTAAAAAATAACAGTAATAAAATTATAGGTAGTGTACAAGTGCTAAATATCTTACCAATACGTTATACATACTCAAAAACAGCACAAGAAAGCTCTAATTTTATGATTTAATAATTTAATAATAAGGCAACCAAAAGCTGAAGCAACCTCTTAATGGTAAAAAGGAAAAGGAATGGAAAAACTTCAGCTTTGCGTTATAGCACTCAGTAGTTCGTCTAGACTACACAGGTTTATATCCACATCTCCTCCGCTTATTTGATTAAAGTTTCTGCACATTAAGTGCAAAGGCGACTTAATTAGCACATTTGTTCTTGCATGCGAAAGATGGAAAGTTGATGTCAGTCTAGCATTTAATCGGGGCACGTAAAAGTTGCATTTTGCAGCAGATCCGAGCAGTCAATTTTATTGTGCAATAACTGATAGAGGAAAGTTAAACCCAAACGAATGCGTCTATTTTCACACGAGTCAAATTCAAAAGTGTTCAGTAAAACAGAGTGGTCTATGCCTCTGGGTGGATAGGTGTGATATTTCTTGAACCATAGAAGCTTTAGAGCTTTCCTCTGTACCTTTTCAATTGATATTTTGTGACATTCATAATTTGGATTCCAAATAATGCTGGCATATTCAAGCTTGCACCGAACGTAAGCAAAATATAGCAACTTGATTGTAGATATATTCACAAAGTCACTAGAAGTGCGTGTAATAAAACCTAACATTTTATAAGCAGACGAGACAGTTTGCACAATATGTTTAGTGAACGTAAATTGAGAGTCGAATAATACACCCAGATCCTTTATTGACCTTAATCTTGATAATATCTCCAAATTAAGCATGTATTCATAGAGTACTGGTTCGGTTTTACGAGTATATGAAACAATTTTACATTTCTGAATGTTTAAACTCAGCTTGTTTAAAGTGCACCAACTGTATAGGTGAGATAAATCTGATTGAAGTATGGCACAGTCATGGTGATTTGATACAGATGAAAATATTTTCACATCATCCGCAAACATTAATACTTTACATCTTAATTGGTAGCTCAAGTCATTAATAAATATAAGAAAAAATAAGGGGCCTAAGGTCGTGCCTTGAGGTACTCCTGATGTAGGAATATATTGATTTGACTTGTAACCATTGAATATTACATGATGAGGTCTGTTTTGAAGATAAGATTCCAATAGTGCGATGTTAGTATTACTAATACCAATTTCGTGTAGCTTTAAGAGCAGGATTTTGTGAGTTAGTTTGTCAAAAGCTTTAGTTAAGTCCGTATAAACAACATCTACTTGACCCTGTTTATCTAGTTCATCGGATACGAATTGCGACAAGCAAGCTAAATTAGTAGTTGTTGACCTCTTCTCCATAAAGCCATGTTGGAACGGCGAGATAATTTGCTTGACATTGATATATATATGTCTGGATAGAATGATCTCAAATATCTTCGCGAAATTAGAAATAATTGAGATTGGTCTATAATTAGTGATATCAACGATATCTCCATTCTTAAAATTGGACAAACCTTCGTTAACTTCCATTGCGTGGGAAATGCTGATGTTTTAGACTTAAATTAAAAATTATCAGAAGCGGGATCACAAATACGTTACAGCAGTCTTTTATAATGTAACTGGGTACTTGATCCAGACCAGCCGATGCCTTATTTTTAGTTTACTTATAGCTGATAAGATGTCAGTTTCATTAATACCTGCTAGATTTATAATTGGCATGTTGTTATATTGAGGAATCCTGAAGTCATCGGAGTTCACAAAAAGAGGGTTTGGTTGATACACGCTATTGAAATATTCAGCAAACACGTCAACAATTAGTTGCGGGCGCGATATTCATTGCCTCTATATTTTACAATCGCCGGAATACGACTAACATTTTTCTTATTCATGACAAATTGCCAAAGTTGCTTCGGATCAGTAGCAACTAGTTGCTCAGTGCTAGAAATGTAAGCTGCGTATGCAATCTTGATTTGTTGTTTTACTTTTTTTCTTATTAGTTTAAACTGATTACAATTTTCAACAGACATTGAATTTTTATACTTCCTGCGTATAATGTTTTTGGCTTTAATGCTATCAATGATTTCCTTCGTGAACCATATCGGATATGCATGTGCCTTATTCGTACAAAGCGGCACGTGGCGATCGAAAATTGTATACAGAATTTCGTAGAACTTATCACATGCTAGGTTAATTTTGAAGAATAGACCAATCTGTTTGTAATAATGCACTATAAACTGCTTTAAAATTAGCTTTTCGAAAGTTGTATTTCCTATTATTTAAATTTATTGGAAAATTAATATAACGCTCAATATTCATGGTGATAGTAGTTATTAAGGCTGGATGATGTACATCTTCATCTACAAACGGTAACGTATCCCTCATCACAGTGCACTCAATATTAGAGAAAATAAGATCTAGTATTTTACCTTGACGATTCTTTATATTATTGAATTGTCTTAAATTATGAAGATTAGCGAAATTGTTCAAAATTTGGCTCAGGTTATCATCAACTGTTGGGTTAACATAACTTGGTATATTAAAGTCTCCGAAAATTATTACCTTCTTCGTGCCATTTGAAAAATTCTTGTGAAATAGTCAAGCAAAGTTTCAAGTGTATCAGACGTTGGTGTACGAGGAATGTAGATTACAAAAATATAAAAACAAAAGCTATTAATACTACATTTGCAACCCACTAAATCTACATGTGTCACCTGTTGCACTAGTTCAGTCAAATTCAACTGTTGAACAGAAAATTTATTTTTAAAAGCGAGAAGGACTCCTCCTCCACGAGACACTCCCACTTGTTCAAATTGACGATCGTGTCTAAAAACACTATATGTATTCATATTAAAGTATTCTGCACTTGAAAAATCACTGGATAGCCAAGTTTCGGTTATTGCTATGATATCGAATTCACCATTCGATACAGAAGAATAAAATTGATTGTTTTGTTTCTTATACTACGAGTGTTTTGATAATAACAGCGCAGATGATTCAGTTTTTTGTAGAAACTATTTTAGGGACACCACGTATGTAACGAATTATGATATTGTTTTCGCCGTTATCTATCCGATTTTGAAGAATTGATCGCAGTTTTTTTAAGTGTTCACGTTGCATAGGTGTTTGATCCGATGCAACTCCGACTTGCTTGCCATTTAGCTTTACTTGGTTTCTGTTTCGAAGAACTTTAAGTGCATCAGTGTTGGAATTCAAAATCACCTTAAGCGGTCGTGGTTTATTCAGTTGAGTTGTTTTCCCCAGGCGAAATGCTTTAATATTCTCCGTACCAATAAGCGGATTCAATATACTTTTAACTTTACTTATATCTTCCAAGGCTCTTGTAGACGCGGAATCACTAGTGCTTTCCTCAACGGTAAACATAATAATATTGTTTGAACGTTGCTGACGATCAGCAATTTCAGAGATGATATCTTCATTAGCATCCCAATTCGATTTGTCGCAAACTTCAGTATTGGCCACTTTTAATTTTAGATCAGCTAATTCAGATGTTAGTCTAAGTATCAAATCTTTAAGTTCCCGAATTTCGTTTTTCTGGGCCTCACATTTATCGCATTGATAAGTAATACGTCGTTCTTTAATTAACAAACATTGAATCTCACCACGTGTAAGACCGGAACAAGTTGTATGTATTGGTAATTTGCAATAATCACACTTTAATTCTTTATCTGGGTTTAGGTTAATATCGCAAATCAAACATTTATTAATTAACGGCATAATTAACTTTTATTTACTCAAACTTAGAGAACTATAAACACGGAGCACCGATACTATGCGTCCTCACTCGACCACGTACCAAACTAATTTGTCGAATAGCGGAACTAGAGTTCAAAAAAATGCCGCCAGAAGTAATATAAAATTAGAAGCGTTACAATTGCCAATTTTTGCTGGCCAAATTCAAAATTTTAAGTCCTTTTTTAAGTTATTCATCACCTTGATTGATAAAAATCAAAATTTAGAGAAAATAAAAAAAATGTTATATTTACGCAAGCATCTCAAAGATGAGCCATTAAGATTAATTTCAGCATTACCAGTTGAAAATAATTCCTACGATACCGCTTTGAACATTTTACAAAAAAAGGTACAATGACGATTATTTAATCATTGATTGCCACATAAAAGATCTAATGCAATTATCAATTTCTAATTGTAATGATTCTGTATTAATGAGGGAGCTTGTTTCAAAAATAAGGCAAACTATTGCTTACCTAAAAAATTTAGGAGAGCCTATATGGGATGCGATGGTCGTAAATCTCATTTTAGGAAAGTTAGACATTTTTTGTAACCGTGCTTTTCAAAATGAAAGAAAGTCTAATTCTAGGGCTAATTTAGATGAATTATTAGAGTTTTTGGACAAGCGGGCTTTGAATGCGGAGCTTAGCAAACCTTGCGGATTAAAAGTTCCCAATTCCAATAATAAAACCCCGTTCAAGAATAGTAATTCTAATTTTAAAGCTGTTTCGAACGCTGCCACGATTTCAGCCAATGCGGTTAAGGTCAAGCAGTGGGTGGAAGCGGGTGCAAGGGATCAAACTGGTTCCCATGCAGGTAATTGTAGTTTTTGTAAAAAGGGTGTAGATAAGATCTTTAGATGCGATGTATTTAAAGATGCAACGCTATCAAAGAGGGAACAGTTTGTTTCTGAAAATAAAATTTGTACTAGTTGTTTAAATTTACATGAGGGTAAACAATGTTCAGTAGACATTAAATGTTTTATCTGTCATACAAAACAGCATCATACATTTTTACACAGAGATGCTCCCAAACAAGAAACCGAAAATTTAGTAGCCGCTCAAGGAGTAACTGAGGTGCGTTCCGAAGTTTCAGATTTTGTTTTGTTACCTACGGCTACTGTATTACTAAGAAATGTAAAGGGGGAGCAAGTGCCTGCTCGAACTCTGTTAGACTCGGGTTCTCAGACAAGTTTTATTACGGCTAATTTAAGCAAAAAATTAGGATTAGATTCAAATGTTTCTGAGCGACCTGTTCAAATTTCTGGTATTTCTAGCAAATCCACGCCATGTTCAAAATGGTTAAACTTGCATATTCGTTCAAGGTACGGCAATTATGAGTTTTCTCATAATTTCGGTGTTATGAAAAACATTACAGTTGAAATACCGCAGGTCAATTTTAATCTGAGTAATTTTATAATACCAATAGGTCTGCCGTTAGCAGATGAACAATTTTACGAATCCGCCGGAATCGATATGCTTCTCGGAGCGGACATTTTCTTTTCGATTCTATTACCACAAAGAATTAATTTGGGTATAGGTCAACCTTACTTACAAAATTCCTATTTTGGATATTTTGCAAGTGGTACGATTAACCAAAAAATTAAAACAACGAATGCCGTGCAATTGCATGCTGTATCATTGCATGGAACGAGCTTTTTAGAACCCGAAGCAAAAATGGAAGATCTTATGAATAAGTTTTGGGAATGTGAGAAGGTGAGCGATAAAAGTAGCGAAGAAGAACTGTCAGAATTTATGCTGGCGGAGCAATGTTTTTCGACTACATTTAAAAGAATTGAGGGTCGGTTCCAGGTTCGAATACCTTTAAAGGTCGACCTAGAAAATTTTGAGTTAGGTGATTCTGCTCAAATGGCTATTAAAAGATTTCAAAGTTTATAACGGCGCTTTGCAAGGGACGAAACGTTGTTTTTAGGATATTCCAAATTAATTAAAGAATTTTTAAGTCAAGGTTTTGCAGAAGTAGTTAGTGTTAGTGTGTTTGAGTCACACAAAGACAATTGGTATTTTTTACCACACCACTGCGTCATTCGTGATGATAAGATTACCACCAAATTAAGGGTCGTCATGGATGGTAGCGCAAAAACAAAAAAGGGAATTTCTTTAAACGATATTTTAAGAAACGGGGCTATTTCCCAACCAGAATTATTTGATGTTTTACTTTTGTTTCGAACTTATAAATATATTTGCATTGCAGATATTAAGCAGATGTATTTGCAAATTGAGATCGATCCTGAACAAAGAAAACTTTTAAATTTCTTTTGGAGAGATCCGATTACCAATCAAATTCAGATTATTCAATTTAAACGATTGCCCTTTGGGCTTAAATGTAGCTCACATTTGGCAACTCGAAGCTTGTTTCAGTTAGCAATTGAGGGTCAACAGGAGTTTCCCCTTGCCGCGAGCCTTTTTTAAAAATAACACTTATATTGACGATTGTCTTTTTGGTTCTAATAAGAAAGAGGAACTAATACAAGCGCAATCCGAGCTGATCAAGCTACTCAAATAAGCAAAATTTCAATGACACAAATGGTGTTCTAATGAAATAACTATTTTAGAAAATATTCCTAAAGAGTTACATCATTTTGAAAAAATTAATATTTCTGAAGGGAATGGGGAAGTTTTAAAAACCCTAGGCTTATCTTTTAACGTAGCCACCGATAATTTTACCATGAGTTGCAGTATTACTACTCCTTCCTTGGTGTGTAATAAACGCACTATGTTGGGTTTTATAGCGAGACTTTTTGATCCATTTGGGTTCATAGCACCTGTTATCACTACGGCAAAGGCGTTAATGCAAAAAATATGGAATTTAAATATCGGATGGGATGATGAAATACCTAATGATATAAAAAGAGAGTGGGAAATTTTCTCCCAAGGATTGATTAACATGCCTGCCATAGAGATAAACAGAGATTTAAAAATGCAGGGGGCTCGCTTAATTCAATTAATTGGATTCTGCGATGCATCTCAGATGGCGCATGGAGCATGCATTTACCTACGGGTAGTGCAAGCTAATGGTGATGTAGAAATTAATTTGTTGAGTGCTAAATGTAAAATTAATAACAAAAAAAGTGAGTTAAGTATGCCACGTTTAGAGCTAAATGAGGCGGTAATATTAGCTAAACTCAGCGTTAGAGTTTTAAAAGTTTTTAAGAATAAGGTAAATGAGGTTTATCTTTTTTGCGATTCGCAAATAGTTTTAGCTTGGTTAAAAACGGAATATTTTAAACTTAATACCTACGTCGCTAATCGAATTAAATTAATTCAAGAGATGACTGCAGATTTTTGTTGGTCATACGTAAAATCTAGTAGCAATCCTGCTGATTTGATATCAAAAGGAGTTTTTCCGCAAAATATTCAGGGAACCACCTTGTGGTGGAAAGGTCCAGAATTTTTAGGGGCTAAAGAAATCAACCTTGATAAAAATTTTCAACTGCAAGAATTTAATGAACCTTTGCCAGAAATAAAACGTGTAGTAGGAGTTGCAGTACAAAGTGTTAATACGTTGCCAATATTTGAAAAAATTTCAAATTTTAGCAAAATGATTAGAATCCTTGCATATTGCATGCGTTTCACTTATAATTGTGTAAATAAAAATAATAAAACTATGGGCAATTTGACAGTCATTGTCATCTTAAAATACGTTCAAACTGAACATTTTTCGAAAGAAATTTTAGAATTAAAAGAGGGTAAGAGTTGTACCAAACTGTTATCTTTAGATCCTTTTCTTGACATAAAAGGGTTAATTCGTGTGGGCGGAAGGCTGCGTAACAGCGCATTGTCATTTGATAGAAAATATCCAATAATATTACCTACAAAGAGTTTTATTACCAAAATTATAATTGAAGGCGAGCATATATGCTTACTTCATGCAGGAGCAAAATTAACCTTATCGATGTTACGTCAAAAATATTGGATTATTAATGCGAATAGAGAAATAAAAAGTATTGTTCACAAATGTATAGTTTGTTTTAAGCTTAAAGCTAAGCCGTGTAGACAAATAATGGGAAGCTTACACTATGATCGTGTCAACATAGTTAAACCATTTGAAAAAATCGGTATTGATTTTGCTGGACATTTCTTCGTAAAACAGTCACGCATTCGTAAAGTATTAGTAACAAAGGCTTATATCTGCATTTTGGTTTGCTTTGTTACTAAGGCTGTGCATTTAGAAGCAGTGTCTGACTTAAAAACAGAGACATTCATTGCTGCTCTAAAACGTTTCATTGGAAGACGTGGGGTGCCTAGGATAATTTACAGCGATAATGCTAGTACCTTTTAGGGTGCCGATAAAGATTTAAAAAGATTTTACAATGATTTTACAAAAGACAATAATCAGGAGATCGCAACGTTTGCTGGTGGACTTCGCATTCAATGGTCGTACATCCCTGCTTACAGCCCTAACCTTGGGGGACTATGGGAAGGGAATATTAAAATATTTAAGCATCACTTTAAAAGAGTTGTGGGTCTCACTTGTCTAACTTATGAAGAGTTTAACACTATCATTATTCAAATAGAGTCCATGCTAAATTCTAGGCCACTGTGCCCACTAACAAGCGATGTGTCAGGCTTGTCTTGTTTGACACCAGTCCATTTTTTAATAGGGAGTCCTTTGGCTTGTATACCAGAAGGAAAGTGTTCCGACACTCCAGTTAGTAAAGTAAAATTTTGGAAATTGTGTAATAAAATGCAGTACTGTTTTTGGAAGGCCTGGTCTAGGGACTACCTAGGGCAACTGCAAAGTAGAAAAAAGTGGAAAGAGACAGTATCAAATGTAAAAGAAGGTGTGCTAGTGCTAATTCGAAATGATAAATTACCTCCTTTAGAGTGGGGCGTTGCTCGTGTTACTAAAGTAGTGTGCAGACGTGATAACCGTGTTAGGGTAGTGCATCTAAAGACAAAAAATGGAACGTTAGTGACATCAGTATCAAGAATTGCTGTTCTGCCACTTGATACAGATGAATCTTAGTATTGTTTAGTGTTTAAAATTCTTTGATATCACTTGTTTATATTTTATACAATTTTTGCATATATTTAGTTTTCGCCGGCTGGCAGTTTATGGTAGCGACATGCAACCATAATATTTTACTTTTATTTAATTATTAAATTTGTAGATCTGCTGCAACCCTCAGTTGCGGCGTTCGCTTTTGACCTTGTGGTTATTGTGGCTGCGGTTCCTCACATAACCCGCCAGGCAAGGAGTAGTATTAAACTAGCTTCGGTTGAAGATAGACGTGTTAATGTAGCTTAGCGTGCCGACGTACGGAATTATGTACGGATGCGCATTGAGCGCTATTTTGTATTTTTAATATTCATGTATTTTTTTATTGTTCGACTTGCAATCGGTCTTTCATACCGATCTAGAGGAATATACGGTTTTTTGTACGTATAAATTATTTTTATTTCTAAAGATATGGCGAATATTAAAGCATCAATAACTAAAGCTGGTCGTTATATTACAAAATCAATAAAATTTATTCATTGTTGGCAAATATTCATTAATGCTACATTGGTTTTGTGGGAACATTTAAAAGCACGTGGATTTGATTATTTGATGATTCGTCGAATTAACCAAGATGCTTTGGAAAATTTCTTTGATAGCATGCGGCAACAAATTGGAAATTCAATTAATCCAACACCTATTCAATTTCAAAGGGGGTTTAAGAAGTTGTTTGCTCAACAATATTTGAATATGGGAAATGCAAACTGTTCAGAAGATTTTGATCAACTGCTATCAAAATTAAAAGACTGAAAGCCAATTGTAGAAGAGGTGCAATACATGCAGCCATCTTCCTTTGAGTGTTCCCCTGATTATTGTGACTTGCAACTTCCAGAACAAAATACCTTAAAATATGTTTGTGGATATTTATTGCGAAAAGCAAGAGATGTTCATCATTGCATGACATGTGATGTTCTTGTAGACAATGTTTATGATGGTTCTGCACAATTAGTATATTTTAAGGCATATGACTGCAGTGAACAGTCATTTGGCGGACTTATAGTCCCACATAATGACTTTTATAGTAACATAAATAGTTTGGAGAATATCTTTTTCGAGAAGTTTGAAGAGTTGTCAACGTCTAAAAATATACTTAATAGTTTGTATACTATTATGTTAAACGTTTCCAATTCGGAATTAGGATGTTTTCCTGTAAATTATGTCATAAAATTATATTTAAGAATGCGCATATTTTACACACTTAAATTTTCAAATCGAAATTTGCTCTCTAAAGATAGAAAAGACGAAAAATTGTTAATTTTGTCACATTTGTAGTCTGAGTTGTTACTACTTTTAGTAAAATACTTTTTGTAAACCTATTTCGAAAAGTAGTTCATTTCAACATTGATTTGAAATGTAAGTAACACTACATTTAGTGCTCATATCAGCATGACAACAAGATGTCATATTTTATTAGCCCCGTGGTTTGTAATGAAAGCACTAGAAAAGATTATGAGTAATTTGTTAGAATAACTTAATTGATATTTCAAAAACCCATAACAAATTAACAAAATTGGTACGGTGTGTATCTACAGTCATAATTTTATTTTGTTTGTAGTAGTGAATACAAAGGAACAATTGGCTATTTGAATAGAATTCTCGTCGTTTTGGTTCAGCTTACATCTTCGCAGATTTCAACATTATCCATTTCGGGAAAATCATTGAGTTTTTCAGTGAAAATCTGATGGAATCAACAAATTCCATTTTGTTTACATCACAATTTTGGTTTGTTGATGATGAACACGAAAGTTCAGATACTCCTTGATTGTACAAAATTTGATCAGCTATTATCACTTTATATTTTATGGAATCGGCCACATAGCTTTCAGCCACAGTGAATATTTCCATCCACTGTGTTGTGTTAGACAGAGGACATCAATTCCAGAATGAGCAAGTAATGTATGTATGTATGTTTTTATTCATCCTTTTTAGATCATTATAAAATAAAATGTAGTTGAAGTTCTTTGAAATGAATGCCTGGTGTATGTATGAGGCTTTTCCAACCTCAAATA
This sequence comes from Platerodrilus igneus, assembly GCA_036346225.1. Taxonomy (NCBI): domain Eukaryota; kingdom Metazoa; phylum Arthropoda; class Insecta; order Coleoptera; family Lycidae; genus Platerodrilus; species Platerodrilus igneus. The sequence continues at coordinate 128,400 of JARFIW010001697.1, forward strand.
TTTTGCAACTTGAAATGGAATTTGCGAAATTTAAAATAAATAGTATTTTCCTAACACTTTTTCAAAAGGCATTTTAAGAAAAACCCATCATTTCAAGGTTTTTTTACAACATTGATAAAATTAATTGGTTGTTTATCCTGTGCGATAATTGCAAATGAATGTTGTGGCCCATTCTTTTTATCTGATTCAATTATTATGAAATTGTCTTTAGTGTCTATGTCATTAAGATTTATTGAGATTTACGATTGCAGAGATCAAATCTATTCAGAACTGATTGAAGTAAAACATTTGATTCAAAAGAAAACTAGAAAAACCTTTTTATACATTTTGACACATTAAGGCAATCAACAAAACCAATGTAAGTCCCAGAGTACAGGATTTTCCCATTTAAAAATGAAAAACATGTTTGATACCAGCTTCTAAAGAACTTGTAACTTTCATTATATCTTTTCGAAGATTTTGCAAGCAAAATCTCTAAAGAAGCATTTGCTGCATGTTCTATTTCTTCTATGATAAATAATAGAATGCGGGAATGAGCAAAAACTTTCAAAATTCGGCGTTATTATTAGTGTTTGACAGAGAATTAATTGTTATTTCAACAGAAGTACAGTATTGCCCGAAATAAACAGTACTGAAACTAAGTTGGCGGTGTTTTTATGCGTGCGCTGCCACACTCAAGTTAGCTAGTACAGACCTGTCAAGTAAACCTCAAACAAGTAATTAGTAGGGCCTAATTGTTAAAAATGGTGTTAAGTACAGAGGAGAAAGTGTTTCTGGTAGAGCATTATTTTCGTTCATACGGAATCGGCCGACATAATGGTGCAAGTTTGCTATACGTGTCTGATCAATTCACACAAAGGTTTAATAAACGTTCTCCAAGTAATGCTGTAATTTTGAAGGTTATTGAAAAGTTTAGAAATACAGGTAGTGTATTGTGCCAACGAAAAGGAAACTCGGGGCGTCCCAGGACAGTTAACAACAACAATAACCATGAACGTGTTTTTGAGCAAATCTTAGAAAATACGAAAGTCAGCCAGGCAAGGACAGCGTTACAACTTGATTTAAAAAGAACTTCCTTTCAAAGAATCCTGGAGCTGGGTACATTTTCGTATGTGATTCAGGTACATCAACAACTACATCCTCGGGATTATCGCAGTAGAGTGGAATATTGTGCCAGAATTCTCGCGTTACAGTATGAAAATCCTGAATTTTTGAAAAATGTTTGGTTTTCAGACGAAGCACATTTTCACTTGTCAGGCTATGTGAAACGTCGCACAAATCGATTTCTGGGCTTTGCCAGACCCGATGAGGTTTAAGAGGTTCCTTTACATAGTGAAAAAGTGAGTGTCTGGTGTGCTGTTTCCGGACACGGAATCATTGGTCCGTACTTTATCGAAGAGAATGGTAGGCAAGTCACACTTAATCAACAGAGGTACAGACAAATTTTAACACGATTTATCCCTGATCTACGTCAATTCTGTCGTGCACGTAACTTGGCATTTCGAAACCAATTTTTTCAGCAGGACGGGGCAACTTGCCATACTGCTGCCGCAATTCGTCAATTTCTTCAAGAACATTTTCCAAGCAAATTCATATCACGATTTACTGACTTCCCTTATCCTTCACATTCTCCAGACCTCACACCTCCAGACGCATACATTTGGGGCATGGCTAAAAATGCCGTTTTCAAACGGGCACCACAAACCATCGATGAATTAAAGGATGCCGTTAGAGTCTTCTTCGCAGCCCTGAGACAACCCTTATTCAATAACATGACCAGAAACCTAGAACATCGTTATGAAGTCTGTCTCGAACGAGGAGGTGCACATTTAGAACATATAATAAAGTGTCAATAATATGTATTTTTTAAATATACAAAACAATTACAATTTCAGTACTGTTTATTTCGGGCAATACTGTATTACTGGTTTGATATTTGCAATTTTTTTAATAAAGCGTATAGAAAAATGGAACCTCACAAAGATTTCTATTTTAATTTTTCTGTTTTAATAATTTGATGGTAGGACAAAAACTCAAATACACCTAGAATCGTATAGTGCAGTTTTCGTCTCAAATACTTGCAAACCTCGACACTTTGGGTCTCCGTTTGCATATTTGTAAAGCATCGAATATGAGCTGATGACATGATTTAGCGACATGTTGATATCTCTTACGGATCCAGAGATATTGATCATAATTGCCCGAAAGTTTGTTGTAAAATATGTTTGGCATTTTTGTGCACTTGTTGGTGACTATTGAGTATATGCTTCCTCTAGTAGTACATCCTTAAGGAGCTGCCAGCTCTCTTGTTGTATTAAGTACTATTAATTTGTTTCTGATACAGATCTTTATTAGCTTCTCATATCTCTTTCATTTCTCATTCCTAAAGTATACTAGAGGCAAATCACTTTAAGAAGAACCCAACGTCATCATGCGCACAAAGCAAAAATTGGTTAGGAACAGTTCATTATGTGTAATTAGGGATGGCAGTATTCAGGTTTTAGTGGCGTAGAGTTTTATGATCAACCAATCGGAAATTACCTTGTAAAAGTTTTAGATTTCATTACTATTTATTTTTACTTGATACACAGACGGACAGTTTTAAACCGCCATCTAACTAATATAAAATATCTTTTATATAACAATTAACATTAATAAAACAATAAGTTACTCAACAGATGTGTTTGTAGAACACTAGAATGAGATAAAAACCACTTAAGTAGGCCATGGTATTCAATCATTTGCTTTATCGGATTTTACAAAATAACCTTGCTATAGCAGTATTTTTTAGGGATATTGATGCACACAACTCATATGGCGATATTATATTAACATAATAATTTTTTTACTATTTAACGCCATATCTGCCGTTTATACTGTAATAACTCAACTACGCCACTGTTATTACATTTCTGCGCAATCTGGCATATGACGTTGGGTTCTTCTTAAAGTGATTTGCCTCTACCCTATTACACTTTCCTATATACCTTGATCCACAACTGCATTAAAATCTTTTATGATTAGCAATCCCTTTCCAGAATTCAAGAATTCTAGTCTAGTATCTGAATATGTGAGGCATTTTAATACATGTAGATATATTATTTTCAAATGATTATATTAGTTCTAATACAAATTGTTTGAATATTATTATGTTTAAGAAGTCGTGATTGTCGCTAGTGCTAGTAGATAATATTATTATACATAGAAATAAGAACCTATCAATACATTTATTTAAAAAAGTAAATATGATTTAATTGAGAAACATTTGAATGAAGCAATTTTTTAAATAAATATAAACATACTTGTTTTATTAAATTCGATAGTTTTTCAATGCATTTTTAAAACGTTGCTGTTGCATATTGTTCATTCCACTCAACTATTTCACAAAATTTTGGAAAAGGTAAAGGTGTCACCAGCAAATATTTTCTTAAGCCCATTATTAATGCTTACAATACTTCAGATGTGCGAAAAGCTTCTTGAAGGTTGTACACGAGGAAACTCTTTTTTAAGCAATGTTATCCAAGTGATTACATGCGTTTGGAATGGAGTTTTACTAAAAATCCATGTTTAAAGCATTGAAGCGATCATAACTGTTACCTCACCTTTTTTGAACAAATAATTGTATATAAACACCATCTACTAGCCTCATTCCTTTCATTTTAATAAAATAGTAATGAAAAAGAAACCGATTTGTTAATTTCAAAAACCAATCATCTTATATGAGTTTTAAGCACTCCGCCACCACACGATGCATGAACTTCTCTTTCCAGTCTCAGAATAAGTACTATTTCATTGATGTGCTTATTAAAACAAATAGTATGCATCAGATAAAGCGCCTGTATGTCTGGTACTTAATACTTGTAATGTATGAATTACTTGATAATTGAGGTACTTTCCTGTGATTTTTTAACAACTGCTTTTAATTAGGGTTGCTTGATACAAAATACTAAGGACCATATGCACCGTAGAAAAATAAGCCGAGCTTAAGTGTTAAACTTGCTTAAAGTATTAATTTCATATGCACCGTTCATAAAACAGGACTAAAGCCTGGCTTTAGTTAAACCTAGATATTTGACCGGCTTAAGATAAATATAAGCGGTTCTTTAGAACGCTTAAATATTATTATATATTATAAATATATACACAGACTGGTTCTTTAGCTTCGACCCGCTAATATCAATATATTAATATATATGGATATTATATATTTAATATATAATATATACACAGATTTCATACTTGTCTAATACATTTCTTGATAAGTATCAATATTTTCAATATTACTGGATTTATAGGTCTTATCAATCAGCACAATAATAACTATTTCATACATGACAATATTATCATTTTATCTTCCCAAACGTTTCAACTCTTACAACAGGTACTTTATCAATGGTTACTTAAATACGTTAAATTCAATAAGCACAATTATAATTTTTAATTTACATGAGTATACATTTACACATACCAATGAAATATTTATCAAATATTTATTACATGGTAGTTAGTTCGTTACAACCGTTAAACTAATATCATTTAATTCGAATTGACAGTTATAATTCATTAGTAAAGCTTACAATTAAACGTTTGAAATGATATATTAATAGATATTATTGAAATGAAATAGTTGATAAATATTTAGTGTAACTGTGAAATTAAATACCTAAAGATTCAGTATGATGATATATATATATATATATATATATATATATATAATAGTATTCTTTTGTAGGTTTCAGGTCTTCTTAAATAATCAGTACTCTTTTTATAAATCTAAGCTTTCGGATATATTCAATCCTTTGTCAAAGATACTAAAATATACAGAAATAATAATACTGTAAAATTATAAAGGTATGCTGTTACTAAAGCGAGGCTACAGATATAAATTAAAAATACATTTGTTTAGCAATACAAACATTAAAGATATAAACTTGTTGGAAGTTTATATCTTTAATGTTTGTATTGCTAAACAAATGTATTTTTAATTTATATCTGTAGCCTCGCTTTAGTAAGTAACAAGAATACTCTTTATATAATTTTACAGTATATTATTTGTATATAGTATCTTTGACAAAGGATTGATATATCCTAAAGTTAATATATATATATATATACTATATAAGGTATAAATAATATATATAAATTAAGGTCGCTGTTCTTTATCCAAAAAGTTTAGTATATATATAATATATACGTGTCATTTATAGTATATATATAAAATGGAAATAGAAGATCGAAATTGTGGTTGAAGATGACAACGAAATACTAGCCCATATAAGTTGAGTTTGGATTTCCAAAGCAGATGTTACATTTACAGGGTTGATTATAAAAATGGAAATAGAAGATGAAATTGTGGTTTTCGCAGGTTTACGATTGACAAACGGAATATACTAGATATAATTGGAGTTTGGATTTCAAGATAGGCTGGAATATGACTATAGAGGTTGATAATATACAGGAATATAAATAGTGTATAATATGTGCGAAAAATATTTTCGCAGGTTTTACGTTTACAATTGTGTATCCCCTATGAATGCAACTGCTAACTAGCCCTTTTGGAGTTGATGCAAGTATATGGCGAAATAAATGTATATAGAATGTATAAGTAATTGTATAGAGAATGGATCAGAGTACAGTGTATAATATAATGGAAAAAGTATCTGAAGCAATTGCTGGTTTACATAACAGATTGTATCACATTACCCAGAACTCCCAGAGAAAGCACACTGCTAACAGCCCTTTTATATTATGCTAGTAATGCGCACCAAATAAATGTATAAGAATGTATAAGAATTGTATAAGAATGGATCAGAGTACAGTGTCTCGTATAATAAAAAAAGTATCTGAAGCAATTGCTGGTTTACATAATAGATTTATCACATTACCCAGAACTCCCAGAGAAAGCACAGTGATTCAAAGTAACTTTTATTGTGTGGCACGTTTTCCTCGGGTAATAGGAACCATTGATTGTACACACATCAAAATACGTTCTCCAGGTAAATAAAAACTAATAGTATCAAGTATGTTAGTTTTTTTGTAGGAGGAGAGGAAGGGGAAGTATTCAGAAACAGGAAATCATACTTTTCTATAAATGTGCAAGTAGTTTGTAATAGTAATTTGGAAATTGTTAATATCGTTGCTAGATGGCCAGGTTCAAGTCACGATGCTACCATTTTTAACAACAGCCGATTGAGGACAAGATTTGAGGCTGGTGAATTTGGAACAAGTGTTCTTCTTGGTAGGCGGCTACTAATAAGTTGTGCATTTTTAAATTTAATATGAAGATGAATTACAACCAATAATTTTATCATTTCTATTACCTATAGGTATTCATTTTCAGGCGATAGCGCATACCCTCTGAAATCATATCTGCTAACACCACTGGCAAATCCTATTGGACAAGCACAACAACTATATAATGAAGCACATATTAGAACACGAAACACAGCTGAACGTACATTCGGTATCTGGAAAAGGCAATTTCCTGCACTCTGTTATGGGATGAGATGTAAAGTGGAAACCACGTTAGCAATAATTATTGCTACTGCAGTGCTACACAATATTGCTCGTAGGATGAGTATCGATGTTCCACCACCTCCAATTGGCATTAATGCCGATGAACTTGAATATTTAATTGAAGGTCAAATAGGCCAAGCTAATGCACGCCAAAATTTGCAGTACGATTTTAGAAATGAAATTATCAATAATTATTTTTCACGTTTATGACGTTTCAATGTATAAATATAAATAAATACGATATTAATACCCTTGTTTATTTATTATCAAAAGTGCTTATATCAAATTACAGCTAAATACCTACATCAAAAGAAAACAAAAGAACACAAAAAAAGCTAAACAAAAAAGACAAAGGGTGTACATATTACACCTATTAGTTCACTTCTTTTTAGCTTGTAATTCTAATTCTAATATTTCGACCTCTAATTAACGTTTTTTAATAATGAGCGCATTTTCTTTTTCTATATGACAAAGCTGAGCTTCCACAAGGGACAGTCTTTTATCTAGAAGCAAGTTATATTTCTTAGCCACGTCAGAGGAGGTCAATGCTTAGACTAAGGTAGCTGGTCGTCTTCGAGATGTTATTTTTGGGCTCAAAGTTTTCTGCAAAAAAATCCATTTGAAGATAGGAAATTGACTACTATTAAAACTAACGTCTATGTCCGGGGTTGTTTTTTCAATACTTTCATGGAATGTCAATTGTTTGCTAATAGGCATTCGAAGTTTTTTGGAAGAACATTTTGTCCAATCTAAAATCGACGTATCATCTTCATGCAATTGGAGTGTTCCAGTGTTGGGGCCTTGTAAAAATAACAAATAATTTATCTACAAACAATTTTTAATAGTAAAACGCTTTAATTTATATAAATTGGGTCATATAATGGCCTTGTTTAATCAAAATATTTGAGTAATAATTAGTAAAGTGGTAAAACAGAATGATTTTTAATATACTTACAGGTAATGGTATCTCATCAGTTTCTTTTATGACACCTCCTTCTTCAAAATCAAATTCGTACAGTGATTCATTAACTAATTCCGAATTGTTTGCTTGTGATACTACTATAGCATCAGCATCGTCATCAAATGTATTTTGTAGCCAAGCAAAGTCTTTTGATTAATTATGTTCATTAACAGTCGGTTTCATCTTTTTTTACTTTTGAAGGAGGGCCCCCTCCTGTACAATTCGCCTCTTGCCTTTCATTTGCCAAAGTCTTACATAGCTCTTTCTTCCTATTTTCATAACATTTCTTCAACGAAGTTGCACTTCGGAAAACACCAGTGACTGAGGTTGAATTAAAATCGGCTTCGATTTTAATCCACGCATTTTGTTTCTGAATTGTAGTAGTTCTGTCTGTTTTTTAGTCTTCCAAAATTGACGCGTATTTATCATCAACGATGATCTTTAACAAATGGCACTTTTCGGAATAGGAAAAGTTTGGTGTTCTTTTTTTATATACTTGCTGCATTATTCCTTAATGGTTTTTAATGAAATACTTAAACAGAAGTACAATAAAATCAAAATTAATACTGAATTATTTATACCCCACCTGTTAAACTGTAACTGGACGTAGACAGTTGAAAACTGACAGATTTTTAAATATTTGACAGTAAAAAAACCGGAAGGGCCACGTTGCCACATTGCGAAACGACTGCTCAACAGCTTAAGATTGATAATTATTGCTGCGGTGCATAAGAGAAATTTCTAAGCCGAGCTTTATTAAATAAGCTCGCTTAACAAAGCTACGCTTAACGTTCAAACTGTGCATATGGTCCTAAAAATTTGAAGAATTAAAGTTTTAGGTTGAATCAGTCATTTGAAGAACTCCATAAATCACAATATTTTTACTATGAGATTTAATTTATCTAGTAAACAATATAGTATGCGATCCTCGTGCTCTATTTAATATATATATATATATATATATATATATATATATAATAAATTAAATAAAGGAATTAGAAGAAAATTGAGGTTGTGTTTTCAAAGAATTAATTCAAACTTTGCGCCAAAATAACCATCAAGAACATGGCCGATTTCTGCCAAGTTTACCCAGTTTTGAACATGAATATCAAAAACGCTGACAGAGAGTGTCGCCTCTGATATTGTATTCTGGGCCACAGCCCCATTAATATTGCTGGTTCGTAGATGTCCCAGCGATCGTTCACCTTTAAGTGGGTATTTGAAACAAAACATTGGCAACCAATGTAAAAGATGCTCGTGTCATCTACAGTCAGGGGGTCGTAGTTACGGAAGCACACTCAGTTTTTATTAAAATAAAGTTCTGGCTGTTTATGTTTGCAGTTTTGATTGTGATTTGATATCATTTGTGGAAGGTAGACTAATAAATGGTAGAATTTAAGTACTAAATGCATATTTTAAAACATTATTATTTTATTAATTGTTGATTTTGATTGGTTTATCAGTGTTGGCTTATTCGTGCGTTTCAGCGTTGTTAATTTAAGTTCAAAAGATATTGTAGTGTATTATGGTATATTGGTTCAAGAATAAGACTGATAACATTAATTATTAAGGTATGTATGATTGCAGGCACACTACACAAACAATTCATATTACATGGATCATCATTAGGTCTTCAGTCCTAGAACTGGTTAGACGCGTACCACCATTGTTTCCTATTCTAAACTAACCTACAGATTTCCCTGAAATTTGCACAGTCTGCATCTATCACTATCTGATCTAGGTCTACATCTACCTCTTTTTTCCTATCTCTGTTTGTAATATATCCCATACTATTCCCCAAAATGCTTTAGAACGTATTCCACCCTTCTATTTCTCTTTTTCCCCAGATATCCTTGTTCCCTACTATTTCTATAACCTATTTGTTATTATCTTTGTTTGTCCATGCTATCGTCCTCATACATCTGAAGCACAGTATTTCAAAAGGCTGCTACCGTTTTTCTGTCTGCGTTTCAGACTGCCCGTATTTCATAGGCATACTGTGCTGTGCTCCACACATTTGCTTTTAACAATTTTCTTCTTGTTCTATGTTTGTTGTCTTTTCTCCAACACTTAACCATTTACCGATTTAATATATTTTTCAATATATCTTTTCGCACAGTCAACATTAGTTGCAGATATTTCGCAAACCAACAACTAGTTGTTTATACTAATCATCAAATTTATATGCGCTTATTATTTCGTCATTAGGTTTTCCGTCTCAAAACTGGTTGGACACGTACCTGCACTTATTTATATTCTGATCTAGCCTACATAGTTCCCTGAAATTCTCACACAGCATGTGTCTACAGCTCGTTCCCCTTCTATTGTTTTTTAATTTTATGCCCTATTTCACCAAGATTCAGTGAAGGGGGTTAAGCAACCTGTGGCTACCAAGATCCCCCAACACATAGACGTTTGCCGAATTAATGGTTTTCCTGGTTGGACACGTACCTGCACTTATTTATATTCTGAGCTAGCCTACATAGTTCCCTGAAATTCTCACACAGCATGTGTATACAGCTCGTTCCCCTTCTATTGTCTTCTAATTTTATGCCCTATTTCACCGAGATTCAGTGAAGGGGGTTAAGCAACCAGTGGCTACCAAGATCCCCCAACACTTAGACGACGTTTGCCGAAATAATGGTTTTCCAGTAAATCCTTTCACACTTAACATTATTCGAGAATATTGCCCAACCAATTCTTGTAGTTACTTATAGTAATCATCATGTTTAAGCACAGTTATTTTTTTCGTCATTAGTTTATCCATCTTGGGATTGGTTGGATGCGTACCTCCATTGATTTCTATTCTGGGCTAGCCTACACATCTCCTTGAAACCCCTACAGCCTACATCTTTTACTATCTGTGTGCAGTAGTCTAACCTAGGTCTGCCTCTTCTTCTCTTTTTTCCGATCTCTGCTTCTAATATATTCCGCACTATTCCCTCATGCCGTAGTATGTGGCCTATCATCCTATCTCTCCTATTTTTTACAGTTTTCCACATATTTCTTTCTTCCCCTACCATTTTTAGTACCTCTTCGTTCTTAACTTTGTCTGTCCATGATATCTTCATCATAAGTCTGTAGCACCACATTTCAAAGGCTTCTACCTTTTTCTTGTCCGCTTCTCCTACTGTCCAGGCTTCACATCCTTACAGTGCTGTGCTCCACACATATGTTTTAAGCAATCTTTTCCTTGTTTCTATGTTTGTGGTCTTTGAGCACAGTAGTTGCTTTTTCTTGTTAAATGTAGCACGACCTTGTGCTAATCTTTGTTTTATATCTTTTGTGCTTTTCCCATCTTGCGTTATTTGGCTTCCTAGGTAGCAGAAATCCTTAACCTCTTGTAAGTTCGTGTTACATACTTGTATTCTTGTTTTTGATTTATTTTCCCCACCTTTGCATACTAGAACTTTAGTTTTAGTTTTGTTAATTTTCATACCGTATCTCTCTGTTAGAACCGTTTCCATTTCATTAAGAGCAGCTTCTAACTCTTCCTTGCTAGACGCTAATACCGCTATATCATTTGCAAATCTAAGCATATCAATTTTTTGTCCTTGCATAGTAATTCCAAATGTCTTCCTGCATTTGACAGTATTCATTGCCTCTTCTATGTACAAGTTAAAAATCAATGGGGATAGGGCACATCCCTGTCTCACCCCTTTCCTAATGTTTACTTCTCTACGTTCCTGCTCTAATTCTATTACTGCTGTTTGCTCTTTGTATAAGCTATGTACTATTCGTCTATCCCTATAACTCATTCCAATCTTTTTGAGTATTTCAAACATTTTTTTCCATTTTACATTGTCGAAAGCTTTTTCCAAATCTAGAAACCCTATATACACGCTTTCCCCTTTTTCTATTGTTTTCTCCATTATCACTCTCAGAGCTAAAATAGCCTCCCGTGTTCCCCTGTTCCGCCTAAACCCAAATTGGTCTTCTCCTAGTATTTCTTCCGCCCATTTTTCCATTCGTCTTTGCACAATTCTAGTTAATATTTTTGACACGTGTGCTGTCAAACTTATTGTTCGAAAATTTTCACATCTATCCGTGCCTTTCTTTTTTGGTATAGTTACTATGATGCTACGTTTGAAATCTTTGGGTATCTCGCCTGTCTCATACATATAGCTTACAAGTTGGAAAAGACGTTCTGTTACTGCTTGTCCAGCGGCTTTTAGAGTTTCTGCTTGCACCTTATCTGTACCCGGCGCCTTACCATTTTTCAGACTCTTTAATGCTAATTCAAACTCATCTCTAAGTATAGGATATCCCAAGTCCTCATTTTCAATGTCTGATTCCTGTTCTAATGCAGTTAGTTCCTCTCCTGCATATAAATTCCCTATATATTCTTGCCATCTACCCACTTTCTCTACGTTTTCTATAATGACGTTTCCTTGTGCGTCCCTTATATTTTTGCTGTACGGTTTTATATCCCTAAAATTCATTCTAATTAATTTGTATGCTTCGTCTGTCTTTCCTATTTCCATCTTCGTTTGCACCTCTTTGCACTTTTCATCAATCCACTGTTCTTTAGCTTTCCTGCATTTTCGAATAATTTCCCATTTTATGGCTTTGTATCTCTGTTTTCCTGTTTCGTCTGATTTATTTTTGTATTTTCGTCTTTCTTCTGTTAAATTCAGGATATCCTTTGTTATCCATGGTTTCTTATTTTCTTTTGTGTATAGCCCAGAATATCTCTGGCCGCCATGTCTAGGCTAGATTTAATGTTATTCCATTCTGTTTCTACTTCCTTAGTATCAGATATTTTCCCGATATCTTTGAGCAATTCATTTGACTTTTTTTCGAATCTTTCTTGAATATCTTTATCTTTTAGTTTCTCTAAGTCCAAGTGCCTTTTTCCGCTCCTTTTTTTCATATTCTTAAATTTAAGTGCTGCCTTCATAATTACGATGTTGTGGTCAGTATCTATATCTGCTTCTGGGTAGGTTCTACAGTCTTTTACTTGGTTTCTAAACCGTTGTCTAACAAGAATGTAATCTATTTGATATCTTCCTATATCTCCTGGCATCTTCCATGTATATCGTCTTCTAGCATGATGTTGAAATAATGTGTTTGTGATAATTAAATTGTTCTTGTCACAAAATTCTACCAGCCTATTTCCCCTGTCGTTTCTCGTGCCTAAACCAAATAAACCCACTACCGCTCCTTCCCTACCCTCACCTACCACGGCATTAAAATCCCCCGTAATTATTAAATTTTCGTGTCCTTTTACGTATCTTAATATGTCTTCGATATCTTTGTAGATGGCTTCTACCTCTTCGTCACTGTAGCTAGAGGTGGGCATGTATACTTGTATTATTACTGTGTTTACCGGTTTAGATTCTAATCTAACCATGAGTACTCTTTCGTTCTTTTGTAAGTAATTTTCTACGCAGTATCCTATCTTTTTCCGCATAACCATCCCCACACCCAAATTTCCTTCCTCTGCTCCTGTATGAATTACCCTGAAGTCTCCACTCCAAAAATCCCCCGCCTCTGGCCACCGAACTTCGCTAATCCCTACTATGTCTAGTGATAACCTGTTCATTTCGATTTTTAGGTTCTCTAGCTTACCTACTTGCTTCATACTTCTAACATTCCACGCTCCGACTCGCAGAATGTTTCCGACTCTCTTTCTGATCGCATCCTCCGAAGTAGTCCCCTCCCGGAGATCCGAATGGGGGACTATTTTAACTCCGGAATTTTTTACCCCAGAGAATGCCATCATGTTTATTACAATTTAAGTACGCTGTGTACTTGGGAGATAATGTGGTGGTTTCCCGTTGCCTTCCACATCGCGGTAGTGTGTCTTAGACTGCCATACCGACCCCTATGATCTCTGCCAATCTAAGTACCGAAAGAGCCGCTGCCCTCTTTCGGGGACCTGTCTTAGTCTGGTTCCTCACTAACGACCCTACTACTTTGGTTGGACCTGTAGTTTGGCTCTTTAGCTCATTAGAACACGCAAGCCATTTCACGTGTTCTATTAATTTAGAACTTCATCAAGGTGCAGGTCCATTCGAAATGGATTATATGGATATCAATTACAAAATTGTACCTACGTAGTTTTAAGGTTTATTTCATAATTTCAAAAGACACAGAGATTTTTCTCAAAAAAAAAACTGTAAAGTAAGAATTTGAAACTTGGCACACCGTTAGGTCTTAACGACGTGTACGTACATTTGCAGATAATGATTAGAATAAAAATAATTTTAGATGAATATGGGTGAAATTTGGTAACGACAAAGCACTATAAGAGGTAACACAGGGATAGACGACGTATTTACTAATGTTTTGGTACAATGTGGAACAATACATTCATTTTTTAATTATCATAAGCAAATTTGGATAAGATTTACATATACATAAATAAAAACAGTTTAATTTGTTTATTATAGTATTGGTATGGATCCCTAATTGTGCGAATTTGAATTCTTTTACTTTTTAGTTTAGTGGTTTTAAATTGATAGGCTTTTTTAGAATGTTTTTTTTAAATATTTTATTTTCTTGTTTCACCTAGTTTAGGGAAGCTGCAATTACAATATTACAATACTTATGTTTGATCATCACAACTATGGCTAAGTGTATAATGGCAAAATTGATCTTAAAGAAATTAGAAATTGAGACGTCTCCGTCGGTTTTATTTCTCATTCTCTATCATTAATCTTAATTTCTTATTTATCCTAAAAAGCTATGAAGAAAATTTTTAACATGCATTTTTTGTTTAGTAGTATCGACAAGCCAAAACAACAATATTTGAGAATAATTCCAATTTTTATAAACTAATTGTTTTACTTGTTTGTACAACTTAGTTTTCATTACAAAAATCATTCTTCAAAATTTTTTTTCGGATTTAACTCCAGAATTGCAACGCTACTCAGTAATATTTTACTTCCTATGCTATAATATAGGTTACTTTTAATTTATGAATAAATGGTTTTTTACCACTGGAATTGTAATTTCTGTGTTCTACGTATTTAAATGGGGAACAAATCCAATATGGTGGCCATAAAAAATAAAAAAGTTAAGTATCACTACTCAATAATGTTTAAAATAAAACAATTTCCTGCCTGCATCTAATAATCATTGATAAATCAAACATAATTTGTTTCGAGTATTTTTCTTTAGATCCAACATCATTTAAGAATATTGCATTTTTTTTACTGTCTGCGAATATTTACAAAGCCTAAACTGACATGAAATGTATGAAAATAGATTATTATCAGCAGAAACAATTATCCAAATGTCCATTTGATGTTTTTTTTTTTATGTTCAAAAATATCAAAGAAGTTTATGTTATCTCTTTGAAATTGAATCACTGTTTATAGGGCTGAATTTAATATTCAAAGTGATTGCATAATATTAAGTAAAATAGATGTCTGTATTTTGAGTCGTATTTAAAAAATATAGTTGATGGCAGACCCAGAAGAACGAAATGCTAATGTTTTGTTCCTCTTGGTCCATCATCAACTATATTAAAGCCCAAGTATTAAATTTATGTATGGTTTTTTTATAATGAAATTCCTATTACAAAGTAACCACTATGTATACCATGGTTAACAAAAACTTCTAGCTCATACTCTTGCACAAAGGTTGTGATTATTGTTATGTTATATCCCGTTGCGATGTCCTGGCTATATGTTCAGGGTCCACTAATACGGTTAACAGGTGAACCGTTATACCTAAGAATAGCTAAAACTGGGAGACCAAGTTTTCAAGTGTGTATAAGTGCTTCTGGGATGCCGACTGATGTATCACGTGACTATTACGAAATAATTACGATAGCTACTACTTATAAATATGTATTACTGGATTGAATAACCTGTGCTTTCAATACTGTTGTACATAATTAATACAATGTTCTTGTCATGATGATCAGCACACAACAACTTAACAGACATCCTCCTTTTGTCAGAGTCTTGCAATGTCTCCACTACCTAACACTAACTAATTATTATTTGAGAACTTCAATACATAACATATTAATATTTTGTTCTTCTTGCTTTAGAGGCAAGTACCAGCACAATCAAGAACATTGATGTAAATCAACAACTGCCAACAGAATTGACTGTACTGAAAACTGCTAAACGACGTACTTATAGTGCTTGTAGAATAGGTGATAGTGATTTTTCCAATACCCTCGAGTTAATAAGATACCTAGATCGAGCTAACGATAAATGCTTTTTGACAAGTGCAAATAAGTACACCGAGAGTCTTGCTTCGAAGGTGCTTTCTATCAGTCTACCTACTTATGTATTGACCATGCCATGTTCATCTGCCTTTAGCCCAACGAAAAACAAATTGAAAGTAAAAATTACCCAATTACAGAGATCAGTGAAAAGACAACAAGCAACAAATTCCAGGCAAAAAAAATGTTCCAGTTTATCCATAGCAAATACTCTAGAAAAACTGAGGGTAAAGAAATCGCAATCAGTGAAAACTTTTGTTTATATGCAATGTTTTCGCAAAAAGAGAAATAAATAGACAATTGCAGAAAGGCGGTTAACTCTTTCTTTGTATTGTAAATCACCAGGACTTTCTAAATTCATGCGCAACAGTTTGTTATTTGTTTTGCCTAGTGTATCGACCGTTCAGTCATGATTAAAAATATTTAATTTGAAATCGGTAGAGAAGAAGATGCTCACTAAAAAATTGCAATTAAAAGTAAATGGCATGTCTGAAAAAACAAGCAATGAGTAGCGCTTTATGATGAAATAAATATCAAGAAAGGTCTTACAATAAGTACAAGATTTAATTGATAAATTCCATGATATGGGTGCATTGGGTAGGACACTGAATTTGCTGATCATGGGCTATTGTTTTATCTAAGGGCGTTTCTGTTGAATTACAAAATACCATTCTGCTATTTTATTTCTAATGGGCCAATAAAGGATGATTATCTATCCGGATTAATATTAGAAGTTTTGAGAAAAGTGTTTAGAATAGGCTTTTCACCACGTATTATAGTGTCTGATCAACCTTCAAACAACAAGAATGACCCAAAAATTATTGTAGACATTAAGGTCAATTATATAAATTGGGATCACCATTTATTGAAATGTTTACGAAACAATATTATGAATGCCAGAATAGATATTTATGTAGATAATAATAAAATATGGTGGACAGATTTTACACAGGCATATGACCTAGATAAGCATGCAACATTTCTAGAGCAATGGTTAAAATTACAGATGTGCATGTAAATCCAACAATATTTCTACGAATGCGAGTAAAATATGCAGCACAGGTATTTAGTAGCTGTGTAGTAGCTGCAATTGTTACATCTGTTTCAAACCAACAGTTTAAGAGTGACACTGCACCCAACACCGCACTATCTTTTAAAGTCACAAGTAATATATTTGATTGTTTAAACAACACAACAGTGAACAATCCTAATCCATACAGATGTGCTCTTTTAATCTATAAATCTCAGCCTTATGACACATTAAAAGGAGCCTTGGAGTACTTTAAAACAACAAAAAAATTTTAAAAAGGGAAAGGAGTATCACAAAATATATTGCATTGATGGTTTTTAATGGACCATAGAGACAGTTTTATTGTCGTGGGAACAACTACAGCAAGAAAGTTGCCAATATTTTATAACATCCCGAATTAATCAAGACCCTGTTGAAAATAACTTTCCAGTAATCAGAACATGTGGAGGCTACAATCTGCAATCAACTGTAAAATGCTTTCGCATTGCATTACAACATAATATGCAAATCAGATTTCAAATGCCAGTTGACTTGAGTAATTGTGAAATTGATAGTGATGAGTTACTTGTTCACGAAATAGTTGATAAAGATATAGCAATAGATATAAATTTGCCATCCACCTCACAAGCAGAAGTTGTCATGATTACAGCTGCTGTTTATATCAAACAAGCATAGACGACTGTCAAAATAGTGAAGACACATTAGAAACTAGCACCAACGTGTTAATTGCGGTTATTTGTGTTATTGTTTATTTAAAAAAGTGAAGTGCAATATTTGTGAGAAGACATTAGTGAAAGATTCCAATAGTGTAATGGATTTTTATGAACTACTGCTTTTGAATAGAGATTGTGGGACAAAGGGTATATTAATCAATCATTTAAAGAAACAATCAAATGAACTGTGTGAGGTGGTTACATTTTTGTTGAAATCATTCAATACTTATTTTACTCTTTTTAAGACTCAAAATGATATTCACAAAAAATTAAAAATAGTAAATTAATAAAATTGCAAATGGATTTTCCTGGATGGTTGAACCAATGCCAGGAACATAAATTACTTGTTATAGAGCAGCTAACTCAAATCAAAATGTATAGAAGTTTGAAATAGTTAATGGGTTCTAGTAGTACAATTCATTCAAGTGTTACAAAACCTGTTCAAAAGATACAGATCCTATCTAATTAATGAACTATTATATTCAAGCCAAACAGGATCACGTATGCTAAAACTAATACAACCCTTAGAACAAGCTCGCTTACACAAGATTGCCTGAAAATTATTACATGTCAAGTCAATCCACTTATAACATACATTTTCATATAATGGGATAATCAAGTTCCTTTCATTATTTCCAATTTATCTATGTTATCTTTATATAAAAAAAAGAGTTACTTCTGTCTTCTAGGTCCGTTTTGTATATTTGAATTCCAGACAGCTTACTTTGTAAGAAAATAATATAGTTATTTGCATGCATAGATAAGATACTGGGGATTGTACTGCTTCAAGAGAGGATGTGATGACGAATGCGCAAATGGACAGACGCTAGGGGTTATGCGCAAACATTTTACCGCTTCACTACTAGCCTTCGGAGAAGACAGGTATTCCGAGACTATCGTATCTCGTGGTAGTGATGTAAATGTTTTTATTTCCTTTTTCGTTTCTGTTCCCTTAGGCATCATCACCAATCTGGACGACAAGGCATGAATGCCCTGGAAATTTGCTGGTAGCATATGTAAGTGTTCACTAATTTAATAATCATTATGCTTTTATCATAACATTATTCCTTCTCAAAAACCACCGTACCTTTACAATAAGGTTGTATTTAGATCTGACATGCCTACCATAAACCTAAGATTTAAAGGTACGCTCACACCTCTAGTGCATTGCAAACATCTATACAAAGAGTGTTTTTCTTACCAAATTACTAAGTTGCATATCAGCGTTCCTGACTCATTTAAAGTATTACCTTTAAAACATTTTAGAACCAGATACAAAAGGATATTATTCTGCAACAACATTGGCCAATACAATTAGTTTAACAGCTTTTATGCTGCTTTTGTTTAGATAATGTTGAAATATTCTTAGTCTAAGCTTACACATCTTACTTTTAATTCTAAGTTTATATTAGTAAGGCGGAGTTAGAGCAGTGAGTTTTGTTTGTAGACCAGGCTAAATTTCTCCTTGAAATTGTTAATTTTCTGTAAAATTGTAGGCACTGCAAGTGTACAAATGTATATTAAATTGCAGAAAGTGTTCAATAAAGACAATAATAATAATAATAATAATAATAATGACAACACGCTACAATTAATAAACCTAAATGAGATTTTGATTGTAATTGTTATTTTTTCAAAGCCTGCCTGATTTCGTGTTTGAATATTTTCTATAAAATGCATTTTGTTGATCTGGCAGAATTCTGTTGATAGCGTATTATTGTAGGTTGTTATATCTTTAGTGAAAATTGTTATTGGATAAGTGTAGTTAATTGTTAATCAAAATGTATTAATTGTTTTATAATATTCTCCAATAGTAAGTTATTTTTAGTTATGTAAATTAAAAACATTCTTGAAAATTGAAGAAAATCAGAAACATCTCAGAAAGTAATGGATTTAGGTATAGGGAATGCTTAACAAAAATGAAAGGACACTTAATGAACTATCCATTGTAGCAATAAAATTGGTAGGGTGCCATTTAAAAAAAATTTAAAAATTGCATTTTGCGAAACCTGACACACCCTGTATATTGTGAAGAAATTTCAAAAGAGTGATAATTACGAATATACTATGGTATATAGTAAAATTTTCTGCATCTTGAAAATTAACATAAGTTGTGTATTAGTGCAGTGGCAATGTATCTAATCAGCGTCATTTTTTCTAAAAACAGTTGAATATCTCGAAAACTAAAAGGAATATACCGATACAATTTGATATCAAATGAAAGCTCTTTTTATGGGCTTTTCAAAAATGTAATAATATATAGGGTGTTCCATTTAAAAAAATATACGTTTAATATGCCCTGGAATTATGAAACACCCTGTATGCTTCCAAATATTTTTAAAATGTGCACTTTAGGCATGCCTAATATGCCTCCAAATTTTGTTTACTTAGCTTTTATAATAACAGAGTTATCGACCGTTGCCACACTAAAACCTCACTCTGTATGTGATGTTATCAAATTCTTCGATAATTGATTTGTTTGATTGTTTCATGATTATTTGTCTTGTATTTTTTGAACGTCTGATTGATAACTTTGGATAGTAATGTAATTAGTCCAGTTTACAATCATTTGGAAGTGTGCCGAAAAAGCAGACAGCATTTCCTCGTTGATTTGCTATACTAATACGTTGTATTAGAAATGAGGTAGCTCAGTTGTCGTTTGTTTCCTTTGAAATCTTTTTTCCCACAGAATGTATAAAATTTGATGCGCTTGGACCAAAATTTCCGAATGTTTCAATAGCTACTGGGCAAAAAATATAGTTATTTTGAAGATTTTTGTATTTTAATTTTTTTAAGCGTTCGCCTGTTAAAGCAGCAGCTCCAGCAGTTTTTAAAGTGGCTGCTATATGGGAAGAAGCAAGTGTGTCTACACAAGTAAAATCCCATACTATGGCTTTACCACATTCCCATGGAATGAGAGACATTTTATCCGGTCTCTTGCCATCGTCTCGATCAATGCCTAGGAGTTCCAAAATTGCTGGTATTTTTGCAAGGCCTAGTGCACGTTTCAATATATCGTTAACTGAATGATGACGTGATTGACGGCCTGCGGAAAGTTTACAGCTCAAACCATGAATGCCATTTTTAGAAATGAGAGATCCGCATCTACATTTGTGTTCAACACATATATTTGTTCCATAGGTTAGATAAGATAATATAGATAGACCACTCAGCGTTAACTTTTGTTAGCAACACCGCGCCATCTAGCGAGCGTTTTAACCTCGTTGCAGCATGCATCCCGTGGAGGAAATTTTAAAATTATTTACATGTATCCGGTGGCGGGAAGTTCAAAATTGTTTAAATGCGTCCCTGGCAGAAATTTCAAAATTATTTAAATTGTATTCACATACAAATTTATTTCTAGACCTTTTCCTTTTAACACAAATGCTATATGTAAGTTATGCTTTTGAAGGTAGTATTTACATGACAAAAATTCCAATGTGAAACATGAATCAGGTAGCAAGAGCAATAATCAGTTCACAAATTACACATGAAGAATGTCACACAGTATATTGTGTTATTAGGATTAAATTGGATACTTTTTAACACGTACACTGCGACTGATGCACATGTGCGGCAGAACGGATGAGAACTATATGTGACTGACTCACTTGTGCATCGTGTACCGTTCTACTTTATACTAGTTAGTATTGCTGTAGCGTTGGAAGTAATATGGTGTATGTTAGTGTAGTATATAGGTAGAGGTTGTAGTTACAAATTTACTTAGCCGTTTCGAAATTCGTGTTTTTTTAACGTTTTCGTATGTATTTAAAAAAAAAGTGTTCTGATGAAGGATCTTCTACATGAAAAAGACCTAAATTAACATTTAAGAATCCAAAAAAATTAACTGACGACGAGATATTGTAAGCTGCTTTAGCTTTGGCTTCTGAATTTGAAGATAGTAGGGATGAGTATGTTCTAGATGACAACGATTCCACATCAGATGACGGTAATTTTATGAATAGGACGAATAAGATATAAAATTAAATAATGTAAAATTTGCAGAAGATGTGACAGCCCACATGGAGCAGCTTGAACAATCTGAAGGTGCAAATACAGAATTGGGCAGTGATAGCAGCTGTATGAAAGTTTTTAATTTTACAAAAATTCCAGGGCTTTTAGTGAATATGAATGCAAATGCAAATCCGTACGATTATTTTCGATTGCTAGTTGATGACACGTTTTACAACTTATAGTCGACGAAACAAATAGTAATGCAGAACATCTTCTTCTTAGCGAATTCGCTTCAGAAAAGTCCAGAATAACAAAATGGACGTCTCTTACAATATCAGAGTTGTTAATTTTTATAGGGTTGTTGTTTCACACTGGCACTATAAAGTGTAATCAAATTCAAGATTATTGGAAAAATCATTAGTTGTTTGGATTAGAATGTTTCTCTAAATACATGGGGCACGATAGGTTTTTGATTATTTTGCGTTATTTGCATTTTGCCAAAAATCCTGAGCAAAGAGAAGAACCAAATTACCGTTTATATAAAATTCGACCTGTTCAGGATTGCTTTACCAATAAAATGTTGTCTGTTTAATATCCTACTCGAAATTTATCGCTAGATGAATCGATGCTGTTATGGCGGGGTAGACTGATGTTTAGACAATATATAAAAAACAAATGTCATAAGTACGGAATAAAAATTTATTTTGTCCAAACTAGACGGTTTAGTTTTAAATATGGTTATCTACACTGGATAAATAGACAATTTGGGTGGCAAAGGGCATACTAACAAAATTGTCCTATACTTACTGAAGGATTTTTTGAACAATGGCCATTCGGTACTTATGGACAATTTTTATAATAGCTATGAGCTGGCACTGCAACTTTTGGCAAAAAATACTTATTGTACTGGAACACTTAGCAAGACCAAAAAGATACTCCCAAAGAAATTGTGGTGACAAAGTTGAAAAATGGTGACATCAATGCTTTATATAAAAATGGTGTTATGATAGGAAAGTGGCGTGATAAAAGGGACGTTACATACATTTCCACACAATTTCCTAATGATATGGCTAATATTCAAACAAAATATGGAGAAAACAAAGAAAAACCACTACCTGTTGTGCAGTACAATAAAAATAAGAGTGGCATTGACATATTTGATCAAATGATGTTGTATTATCTGTACTCGCGCAAAACAATGAGATGGTATAAGAAAGTGGGTATTCATGTATTGCAAACACTTTTGCATAACTCATTTCACTTGTATAACAGATTTTTTGACAAACATCTTTCTTTCTACGATTTTCGTCTAGTAGTTTTAGAACAACTTTTGCCTGAACTCCTACAAAATATCCACGACCATCTAAAATAATACCTGAACATCTACCCATAAAAATTGCAACTAAAAATGAAAAGAAAAAAGCTCTAAGAAAAAGGTGTCTCATGAGTACAAGTAGAAAAGTGCATAAAGACCCAATTTATTACTGTAACATGTGTCCTGAAAATCCTGGTTTATGTTTAGAACCCTGTTTTAAAATTTACCATAAAACAATTATTTTTCTTTCGCCTTTAAGTTTTCTTTTAGTATTATGTGTATAGTATTATAGATTAATTTTTATAGACTACAATTTAATTCAATAGGTTGTTTTAAAATTAACTTTTTTATTTTTATTAGTTGTTGATTATGCAATTAATGTATATGTCTAATATTTTGAAGTATGTTGCATTTCACTACTTACATACCTTATTTATCTTCTACTTTATTATATTTTTTACTATAGATATCAATTATAATAGTAACAAGCATGAATTTTTAACCAACAATACATTTTTCAGAGTTTCTGAAAGCAAAATACTGTTTATAAAGATAGTTTTTCTAATATACATATAGACGCATAATTGCGTCCAGTAGCACATGACTCATATAGCCATGCTAGGTGCGTCTGACGCACGTGTGCGGCGGTGCCGTATTTTTGAAAAAAAAAGTTTTCTAGACATTTAAAGTGTAGATTCACTATAAGCAACATCAAAAAGGTTAGTTAAAAGTAAAAAAATCAATCATGTTAGAGACTATATTCAATTTGAGGGCGTAGCGAACATGTTAAGTGACTGTAGAAAAAGTTATTGTTTACATTTCATTCGTTTTTTTTGAATTGTTAAAGCTTGTTTAAATAGAGAGCAGCTTCCATTGGGGAGTCTTGTGTCCTTACCAGTAATAATTCTGTGTATGCATTTACAAAAATTATAAATACATAAATCAATAACATATTTGCTAATATAATATATAATAGTGTCCCTATGTGCACAAATAAATGTGAACTGTACATGTTTAACATAAAATAATATAGTTTTTTAGCATTAATGGAAATATTGCAGTTTGATAGTATATACTTGCTTATATTGTATATTTTATATATACATTTAATGAAAGTATCGCAACAGTATTGAAGAGTCCCATACGGTTTATATTCTTTTTCAGTTATTAAAACTGCAAAATCTCCATCACCCCCAAAGTGATTCTTCAACACATGTACTTTACAAAAATTACAATCAAATTTACACAGTATTTTTTTTTGCAATATAGCTAGAAACTTACCCAATAGTAGCTTTTGTTAATTTCCTGTTAAAATAGTTTTCGAGTTGTGACAAAACTGCATTTATTTTTAGTCAACTACAATGTCAATCTCTACGTTTATCTCGGCATAGTTGAATCCGATCGAAAATCGACCCGATCGAATTTGAACTCGATCCGAACGCGTTTATACCAAACGTATCCAACCTGCTCCAACGATCCCTCTTTCGATCCGTTGGTTCTTTATGACGTTTTTGTGATTAATGGTCCGACATGTGACAACAAGCTATCGAATTGTTCAACAGTGCATCGGGTGTAGTGGAAAAATTTTTCTCGGTCATGTAATTTCATTTCGGCCATTAAATTATAATAGTCCCCTTGTTTTAATCGATTACCATATATAGGACGAACCCACCACCTGCAAAATAATTATCAAAAACTTTTTCCTTACTGTTTTCACAAAACCTTTTGGGATTCCTAGAGTTTGTAGTAATATATAACTACCTAGCATCACAGCACCACAACTCAACATCATTAACTGTACGATTAGTAATTCAGTATCACTAAGCTCTGCACTATCTATATTCATAGTGGTTACTGCTGATAATAATAATAATAATAAAACTTAAGAATAAAGTAATTAATACAACTATTTGGTTATAAACAATAATATTTATAGGTTATATAAGATAAAAATAGCGTGGTTATTATCACGCTAAGGTGGCAGTTTGACGAAGTACGCATGCACAGCAAAACAAATATTAACTACTTTAAGTTGTTTAGGACACAGAAATATTATATTAATTTGTGGTACGTTAATTTATGTTACGTTAGGTGAATGAGAACAAGACCTTATGCACAATTACTGCAGGTGCTTGTGGTCCTGATAGAGATACGAGTCTGTTAATCCGTGCTCGTGGAAAGCCAAATCCTGCTATATTTAAGTATGCTATCTAATGTGTGCATTAACATTTGTGACTTTCCAATTGGCTCAAAACATATATGGTACCCGTGTATAAAAAAGTGTTCAAAATCTAACTGGAAAATTATACGCTCATAAGTCTGACATGTGTGATCTGTTGTACATTTGAGAGGATAATAAGTTCTTATATAATGAGGACCCTAGACCACATCGGTTTTCTCAGTCCATTTCAGTTTCGGGTTAGGGTACAGTATTACTATGAGGCAGCTTTAGCTTACTTTTTCAAGATATTGCACTACTCCACAAACGAATGACCAACACTCGAATTTCATACTTGCAAGCCCAAAAGACCACCAAACTCACCACAAAAACCCACTTACGCAAATTCTTGCAACTTTCCAAGAACCTTTCACACCCTGAAAAAACACCTTACCCGAAAACTATGTCCTCAAACACCGTCATAAACCGATCAGAACATACCTTATCCGAAAACGAACTACACATCCTTTCCAAACGACTAAACTTCTCAATTGCATCCTGAAAAATTTCCACAGAAAAAATTATTAGCTCTGTAAAATCAACGATCCGAACTCTACACCAAGACGCTTTAAAACAACTAAATGTCTCTGACATGCCAAAGCTCCCAACAAAAACGTGACAAAGCAAGAAATGACTGCTTTGAAACACTTACGAACGAACAAGCAAATTGTTATAATTCCTGCAGACAAAGGTAGTGCGACTGTAATTCTAAACCATACAGAATACAAAGAAAAGATTAATCAATTATTACAAGACGGTTCCTACACTCATATAACCAAAGATCTCACTTCAAAACTTCAACGAGAAATTTCAGCACCTATCAAATCCTATAATATTCCCAAAGCTAAGCAAAAACGCATAATACCTCCCGAATCTATATCACCTCGCTTATACGGCCTTCCTAAAGTCCATAAACCTGATGTCCCTCTCCGTCCGATAGTGAGCACAATTGACTCACCAACCTACCATCTGGCAAAATACCTAGCAATTTCTTAAAATCCTATTTCGGCAACAGTCGTACTAATGTTTTAAACTCCACTCATTTTATAGAACTAATTGCAAATATAAAGCTAGGCCCTAATGATATACTAGTAAGTTTTGACGTAACATCCCTATTCACAAATGTTCTTGTCATAGACAATGTTTTCATTATTAAACAACTGCTACTTTAAGAAAACAAATTTGAGTACCTGACCACGTTCATTGAAAAATGCTTAACTTCTACCTATTTTGTCTTCGACGAAAAATTTTACAAACAAACTTCTGGCACACCCATGGACTTGCCTCTATCCCCTATTGTGGCCAATACATTCATGGAATCTTTGGAATCCATGGCTGTAGAATCCGCAGACCTTAAACCAAAAGCTTGGCTCCGTTATGTAGGTGACACTTTTGTACTTTGATCCCATGGACACCAAACGGTCAATAATTTTCTAGTTCACATAAACAATCAATTAAAGATATTAAGTTCAGTATGGAAATTGAAAAGAACGGATTTCTGCCATTCCTTGATGTTCTGGTGGAATGCAAACCTAATGGAGGTCTAGGTGATTCCGTATATTGAAAACCCACATACACAGACAGATACCTACAAGCGTCGTCACATCATCATCTGTCACAAAAATCATCGGTAATCAACTCTCTAGTCCACTGTGCAATTAAGATTTCACAACCAGAACATGTATGTAATGAACTAACCCATCTGAAAACTAGTCTTATAAAAAACGGCTATTGCAACTCAGAGATTGACACAACAATAAGCTGGCATCTGCATTCAACACGAACTCCCAAATCACGCTGTAATTCCGACACACAATCTTTAGCAACCCTTCCATATATACACATAGTAACAGACTGAATTGGCAAAATTCTACATAAACACAACATCAAAACTATTTACAAGCCCGCTAATAAAATTTCACAAATTCTACCAATCCCAAAAGATTTCGAATACAGTCTTATAAGCCCCAAGCGCATATAGTGTACCTTGCAGCTGCGGTTTAGTATACATAGGAGAAACAGGACGGTCAGTACAAGCTAGACTAAACGAGCATAAGCGATGCCTAAGAACAAGCCAGTACAATCGCTCAGCGATGACCGAACACCAAAATGAAACAGGACACACCATTAACTTTGACAAGACGAAACTAATTGCCAGAATTCCATTTTTCTTCAATAGAAAAATCAGAGAATCAATAGAAATCACTAAAAATTCTAAAAATCTAAACAAGGACGATGGCTACTGTTCAGAACTGTATAGTTTTAAATTCAAAATGCGCGGGTATTAATTCCCCACTACTAGTTTACAGGTTGCTGCGTCAACCTCCATTCATTTCGGTCACAGATAACTTATCTCTTTAGATATTTCACGTAAATATGCTTAATGGGACAATCACGTGATCATTTTGTTTTTCCTACCATCCGCTAGAGGGCGATATTAATTCAATAGACATGCGTGTAATAGTAAGGTTACATTTGTCATTAGACATTTGCAATAATATGTACTGTATTGTTGGTTTTCTTATTAATTTATTATAAAGCTGTACGTCTATCCTGTGTTCATTATTATAATTACAATTTCGTTTTTTAGTATAGTAGAAGTTTATTTTATGTTAGTTTAGTGTCCTTCTGTGTATAAACGTTTATCGCGTCGTCATTATTTTAATTAGAACTTCGTTTCTCAGTGTACAGTATAGTAGTTTATACTATAAGTTGTAATGGCTTTTTGTTAATAAATCTTTACTTTAGTTTATTAGGTAAGTAACTTAAGTATTGGTAACTGATACAATTAGTGCTACTTCATCTATCGTGTTAGCACAATTAAGAGTTTCACTATATAATAAATTCACATCCATAGACCAATTGCATTTGATTAAATTTAATTTAATAGGATTTAAATTACTTGTAGGTAACTGTCTAACTTTTTTATTTTGTAAATATTGGCTACTTTACTAAAATTAACGGAGATAACTGCGTGATCTGTGATCTTAGAGCAATCATGTACTGTCGTTATTACATTAATTATGATTAGTTAATACAAAATCAATTATAGTTCTATTAGTACTTGTAATAGGTGTCGAGGTCATTAGGCACCTATTTTTACTGTATAATCTAATCCCACCTATTTGTACGGTGTTTGTGTGCCCAAAAAAGGAAATTAAATTAAAATGTCCATATTCTGTTTTTTATCTCACACCATCGTGTGATTATTTGTATTTATGAATTTATTACATCCATATACATATTATAGGTAGGTATAGTTTCTAATATATTGAACAATACATCAAATAATTTCCCGTGTGTGTAAGCTAATGGCTAACCCTTTGTTTGGAACTTGTAGAAAATAACTAGATTGGACATAACACACTCTATTACTTATTAAATACATAAATCAAACACATAAATACATAAAAATGCAGACGCCATTACCGGCCATAATAATTAACAACATAATCGCCAAAAGCCTAATCAATAATAATGTTTGTTCCCTAGCGCGCAGGCGCTATACACGTCTAAATCCGAACATAAACGAAATATAACCGCAATATTCAAACGCTAGAATAATGAATTCTACTACAACTCGGCCGACCTGACCATATGATCGCCTCGATCATAGTTAAACATAAAAACAACTAACCACTCAGTAATAGATACATAAGTAAATATTCAGAATATGAAGCGTAAAACATAAAAGTCATGTCTCATACACTTCTAAGTTTTACATAATAAACCCAAAGTTGATCTCATAAACGTAACTGTCAAAGAACATAAATATGACTAATACAACATAAAACATAAAGCTTCATAATACCTAACATAATGCATAAGTGTTTAATACATAAATACAAAACAAAAGTTAAGATAAACATAGAGTTCATAATTACCATGGCATTAATACCCAAGTTATAATAGGTACATGTTTGAAGCTAACACTTTTACTTCTATACTGAATATGGTTTTAAACGACTAACATCTAGTATTCCATCATAAGGAATTTGGGTGTTCTGGAATCCTATAATGTCTGTGACAACATACCTGTCATGTGGTAGGACCTTCTTAATCACATACGGTCCTTTAAATTTAGGGATTAGCTTTTTATTAACTCCTATGGTAGTGTCTTTGTTGGACACCATGACATAATCTCCAGGTTTATATTCATGTCCTTGCTTATGTTTGCTATCATAATAAATTTTGTTTTGTTCTTGAATTCGTTCATTCTTTTCGCTTGCTTCTTGCCTAATTTGCTCTAAATTTATTACAGGCTCGGAAAATGATTCAAGAGCTAATCTTAAATTATCGTCGATTGGACCAATCTGATTTCTACCAAAAGCAATCGACTTGGGGTATTACCTATCGACCGGTTTATGGTGTTGTTGAAGCAGAATTCAACTTCCCCTAGAGCAACATCCCATGATATATTCTTCTCGTCGATCATTTTGGCTAGTACAGGGGTTAGTGAGCGATTCATCCTCTCAATCTGCCCGTTAGCCCTTGGAGCTCCAGAAGCTATTAATATGTGTTTAATGCCCTCCTTATTTACAAATTCTTCGAACTGATGCGACGTAAATGTTGAGCCTCTATCAGTTATTAAAATTGTAGGTTTACTATAATTCCGAAAATAGGAACTTAAATTTTTTATTACTTCCTCAGTATTTGTGCTCTTGCATGGATAGAATTTTATAAATTTTGAAAACCCATCTACAACCTCAAATATATACTTAAAGCGGTTACTGGTTCTTGCAAGGGGTCCGTAATGATCAGCATGTAGAACTTCAAATGGTAGTTTGCCCTTTGGAATGTTGTTCAACATACCTTCTACTTTACCTTGCTTAGCGTTAAACTCGATGCACTTTAAACAATTGCTTATATAATCCTTGACCTTAGTTTTCAGCTTAGGGAACCAATAAGTTCTGCTGATTAATTCGACAGTCTTATCGACTCCGAAGTGACCCATCTCGTTGTGGTAAGTATGGAGTATAGTATGTTCCATTGACTTTGGGATATAAAACAGAATTTTGCCAACTAATTTCCTATATAATAAATCTTGTCGTAACTCATAAAATGGATGATCACCTTCAAGTAATTTAATTTTTATTCGCGTGATTTCATTGTCACTACTTTGCTTGACTGCCAAAGTTTGCTCCAAGGTGTTTCCTTCTAACACAAAGATAGTTTGAGCCCTGCTTAAGGCATCAACATGACACATTCGATTATTAGGTCTGTGCTCTATGGAGTAATCATAATTTTGCAATATAAGGCTCAATCTCATTATCCTTGGGATAATATCTCTTTTGTTCATTGTTAATCTGAAACTATCGCAGTCAGTAATAATCTTAAACTTAAGTCCTTGTAGATAAGTATGAAATCTTTTAAGTGAATATACAATAGCCAAACATTCTAATTCATAGCTGTGATATTTTGTCTCAGCCTCAGATGTACGTTTGCTAAAGTAGAACACTGGATGGAACATGCCATCGCCTTGTCTTTGCATAAGTATTGAGCCAAACCCTACTGAGCTCGCATCACAATGTAGTTCGGTCTCATTAAAAGGTGAATAAATTGCTAAAATGGGCTGGCTAGTTAGTTTAGATTTCAATAATTCAAAAGTATTAAGATGTGTGCTTGTAAATTCAAATTTTTCTCCTTTTTTTAGCAAGTTATACAGAGGGGATGCAATATTACTAAAATCCTTAATAAATTTCCGAAAATAACTCGCCATTCCTATAAAAGTTTGAAGTTGTTTGACATTATTGGGAATAGGATAGTCTGCAATTGCGGAAATGTTAGCTGTATTTGGCGTAATACCATTTTTGTTGACGTGATATCCAAGATAATCTATCTCTGTCATCATAAACGAGCACTTATCTAACCTTAATTCCAATAAATTATCAGTCATCAGTCGTAAAACGTTTTTCAGAATTTCTATGTTCTCAATAATTGTATTAGTGGCAATCAAGATGTCATCAAAATAAATTAACACCTTATTTTCTTTTATTAGATCCCTAAATATTTTGTTTACAAACCTAGCAAAAACTGAGGGGCTTGTTGCAAGACCAAATGGCATTTTCAAAAACTCGTATTGTCCTAAAGGGGTTGTAAAGGAAGTAAATTTTGTAGATTCTTGTGACAAAGGGACGTGATAAAACGCATCCTTAAAATCTAGTTTTGTAAAATATTTCTTATCACGCAAGCATTCTAGATGATCTTCAATTATTGGAATGGGAAAAGCATCTTTA
This sequence comes from Platerodrilus igneus, assembly GCA_036346225.1. Taxonomy (NCBI): domain Eukaryota; kingdom Metazoa; phylum Arthropoda; class Insecta; order Coleoptera; family Lycidae; genus Platerodrilus; species Platerodrilus igneus. The sequence continues at coordinate 159,528 of JARFIW010001697.1, forward strand.
ACCAAATACTTATTCAAATTTCTGTAGTCGACACACATACGAAGCTCTCCAGTCTTCTTTCGTGTTAATACAATGGGGGAAGAGTAAGGAGACTCACTTTCCCTAATAACATTATGAGCTAACAAATCATCGATGATTTTATTTAACTCATTCCTCTCATAAAAAGATAAGCGTCTTGGCCAACTCAAAAATGGTTCATGCTTCGTTAAATTCAAATGCATTTCAAATTTTACTTTATGGGCTTCTGGTTTATTGGTATTGCAATAAAAATTATTTAAAACATTTTGTACCTCAACAATAACGGAAGCCTCTAAATCGTTATTTATGTTAAATACTTTGTTCCTATCAGTCTGAACTGCACTAATCAATAAAACATCATTACTTAAAAATTCTGGGTGTTGCACCACAGGTTCTAATAAGATATTATTTTTTATCAAATCTCATAGAAACATTACAGCCTGCTATAAAATCCCTACCTAACAAACAAGGGCAGTTCATTGTACTCTTGCCGACAACATAAAAGGTCGCGTCATAAACATAACCCTTACATTCTAAACTACCAACGTACATACCCAAAATCTGCAATACTGAATTATTAATACCAGTTAAATGTATTAGTTGATCTCCACTCTGCTTAACAAAATTCACAGGAACGCACGATTCTAAAATAAGTGAAACAGGACTGCCTGAATCCACTAATGCATCTAAAGTAATATCAAGTTCAGGAAAGTACAATGGTAATAAATAAGGCGGTTCTAAAATAGGCTGTTGTACCAACATTGCAGTTGATGTACATCTCTGTGGACAGTTCTTGATTTGGTGGTCGGCTTGACCACAATAAAAGCAACTTCCAGGAGGATGCTTTGGTTTTGGGCACTTGTCCACCCGGTGACCAAATAAATTACAATTATAACACTTACCGCTTGTGCCAGGTTTCTGTTGACTAATTGTGCTTGTTTTGTTTTCAACTTTCACCTCAGGCTGCCTGACATAACTGTTAGTCACTTCACCTCTTGTAGCTAATCTTCCTTCTATCTTACGTTCTCTTCGTGCCTGGTCGACTCGCTCGTAGCAAACTATGTCTTGATACAGTGAATCCTCATCTGTGTGCAAACGTGACATCAACATATTACTTAGCTCCCTTGACCACAGTCCAATAATAATTTGTTCTTTAGTTTCCGTAAAAGTAAGTTCTAATTCTCGACACAGTGCCACCTTCTCGTAGAAATAATTACAAACATTTTCCTTGGCACCTTGCATTCTAGCTTGCATTTGACGCCAACACTCGGTCTTACTCCTTGCAAAAATAAAAGTTTTTTCAAAAGCTTGCTTGAACTCACCCCATCTATGAATTTCAGTGCTTCGGCTTGCAAACCAGTACTTAGCTGCGCCTTTCAGGTTGCAAATCGCAGTTTGGTATATAAATGCATCTGGCCAACGATTAATTAATGCGGTATTTTGTAAACGATTTAACCATAACTTAGCTTCACTGGGCCCCTTTTCTCCATCAAATAATTCAATCGTTTTAGAAAGATCGGGCATCACATTAAAATTAGTGACTGCATCACTAACAATAGGCACTTGTTGCGTTTGTGAATCCTGAGTTTGGATAAGTAATTTCAGCATTTGTGCATTTTGCTGTAGTACGGCATTTATTGACGCCATAAACGGATGCATCGTATCTAAAACCGGTGTATTTTCCGTAAACGCAGCAGCTCCCGTAACAGGACTTGTATTCTTATTTTCGAGCGACTGTTGTTGAAAGAATGTTTCAAATTGTTCTTCACCAAAATTTTCCATTATATTTACTAAAACTTCCCTCAAATCAGTTAAATATAACATAACCTAACGATCTGGAAAACACGTGAGAGCTGTAACCCCACACCTGAGAATTGTAAGCTAAAGGCTAACCCTTTGTTTGGAACTTGTAGAAAATAACTAGATTGGACATAACACACTCTATTACTTATTAAATACATAAATCAAACACATAAATACATAAAAATGCAGACGCCATTACCAGCCATAATAATTAACAACATAATCGCCAAAAGCCTAATCAATAATAATGTTTGTTCCCTAGCGCGCAGGCGCTATACACGTCTAAATCCGAACATAAACGAAATATAACCGCAATATTCAAACGCTAGAATAATGAATTCTACTACATGTGTTACAAGATTAAGGTTATACTGAATGGGTTCTGATTGAATATTGCTATATTCCGAATATTTGGAGTATGGCAGTATTCATATCTGAAACTGAAATTGGTGAAGGTAGTTTGAATAGTGAAAATTTAAAGATCTCCTATAGTAGATTTTGCTTCCAATCGTAAGAGGGCGGTTGTGTACAAAATCAGAAAGTTTAGTATGGCCGTGAAGTATCTAAAGAGATAGGTTATCTGTGATTTACGCTCGAGTGTTCATGGGCTCGCGGCTCAGACAATACAATCAATCGATTTCTGTGGTGAAAACTACCAGGTAGCCTGGGATACATTGAACCAGAGGTTCAATAACAAACGCATGTTGGTTCATAACCACATCAAACAAATGTTGTCCTTTGAACAAATGTCAAGGGAATCTTCTTAAAAGTTGAGAAAACTACATGATAATCTTTACAAGCACCTCAATGCTTTAAGGAGCATCGCACCAGAGGACAAACTCTTTGAGTCCATTTTCATTTATTTGAGTGCACAAGCTTTAGATCCTAGAACTATGAGAGACTGTGAAACTCATAGAGCCTATTCGGGCGATGAGTTACCTACTCTATGTGACTTTCGTACATTTATTCAGTCTAAAGCTGATCTGTTAGAGACTTTGGAGTCTAAACAAACCCTGCAAGTGGCTAGGGAAAAACCCAAACAAACGAGGGTACATGTTGCTAACAATACTAACTCGAGTATTCTGTTATCCTGCATCTTATGTAAAAAGGCTCACAGTATACAATCTTGTGAAGAGTTCTTAAAACTCGATCCAAAAAAGAGAAGCTCTAAGGTACGTGACATTAAGGCTTGTATCAATTGCTTACGCAAAGGACATTTTCTAGCCCAATGCAATTCTAAATACACTTGCAAATATTGCAAGGCCAAGCATCACTCGCTTATTCATTTCACTGAGCCTGAAACGAGCAATTCGCAATTACAATCGCAGTCAAGTGTAGTCACGGCTACCCTTGCTGTCAATTCTGTGCAAGTGCTTCTTCCTACAGCGTGTGTAGGTATTCGTGATCAATTTGGTCGCATTCATAGGTGTAGAGCGCTACTTGATTCAGGTGCGCAATCTAACTTTGTAACTGCAAATCTTTGTCGCAAATTGGGTTTGCAGACTGAACCTGTTAATATCAATGTGGTTGGTATTGGCAGCACTATCTCAAGTATCAGAGAGAAATCGCAGATTGAGTTGCAGTCTTTGAATTCACAATTCAAACTTAGCATTTCGTGTTTGGTTATAGAACATATAACTAATGATTCACCTGGGTTTAATTTTCATAGAGGGAATTTAGATATTCCAAATCGTATAAAGTTGGCTGACCCGGATTTTAGTAAATCTGGTCAAATTGATCTTCTAATCGGTGTACCCGTCTTTTGGGAATTGTTGCGTATTGGACAGATTCGTTTAGGCACGAACCTTCCTATATTACAGAAAACTTGTTTTGGCTGGGTTGTATCTGGAAATATTCAGTCATCCAATTGTGTTACAGTTTGTTGCAATTTCGTGCAAGAAATTTAGAATCAATTAGAGCGTTTTTGGGAAATTGAACAGTTTCCACCTGTTAAATCACGAGCGAAGAAAACGCCTGCGAGTCACATTTTGTTGAGAATACCAAGCGATCTTCTGACAGATGATTTGTTGTTTCTATTCCGCTTAAAAAGGCACCCGAGCTGCTAGGAAATTCACGTCTTTATGCTGAAAAACGATTGTTGAATCTTGAGAAACGATTCGAAGGTAATGAGAATCTTGCTAGTTACTACAAAAAATTCATGGCCGAGTATGAAAGCTTAGGTCACATGTCCTTAGTAGATCAGAATACTAATGGAATTTCGTGTTATCTTCCACACCATGGGGTTTTAAAGGAAGAAAGTTTTACTACAAAACTGCGTGTTGTGTTTAATGGCTCTTCGTTGACCACTTCGGGTCAATCGCTGAATGCGCTACAGATGGTGGGTCCGACAATTTAGCAGGACTTAGTGTCTATTCTACTACGCTTTCGAAAGCATACTTATGCTATTAGCGCGGACATTGAGAAAATGTACCGTCAAGTGTTAATTGATCCTAAACAGCGATCACTGCAACGTATTTTGTGGCGATCCAATCCTGATGAATCTATCAGAATTTACGAGTTGAATACGGTAACTTATGGTACCATTTCTGCGCCTTTTTTTGGCCATACGTTCAATGTTTCAGTTAGGAGTCGAGTGTTCACATCCTCAAATTTCGAGAGTTATTAAACAAGATTTTTATGCCGATGATTTGCTTACTACAGTTGATTCTTTGGAAGATGCTTATCACATTGTGGAAACGTTGCCTAAGATTTTGTCATCTGGCGGTTTCACCTTGAGGAAATGGGTATCAAATGATGCTCGGATTCTCAATGGAATTTCACCTATGGATATTCATCCTAGTGTACTTAATTTAGGTTCACATGAATATACAAAAACACTCAGTTTAGCTTGGTCACACCAATCAGATTCATTATTGTTCTCGATTTCAGAGTTTAGCAGTGGTACAATTACAAAACGTTCGCTTTTATCTGAGATTGCTCAGGTATTCGACCCATTGGGGTTATTGAGTGCTTGTACTATTGTAGCAAAAATTATTCTCCAACAATTGTGGTTGGAAAAATTAGCTTGGGACCAAGAAGTTTCGCATCAGTTGCAATTAAAGTGGAAATTGTTTCGTTCGAACTTAGTCAATTTGAATGATATTCGAATACCAAGACATGTTCTTATCAGTAATCACCTTGAAGTACAAATGCATGGATTTTGTGACGCTTCACTTACAAGTTATGGGGCTTGTATTTATCTTCGTTCTGAGAATGAAAAGGGTGACATTTCAATCAATCTTTTGTTTGCTAAGGCTAAAGTTGCTCCACTGAAACCAACTACTATACCTCCTCTTGAGCTGTGTAGTGCACAAGTTCTTGCTAGGGCAATGGATCAAGCATCCAATGCTCTGAATCTTGATTCTTGCCAACGCTTCTGTTGGACCGATTCTACTATTGTGTTGGGGTGGTTAAAAACCAATCCCACGTTTTTGAAACCATTTGTTTGCAATCGTGTAGTGGAAATTCAAGAACTCACTAAAGGTGACATTTGGAACCACGTTCCTACAAAAAGCAATCCAGCAGACTTACTTTCTCGAGGTCTTGATGCAGATCAACTCATTAATTCTTCACTTTGGTGGCATGATCCAGATTGGTTACTATATCCTAGTTACACCTGGCCAGTTTTAGTTTCTGAACCAGATGAGCTTCCAGAAGTAAAACAAACTTCTCATTGTTTAATTGTCATGACAGGGTTTATAGCGTTTCATAATTATTCTAGATTTTCGTTTCTTGTTCGTGTAATGGCTTACTGCTTACGGTTTGTTCACAACTGCCGTACATCCGTAAATGGTAGAATATTTATTTATTTAGTTACAAACTCAACGGGTCATTGACCCAATTATAGAGTAAGAAAAATAATAACAAAAAGAAAAATGTATACAGTAATATGTAACTCATTATCACTTGGCACAAATATGTCATTATATTAGAACAATATCTAGTCTTTCCTTCATCATTTCTGGTTTACTATTAAAAATGTCCAATTCACTTTGTATGCTGTTGTATAGTCTGCACATAACATTCAGGGGTGCATTTTTATAATTATTTGAATGCACCTGATCCACTCTGAAGGTAAGTGTGCTTCTTGTGTGGTACGGTTGTGCATTAATATTAATTAGTGATAGAAGATATGGGTTATCTACTCTGTTACTTAAAAGCTTGTATAGATAAGTAACAGATGCAATTTTGCGTCTAAGTTCAAGCGATTGTAAATCGTAGCTTGCTAATAGTTCTTTTCTTGTAATGCTTAAGTCATAGTGACCATTGTCTTTGTAATATAGATATCTTAAGCACCTCGTTTGTATTTTTTCTATAGAATATTTATGACATTCATACTCTGGACTCCATATAACAGATGCATATTCCAATATGGTCCTAACTAGTACTATAAATAATATCCTAATACAGGATGTACTTGTAAATTGTCGTGTAGTACGTATTATAAATTCATACATTTTATTTGCTTTGTTTGTTAATACATTGATGTGCATTTTAAATGACAATCTATTATCAAATAGAACTCCCAAATCCTGATATTCATTTACATGATCCAATATTTTCCCATCAATTTTATAGTTGTATACTATAGGGTTATATTTCCGAGTAAATGTTAAGATCTTACATTTATCGATATTCAAGTACAGCTTATATTTTTTACTCCAATCAATTATGTTATCAAGATCCATTTGTAACAATTTACAGCTTTCCATATCTTCAATTGTTATATATATTTTTAAGTCATCCGCATATAACAAAAACGAAGCATAATTTATTACCAAAGACAAGTTATTTATATATAATAAAAACATCAATGGACCCAGATTGGAGCCCTGCGGAACACCTGATGATGCTGTATAACATCGAGACTGGTATCCATTTAGAGCAACTATTTGTTTGCGTTCTATTAAATAAGATTTGAAAAACTTTACTACATTATCACTAAAACCATATACTTTGCTTAAGACTTCTAGTAAAATTTCTTGTGATACCTTGTCAAATGCCTTAGTGAAATCAGTGTAGATAACGTCCACTTGTCCCCCCATATCCATTTCTTTAGAAATGTACTGTGTTATGTTACTCAAGTTTGTTAAAGTAGATCGTTTTTTGACAAATCCATGTTGGTAAGTAGTTATTTTTTGTGATACCTCCGTGTATATGCGCTTGTAGACTATTGTTTCTAAAATTTTTGCTGGTGCCGATAATATAGATATTGGTCTATAATTTTTTTATGTTGAATTTATCCCCCTTTTTAAAAATTGGTATAACTTTTGTTAGCTTCTATTGATCTGGAAAAGCACAGGTTTTAAGACTCAAATTGCAAATCGTTTTTAATGGATAGCAGAAGTAATCTATTAGTGCCTTCAGAACATATGAAGGTACATTATCAGGTCCAGTAGCCTTAGTTACCTTTAACTGTCTTGCTGCTTCTAGTATCTCAGAATCTTCTATAGAATTAATTGTCACCAGTCTTGCATTCATTTCAAAATTTACGAAGCCATTACTTGAAGTATGTTTCTCTGAATCATACACTGATTCAAAATATTTAGCAAATGCATCTGCTATATTTTGGCCTGCAGAATACTCACTTTCATTATAAAACATTCTATTAGGAATTCTAATTGATCCCTTTTTAGCTTTAATATAGTTCCAAAATGACTTGTAATCATCCCTAATGTTATTTTGAATCTGTAATAAGTACTGTTTGTATGCTACATCGATGTCTAGCTTTATTTTTGCCCTCAACTTCAAGTAATGCTTGTTTACTTCGGGTTTATGTGTATTGTTTAATTGCCGTCTTAATTTTTCTTTCATTTTTATATCCCTTATTATTTCACTATTGAACCACATTGGATACTTTTTAGTCGCTTTACTTGCCGGTACACAAAAGTCAAATATTTCATATATTTTTGTATAAAATTCGTTTACAGCATCATTTACATCTGTGCATAGTTCCAAGCTGTGCCAGTTAACTTCCTTGATTGCGGCATTCAATACGCTAAAATTTGTTTTGCTGAAATTGTATTTATAACCAATGTTGGTTAATTCTTTTGTTCTATCCACTTTTACCGATATTTCTATTAGCAGGGACCACTCAGTAGCAGTGAAATTAATCGTTCTACTATTCAGCTTATTAAACTTGCTCAAGGTGACTCCTTCAAGGAAGAACTTAAATTGCTTCAGCAAAATCAATTGATTAAAACTTGTGGTCAAATTTTGCATTTGAATCCATTCTTAGATGAAGATGGTGTTATTCGTGTGGGTGGACGATTGCGAAACTCACAATTTTCTTTCGACAAGAAGTACCCGATGCTTCTTTCTGGCAGCCATAGATTATCGTATCTAATACTGTCTTTCGAGCATTTGCGACTTTTGCATGCCGGACCACAATTATTACTTTCCTCTGTGAGGGAGCGATTTTGGATAACTTCAAATAGAAATTTGTCAAATCAAATTCGTAGGCGTTGTGTAACATGTTTTTGTGCATCACCAAAAATTTTAAATCCCCTTATGGGTAATTTACCTTCATTGCGTGTGACTCCTTCATATGCTTTTATGATGACTGGCGTCGATTATGCAGGACCTTTGCTAATAAAGGACAAAAGGGGTCGTGGATCAAAAACATCCAAGGCATACATCTGTTTGTTTGTTTGTTTCACTTCAAGAGCTGTGCATCTTGAATTGGTTACAAGCTTAACCACCGAGGCATTTATTCTTGCATTAAGACGGTTTATAGCTCGTCGAGGCAAACCGTTACATATTTTTTCTGATAATGGTACCAATTTCATTGGTGCAAAGCGTGAACTGCATGAATTGGGTAGATTTCTAAAAGATACACATCCTATATTAACAGAAACAGTTGCTACTGATGAAATTAATTGGCACTTCATTCCTCCGAACTTTCCACATTTTGGTGGGCTGTGGGAAGCAGGGGTGAAGTCAAGCAAACATCATATAAAAAGAGTTATTGGTAATACTTTATTAACATTTGAAGAATTTACAACATTATTATCACAAGTGTAGGCAATCCTTAATTCCAGACCTCTGTCACCTCTTTCTTGCGATCCTAATGATTTCAACCCCTTGACTCCTTCACACTTTTTAATTGGACGTCCAGCAATTTCGACTGCTGATCCTAGTCTGGCTGACATTCCAGTTTCACGATTATCGCTGTACCAGAAAATTCAGCAGATTCAACAACACTTTTGGGCTCGTTGGAGTAAAGAATACATAAGTGAACTTCAAACTCGCGTGAAATGGTTCAAGAATCAGCATACATTGGCTGAAAATCAAATGGTTCTTATCAAAGATGAGAAACTTCCTTCATTGTATTGGCAACTTGGAAGAATTGTTGCCTTGCATCCTGGAAGTGATGGTATATCCAAAACTGCATCAATTCGTACTTCAAGAGGAACAATCAAAAGGGCATTTTCGAAGATATGTCCACTACCTCTAGAAGAAAAACTGCAATCAGTGAAAAATGAATAGTGTCGTGTAATACATATATTTGAGACTTCTGCACGTGTTACTTTAGGTTATATATTAATACTGCTATTTACATTAATTTTGTATACTTGTTTGAAACATTTTGAAATGTCTTCTCATTTCAAGGTGGGGGGCATGTTCAGAACTGTATAGTTTTAAATTCAAAATGCGCGAGTATTAATTCCCCACTACTAGTTTACAGGTTGCTGCGTCAACCTCCATTCATTTCGGTCTTCGTGTATGAAACGTACAACATTTAGCAGCAAAAGATGTGCTCGCCTAAAAATTTGTGTTTTAGGGACATCAAATTCACATTAAGCATTGTAAATAGTCTGGTTATATTATGTATACAATTACAATTGTAAAGTTCAACATATGAATACAGCGTTATTTATTTGCAACCATTATTGAGTGTAATGATCAATCGACTTATCGTATTAATACAAAGCTACAGTCCATACAATAAAAATAATTTGGCATTGAACCAGCGCAGGTGCATCCATTTACTACCTTTCTCCCATTTGAAAAACGAGTCTATGTTCACAAAAGTAGAATCACCGTAACGTTCACTAATGCGCTACACATTTCTCTCTATTTATGATCACTCATACATCAAGGTCTTGCCCTATATAAACTACCACTTTCATCAGTTACTTTGCCACAAGACACCTTTTGGCTTAAATGGATTGGTGAGTCTGCTAGTTCAGAAGTAAGTTTTTCTTAATTTTTTACACTTTAGCTTGTCTACTTAATATTTTATCATTCTTATGTTTATTATTATTATTATTTCATATTTAGTTCATTTTTTATATTTATATTTCATTTTCTTTCCTTGCCCTGATGAAGCCCCTTACAAAAGTTGGCGAAACCTCGACCTTAGTTAATAAAATGACACTATCCCAACGCGGAACCATAAATACTTATATTGCAGAAAATTGAGAAGTAATCGTGATGACGGCTGGGGAAACGTAGTCTCAGGTTTAACCACTACTGGCTGCAGAGGCCGCACATAACAATGTCTGGCTAGGTCATAGGATAGAGTTAATACAACTTAGAAATTAAAAAGACTAAAGAACACGTTAACAACAATTAACAAGTATAATAAAATGTTACTAAAATATAATGGAACATGATAGTACATAAACATAACTTAACCTAGTATAACAGTTATCTAAAAATAGTTTCGACTTACAGTGTCTTGCTGGTTTGTGACTATCGTTGGAAGTACATGGTAGCTCTGGCCTTTTGTCCAAGGTGGATGATCTATTTGCGCTGGACCAGGACTGACTCTACATTGACTAGTAACCAAACATTCACTAAGACTTCAACTAATACTAATGCTAATTAATACTGATTAATACTAATCCTCTTTTCCAGCATCCATCGAGTTATTTAGATTTCTCGAAGGATATCGGAATGAGTACAGCTCTGAAATGGAACATACTATCAAACACTTGGGTGAATCGCTAGTTTTGATCGTGGTATCTGTAACCTAGATAATCTAATTCTCGGATGTTAAACTAGGACAATTTGAATATAAACGGAAACCATATTGCAAGTAGGTCGTGACAAATCTTAAGAATGCAATGTAATTCAAGATTAACTTTTTAGTTCAAGTGTATACAAAGTAGTACACTTTATAATTTTTGTTTAAATATATAACATAATTTATGTTAGCTAAATGCAGAGTGAATCAAATAAACTAGTATTGGAACATAAACGCACAAACCCCTTATAGCACAAACGATCAGATACACACGAATTTACTCACACAAAAGTGTTCTTACTATTACAAAACAAATACCAAAAATTATAAATAAATAACACAAACATTATTTTAATATCTATGTCTAATTACTGCACATAATAGAACTAACAAACAAACTTTCTATTGCTTCCAGCATTAAATTAATAAATAATTAATATTTTTATAAGCAAACACTTACCTGCGTTACTAATATAATAGTAGAATTGAAAACACAGGTGCATTGCATAACACGGTGGCTTGTTTCTTTATTAATTACAACAGGTCACTCGGTCACCCAAAGTGCGCAGCGTTTTTCATCCATCATTTTTTTTAAATTCCTTTTTTTTCTTTAAAATTATTTTCATAATGTGGACAGTTATCTATTTGCTTACCACAAAACTTTTAATAGTTTGAAACTGAACACCACATCTGCGTGTATGATAAAAATCCTTAGCCTAGTTATTGTTAATAAATGGAAACCTAAGTCATTGTAATAACACTTTATTTTATGTATTTATTCGAGACTTCAACGTTTTTAATAATATACATTCAATTCATACATCTATATAGTGTGACCATGCCGTACACCATTAGACAGAGAATGTATTAACCTAACTTCAATATATATAAGATAATGACAGATGATTAGAACTAATAGTAACATGACTGCAACTTACGGTTACATTAGAAGATCACATTATGGTTTTTAGTATCATAGATCAATTCATTAACATATACTTTTACACTCCCCTTCGCTAAAATCCTTAAGACCTATTCTATACTTCAACTTTGTAAAAGAAGTAGATTGCAGCCCTTTTGTAAGAATATCGGCCTCTTGTAAAACAGAATCAATATATTGTATTACAGTCTGCTTCCTTTCTAAGTGATCATATATAAAACTAAATTTTAAATCTAAAAGTTTTACTCTCTTATTGTTGCCTGGATTTCTAATTAAAGCGGTACTATCCTTGATTATCCTCAAAAATATTATTTTACTTATACTAAAATCAAAATCAAACAGTAGTTTTTTAACATAAACCATCGACAACAGAACTGCATAATGCCATCTAACTCAGCTTCTGTTTGTTGGATAGCGTACACAATTTTGTTATTCTGGTTACCCAATGAACAGTGTATTCCAAACACTTTAAATAAAAACCTGTAACCGATTTTCGATCTAATAACATCACCTGCCTCGCAATCAGCGTCAACATAACACACTAAATCTAATTCTACTATTTCTAATAAATTCCAGTCCTACATTACAAGTTTTCTTCAAATACCTTAAAATTCTTTTAAATAGAATCCATATTTTATCAGTTGCATTATCCTGATATCTATAAAAAATTCAGTGCAAAACAAATATCTGGTCTAGTGCCCTGAATCTAAATACATAAGGCACTCCTTACTTAACCTGACGAATATAGGTTTTTTGTAAGATCTCCATTAAGAGTTTTGTAATTTTAATTTATGTCTCAATTGGTGTATCGCTACTTTTACATTCTTCCATTCCAAACTTTTCATATATATTTTGATTGGCTTAATCTTAAAATACCTAATTTTTTATCATAATTTATTTCAATGCCTAAAAACAATTTAAGCTCTCCTTTATTTTGTATTTCAAATTTTTTCATTAGAGTTTCTATAATATCATTTATTTTTTGCAAATTTAATCCTGCTAACAAAATGTCATCGACATACAAAAGCAAATATATCTCTTCTCCTTCAAAATGCAAGAAATAAAGACAATGGTCACTTTCTGAGCGGGTAAATCCTATGCAAATAATAAAACTATTTATTTTGGTATTCCAACATTTTGAGGATTGTTTCAATCCATATAATGATTTTTCTAGCTTTAATACATAACCGTTATTTATTTTTAATCCCTCTGGTGCATATATGTAAATATCTTCATCTAATTTTGCATTTAAAAAGGCTGTTCTCACATCAATTTGCCTAAAATGAAAACCTCGTTGATTACCAATGCTGAGTAAAACCCTGAGTTATCATTTTTGCTACAGGCGAGAAAATCTCCTTGTAATCTAACTTTTGTTAAGCAAATCCTCTAACTACTAACCTTGCTTTATACATATCTTTCATTTCATCTGTGGATTTAAGTGTATATACCCATTTGGTGCCTAAAATGCTTTTATTTTTAGGTTTAGCTACAACTTTCCATGTATTGTTTTTACTTATCGACTCGAATTCCCTACTCATTGCACTTTCCCACATACTTTTATCGAGCCTATTTTCTACTTCTTTATAGCTTTGGGGAATGTTGTTCACAAAACCTTCTGCATCAAATGCCATATAAAGTTCACAATCATCATATTTAGATGGTACCCTTTTCTTTACGTTTATTTATCCCATAATTGTCATTACTTTTATGTCCCTCGTCCCTTTCTTGTAAACCACCTTCTCCTGTTTTATATAACTCTCCTTGTTCAATTTCTTTTAATTCGTCCCCATTTAATTCAAAATTCATTTGCACGTCTACAGTATTTTTATGAAAATAAAATGTACTTTCATCAAATTTAACATCCCTTGATATTGTTTATTTTACATTTTACAGGATCCCACAATCTGTAACCAGAACTCGTGTATCCCACCATGACACATTTTTCAGTCTTTGAGTCAAATTTATCCCTCATTTCTTTTCTTATCAGATTATAGGCTACAAACCCAAAAATCTTCAAGTTACTTATATTTGGTTTTCGTTTGTACCAGAGTTCAGCGGGTGTAACCTCTTTTAAACATTCGGTGGAGCAACGATTAATACTATAATTTGTATAAAACATTGCTTGCTCTCAAAGTTCCTTTGGAACCTTAGACTCATTTATTATTGCCCTAGCTCGTTCAGTTAAAGTTCTATTTTTTCTTTCGACTTTCCCATTTTGTTCTGGGGTATAAGGTATAGTATAATCTAAGACAATGCCATTCTCCTCTCAAAAGGTTTTTAACTGATTAGAAACGTACCCGCCTCTATTATCGCACCTAAGTTTTGATATGCCAAAACCAAACATTGCCCTTACCATAAAATAATATTCTTTAAATTTTGAAAAAACTTCATTTTTATGTTTCAATAAATATGTATATGTAAAATTAGAAAAATCGTCTGTAAACGTTACAAAATATTTGGATCCATCATAAGCAATGGGTGTAACTGGTCCACATAAATCAGTGTGAACAATTTCTAAATTTTTTTGCTTTTGTATTTCATAACAAACAGATTCCGTGTCATTTTACCAGCTGTAAAAGGTACACAGAATTCAATATTTGAGACTTTCACATTTTCAAGGACTTGCACCATGTGTTTATTTAATAATTCATTAAGTCCTGCAAGGTTAGATGTGCCAATCTACGATGCCACTGTAAATAATCTTGCCTACTACTATTTACCATATTACATTCAATTTTTAACAGCTCAAAATCATTTCATACAAGTTATTTCTTTTTCTTATACCAACAATTCCACATGCATTACTTAATTTAACCAAACCGTCTTCAAACACTATCTTAATACCAGACATCTCTAGTCGCTTTACAGACAATAAATTCTTTCTTAAACTAGGAACATATAATACATTTTTTATACAACAGTTTATTTTTTTGTCCCCTACTTTAGTAATTACATTAATATTTTCTAAACCTGTGGCTATCAAATAATCATTATTCTTTGCTATACCTATTTTAATTGCATTATCTAACATCATAATATCTGAAAACACACTTTCGTCATTTATTAAATGATCGGTACATCCTGAATCTATATAAAATGTTATGATGTTGTTTTTATTATCATAATTACAAACATTATTTGCATTTATCTCAGTTATAAAACAAATGTCGGAAACGGTTTTACATAAATCACTCTCCTCGCCACTTTCAAACTTTTGCTCGGAAAGGTTACTCACATTTCTCTGTCCATGTACACTCGATTCTCCATTATAACCACCTCTGTAATGATCTCTTTGAGCACCTCTTCTATTTTCCTGAAATGTATTGCCTCTATGTTCTCCTCTAAAATTCCCGGAACCCTAGAATAGTTGTTTTGATAACCCGATCTTGTATTTGGTAGACGAGTTCTGCATTCCCGCTAAAAATGTCTGGATTTACCACATCTATACCACCCGGTTTCAGTATTAAAAGCTGCCTGATTAGTTGTTTCATAATTTTTCGTTCCTACTTGCCTCTTTTCTTCTTCAGCTAGCAATTTATTTTTAACACTTTCAAAATCTAAAGAATCGGTAGGCAGATTTTCGATAATTGTAACCACCATTTCGTACCATTTAGGAAGTGCTAATAGTAAATTACATATCAGGTCTTTTTCATCAGTAACTACTCTCGTAGCTTTTAGTTGTTGAACTACTTCTTCAAATTCAACCATAAACTTCTGCAACGACTCGACTCCTCTTCTTTTAACTTCATTGACCGGAGCTTCCTTTTTAAAAATAATTGACCTGGCAGTCACTTCTTTTCAAATTTTTTCGCGAGGGACTTTCCACATTTGAAACGTAGTATCTTTTTCACGCAAGCATTCCAAGTATGTATTCGAAACACACTGTACTATCAGAGACATCGCTTTATTATTTTGTTTTTCAAATTTATTTTTCTGTTCTTCATCTAATCGTGAAACATTTATTTTCTTTGTTATATATTCTTTTACTCCATTTTCTCCTAAAATCAACTGCATCCTAAACTTCCAATTCGTATAATTACCACTAGATAATAATTCTATATTATAATTAAATAAATAAATAATAAACAAATGGTCGTTAGTGAAATCGTAGTGTACGGACGTGCATTTCTGTTGCTCTTCATTACTCTTTCAATTAGAGTACATAAATACTATAATACCTACCATGATAAATTGTGTTATTTGCGATAAAAATGCACATAAATATACCGATCTTAATTGTGATAAATGTCGGTTACCCATGCATACCACCTGTTCGGGATTATGTCGTGCTGAGGTCCAACAATTATTAATTGCTAGTGATAAACGACGATCTGTATTATTAAGCGAACTTGAAAATCGTAACTATAGGTCAAAGAATGTCATTCTATTTAACCTAGAGGAACATCAATCAACAGATCGTAATGCTTGTGGCATGGCTGATAAAACAAATGCTACTAAGATTTTGTCGCAAATCCCAGATTTTGATATGTTTACTATTAAAGCTATTAGAATTGGTACAATCGTCACAGGAAAAATTCGTCCACTTAAAATTATATTTAATTCAGAAAAACAGGTGCGATCTGTGTTAAGAAATAAATATCTGCTACTGAAAAATTCCACGTTCAGGATTGTTGCTGACTTAACGCCTACCCAACGGAAATTTTTAACCAATCTACGGAAAACATTAAATAACAGAATGAAGAATGGTGAGGTAAACCTAACCATAAAATACATAAAGAACGTTCCTACGATTGTTACAAAAAACTAAGTAGTTGTCCACAAAAACTCTCCATTACCAACTGCAATAATAAGTATAATTTAGACCGTCCAAGCTTAACAGATCCTTCTTATCAAAGCTTAAAACTAAATTCCTTGCACTATCATTATCAGAACGTTTGTGGTCTGAGAACTGAAGTAAGTCAATTTTATACTTCAATATGTGCTAGCTATTACGATGTAATTGGTATTTCGGAAACAGCACTGCTCGATTCTATAAACAATTGTGAACTGTTTCCAGATACTTACACCGTTTTTAGATGTGACAGACAATATACAACTATCGGCTTAAAGTGGGGAGGTGCAGTATTACTTGCTGTTAAAAATAAACTCTTCTGTTCGGCTCTTGATCTATCAGACATTACCAATAAACTTACCAACATTGATATTACTGGTTGTAAATGTTTAATTGGTAGCAATGTCCTGTATATTTTTGTAATTTATATACCACCTGCCACTCATCATGTAGCGATTGAAACATTTTTGAAACTATTCGAGGAAAGGTTTTGTTTGAGTAGTACAAAGGTTTTAATTTTTGGAGATTTTAATTGCACAAACTATATTAGTGCTGATACTAGTGATGCATATTATAATTTGCTTAAAAGCCTTTTTGATTTGTGTGGATATTCTCAATTTAATGGAATTACTAACGATAACCGTAGGCTACTTGATCTGGTGGTAAGTGACCTAAACTGTACTGTTGAACGTGATGAATTACCATTGCTTGGTGAAGATGGCCACCATCCCTCATTACATATATTCTTTTACTACAATCATTCTTGTACTAACCCTTTTAAAACCAATAACGTGACTATGAGCTATAATTACAAGAAATCTGACTACTTAGGCCTATACAATCATCTTTGTGCCATTGATTGGACTAATCTCTACCTACTGAATGATATAAATAAGGCATGCACCTACTTCTATAAGGTTCTACGTGATATTGTCGGTCGTTTTGTACCAAGGTATCGCAACACACGAAAAAAAAAAATATCCTGCGTGGTTCACACCGGAAATAATCACCACTATTAGACTAAAGAGTAAGTATTTAAGCTTATGCAATAAGTATAACTGTGCGGACGACCGTCAACATTTTAAAGCACTTTGCTCTACTTGCAAAGCAGTAATATCACACGCTTACACTGTTTATTTAAAAAACATCCAAGATTTGCTTGGTATTGATCCTAAACAAATCTGGAAATATGTTCGTATACCTGGATCATTTACTAATAATAATATCGAACAAAACTCCAGAAAATATAATGAATGCCTTTAAGGAATATTTTAGCAGTGTACATGTTAAAGCTGACTCGTCAGATGCTCAACATGTGAATATTTCCACCGTTAGCAATTCAGAAATTACTATTAATTCCTTAACGCTAGAGGAAGTTGTGAAGTCCATCGAAAGGCTTAAAAATAAATCTACTTCTGGGCCAGATCAAATTCCCTCGTTTCTTATACGCGGCTGTAAAATGGTGTTTGCGGAGCCCCTGTTGTACCTGTTTAATTTATCACTTAGTACTTGTACTTTTCCGGAGGAATGGAAAATAGGCAAAATCTGTTCTATCCTAAAGGGTGGTAATGCAACTACTATATCAAATTACAGACCAATTAGCATCCTATGTAATTTTGCCAAATTGTTCGAGATTATATTGCATCAGCGTATTTATCCGTCAGTAAAAAAACTATATCTCCGTCGCTCAGCATGGATTCATGGAGAACAGATCTACATTGACAAATCTTACATGCTTAACACAGGATGTGTCCGAAGTTCTAGATGATCGAGGTCAAGTAGACGTTATCTACACGGATTTTGCCAAGGCGTTCGACCGAATTCTCCACAACATTATTATACTAAAACTTGAGAGCTTTGCTTTTTCTACGAATTTAATTCATTTTTTTACCTCTTACTTGCATAACCGAAAACAGTACGTTTTCTATAACGAATACAACTCAGATTACTTTGTTGCCGATTCAGGTGTACCGCAAGGATCAAACTTGGGCCCGCTTTTATTCTTACATTTCATCAATGACGTCGTTGATCATTGTCATTTATTACTATTTGATGATGATCTTAAACTGTATGATGGCGATTGCTATAAGTTTCAATTACAACTTAATAAACTACAGAACTGGTGCAACACTAACTACCTGCAACTTAACACTAGTAAATGTAAAATTATCTCCTTCACACGTAAACATCAACCAATTATATTTAACTATACTCTTAACAGTGTTATTTTGACATGTGTTACGAGTGTTAAGGATATTGGAGTGCTATTTGATTCGAAACTATCATTTTCAGAACATATCATATCGTCTGCATCTGCTGCTTTCAAACTTTGTGGCTTTATTATTCGTAGCTGTAAGTCGATTACCAACATTCGTGTATTGAGAACATTGTATTTAACTTTAGTGCAGCCAAAATTAGCATACTACACTCTTATTTGGAACTATCACTATAAAGTTTATATAGCTCTATTAGAAAAAGGGCGATGTAAGTATTTTAAATTTGTTGCGTTTGTTGAGACCTATGCGTACCCATGCTAAGGTATAAGTCAGAATTTGTTACTATCTAAATATAACGTTCTACAGCTCGATGTGTGGCGCGGAATTAATGGTCAGTTGTTTCTGTATAAAATTATTCAAGGACTTATTTATGCACCATATATTTTAGCAAAGTTAAATTTTAATGTTCTGTCTGTTAATACACGTACAAGTATAACTTTCTATAACAAAATATCAAATACTAATCTATTATCCAATTCTCCAATATATGTTATAACACAAACATTTAACATGCTATTTAATAATTGCGACGTCTTTGCTATGTCGTCAGAATTTTTGTCTTATACTTATATGCACTTTTCACTTGACGGATTGCCTTAGTTTTGATCATTACTTTTACTAACGTAATCTATTATAAATGTTGTCTCTGTATATGTAAATTTGTATTTTCTTATTTTTCTTACTTTGTTAATTTTATCCTGTAATTGGATTTATTCTGTTGGATAATAAAGCAATAATAATAATAATAATTGGTTTTATTTCCTTGGGCCATGATGAACTGAGTCGTATTGTATTTTCCTTTTTTAATCTTTTTTTATAATAACCATCTAACAATCTGGGCCCATAACCTGTTAATAAATGGAAACCTAAGTCGTGGTAATAACACTTTATTTTATATATTTATTCCAGACTTCGACGTTTTTAATAATATACATTCAATTCTTACATCTATATAATGTGACCATGCCGTACGCCATTAGACAGAGAGTGTATTAACCTAACTTCAATATGTATAAGATAATGACAGATGATTAGAACTAATAGTAACATAACTGCAACTCACAGTTACATTAGATCACATTATGAATTTTAGTATCATAGATCAATTCATTAACATATACTTTTAGAGTTATCAGGCAAACACGGAAGTATAATTGATAAACACGCAATCACTCGCTGATTAACATGCGAGTTTTGAAAGCAGGAACTAACAAACCAGATTAATTTTAATCTTTTTATAAACAAACAATCTAACTTCAAATTATTTCACATTAACAAATCAACATTACACAAACAATAAAATCGAACTTTTCAACTTTTCTTGTTACCCTGTAACACGATACCTTTATTTTAGGTATGCTACTCAGTTAACTTTTCTGATAGTTATCATGACTTGTACCAACGCCAACCTACCAGTTATCATGACGTCAGGAGTCATTTGGAAGGACCTATCCTCAACAATACTATACACAAGCACAATCCCAATAACATATAGAACAGAGCTCTATAAACAAGCAGAAGAAGTTCCTTCATATACATACGATCACCTTTGCAAGGTATAATCCAGCCACACTTGTAAAATGAGCCAGCATCTAGAAGCCATTGGCACAATATTCGACAACAAACTAAAGTCGTTTTCCCAAGCTACCAATCCGCTTTTCTGCAAACAATTAATACCAGATGCCTACGAAGACTAAGACTCTCAAACAGATCCTGAAACAAATACGTACCGAACGAAACGCGCATTAAATTTTATTGGCGACTTTTTCAGTTTTTGCTGTGAAGTAGCCACTCAATAACAATTCGAATCATTACATTTTGACCAACATGAACTACAAGTACTTCTGTTTAGAATCGACTCAGGATTATGAAAAAATTTTTGTGAAGTTTCTAACACTTCTATAAATTTTCATGTCTACCAAAAACAAATATCGGAGTTTCATTGAAACACGGCAAAAAATAAACAAACTAACTGAATTCGATAACAATCTATGGAACACAATTGACAAAACAATTGACGAAGTAGATTTTAAAATCCAGCATGCAATGTACCATATTTACGCAAGACTAATACGACATCTAAATTTCGAACGATCAGTCAATGTAATGGAAATAACAAATGCATGCAAACACCACAAACTTCCAACTTCTATAGTACTGCATTAGTACTGCAACATGATTTAACACGGTTAGCTACAGAATTAGTCAAAAATAGATACAAGTTAGCAATACCGATAAAAGATATTTCCAAATATTACAAACTTCAATTTCCGATTGTACAATATCAAATAATGAAATCTTTATATAACTTAGAGCACCAATAATTAATAGTACGAGATATATTACAAGCAGAGATTGGAAAAAAAAGGTAAAAGTAGATCTATATCAGACTATCGCACCCAGATAGTGATAGATGCAGACTGTATAAATTTCAGGGAAATGTGTAGGTTAGTTCAGAATAGAAAACAAAGAGGGTACGCATCTAACCAGTTCCAGGATTGAAGACCTACTGATGATGAGAGAGGTTGTAAACCATAATTAGTATTCATATACCAATAAAGCAGTGTTTTGCAGCTCATGTAAAATTTTTAGAGATCAGTCTATTCCTTTAAGAGACAAAACTGGTTTTAATAACAGGCAACATTTGATCAGGCATGAGAAAAGTAAAATTTGTGTTAAGTGATGTAATGATTTGGCGCAGTTGTACAATTCCATCAAAAATAAATCTTCTGGAAATCATTTGAACGAAAATCTTATTGCTCAAGAAAAAAACTTTTGCGATGGTTCTAGAACGAATTATAGTGATAGTACGATATCTAGCCCGAAAAAATTAGCTTTTTGGTAATTTTTTAAAAGGATTGGAACCAGTTCAAGATTTGATCCAGTTATGGTCGATCATATTCAACGTATTCAAATAGATGGTAACTGCTTGCTCTATTATTTTGGAAAAGATTCAAAATGAAATATTATCAATTATAGGGGGAAATATAAAGGAGGTTATTTAAACCGTGTTGTACAAAGCTAAATACTTTTCACTTATATTAAACTTGACTGGAAAAAGTTGTACTCAGGAAACCCTGTTTGGGGTTTTGCAGATAAAATTGGACAATGCAATAAATAATAATAATAATAATAAGGAATTTATTGTTCAACAGAAAACATTCCACTTACAGAACAATAATAAATATCTAAAAGGATGATACAGACTAAGATACAATACAAAATATTAAAATAAAATTTAGTTAATTAAGTATGGGTTTGTTCATGCATAACATGCAGTATATGTTTAATGCTATGGAACATTATATCACTAACATTAGAAATTTTGTTATAATTTTGGCACATAACATAAATAGGTGACTTAAGCAGTAAATTTGATCTTGAAGTGGCACATACGAATGTAACATTAACTCTCGCATTAAGCCTCGGTGTATGAAAATTAATTTTTGATAATAAATGTGGGCAGTCAACTGTATTGTGAAACAAATTATATAAAAATTTGACAGAGGAGTCAATTCTACGATTCTCCAAAGATTGTATATCAAATATTTTAAGTAATTCATTTTGAGGATAGCCTCTCACAGGGTAGTAATTATTCACTCTAAAGTATATAAATTTTAAGAATTTTCGCTGTACACCTTCTACTGCAATTTTATGCTTATCATAATATGGATACCATATTAATGAACAGTACTCAAGCTTTGACCGTACTAAAGAGAAGTAAAGTAATTTTAAGGTCTTCAGGTTGGTAAAAGTTTTACAATTCCTAATAAGAAAACCTAAGGTTTTAAATGAGGACACTGTGATATCTGCAACATGTTGCGAGAATCTCAATTTATCATCAAACTTAATTCCTAAATCTTTACCATAAAATACCGTGGTATATCGATAGATTCAATGGTATAGTTAAAATATGTAATCTGCTTTTACGAGAGAAAGTAACGATTTTGCATTTGGAAATATTCAGGTTAAGACTATTGTTATGACACCATAGTACAACTTTGTTTATGACACTCTGAAGTTTGGAACAATCATCTATAGTGGATATTTTTGTAAACATTTTCACATCATCTGCAAAAATAGATGTTCACTTGTAATTATTTTTGATAAGTCATTCACAAAAGAATAAATAGTAAGGGTCCCAAATGAGAGCCTTGAGGAACTCCTGAAGTTATTAACACGAATTCTGATTGAAAACCATTATAAGCAACATACTGCTTCCTACAAGACAAATACGATTTGATAAACAACTGTAATGATTTATTGAAACCAAGGTTTTCCAACTTCCATGTAAATATAACATGAGAAATACTATCAAATGCTTTACGGAAGTCCATATATATTGTATCTACTTGACCTTCTGCATCTAAAATCTCGGAAACATATTGAGTAAAAATAGCTAAATTGGATTGTGTTGATCGATTGTGCATAAAACCATGCTGGTTATCGGAGATAAGTACTTTAACAAGTGGATATATTTCTTTATAGATACACAATTCAAATACTTTAGCAAAGTTTGATAAAATACTTATTGGACGATAGTTATTTATATCAGTTGTGTCTCCACCTTTATGGATAGGGCAAATTCTTGCAATTTTCCATTTGTCCGGAAATGTGTTAGTTTTAAGTGAAATATTAAAGATACTACTCAGAGGTTTAGCTAAAATAGTGGCACAGTCCTTTACTAGGAAACAGGGAACTTGATCGAAGCCAGCTGTATTTTTATTCTTTAGAGTTTTAATAGAGGCCAGTACCATTTCCTCTGAAATAGTATTAACAATTATATTAGGTGTACTACATGGATTGATATTGTCAAAGAATTGAAATGAAGTTGTAACAGGTGAAAATACACTTTCAAAGTGACTGCTAAAGCCATCAACGATTTCTTTAGCTGAGTTATACATAGTATCGTCAAGTCTCATCTTGCCGGGGATTCGTGAGTCAGATTTTTTTGACCTAATATAAGACCAAAATTCTTTTTGGTCTAGTATTATGGCATTTTGTATATTATATATGTATGCTTTATAACTTGTCCGTATTTGACATTTGATAAGTCTCCTTAGTTGTTTAAATTTGGTCAAATCACAAGTTAAGTGCAATTTGTTAAAACGTTTGCGGAATTTGAACTTTAAGTAAATATTATTGATTATTTCTTTAGTAAACCATTTAGGGTAGTTACCAGGATGCTTAATATAGTATGGAACGTGTAAGTCAAAAACTCTATTTATAGTTTTGTAAAATGCTGAACATGCCAAATTTGCATCCTCAATTTGTGATAGAAAATCCCAATTTATTTGAGATAAAGCATGATATAAATTAATTATATCTGCTTTCTTAAAATTGTATTTGCTACTCACAGACATGTTAACAGGAAATTTAGAAAACCTTGCTTGAGTCTCTAAGGTAACAACTAAAGGTGGGTGATGCATATCCTCTGGTACAATAGGACTATCATCACGAGAAACTGAGCATATTACATTCGTCAGTACCAAATCAAGTAATTTATTATTTGTATTCAGAATGACGTTACATTGGTTTAGGCCTAAAATAGATAAAATTTTTTTTAAGATTGTTGATTTTGTATCAGTAGTATTTGTCCAAACAAAAAGTGGAATATTAAAATCACCTAGTATAAGTGAAAGAGATATACAGGGTGTCCCAAAATTGCTAGGATATAAAGCTAACATGTATTGTAGATGTCAAAATAAGTCTATTGGACTCAATTTACCTATATACCAGAATATACTGTTTGTTCGTGTGAAGAGTTCAAACACAAATTCAGTTGGTCGTGGACACAAAGACAACACATTTTTTACAAGTGTTCAATATGAGCACTTTCATTAATGCAGAGATCAATTCGACGTATGAAATTGACATGCACCCATCTTAAAGCATTATCGTTTTGTGGTAATGCGTTTACAGCATTTTGAATTATGTTCCACAATTGTTCGAGATTATTAATTTGAACCTTGTGCACTTGTGTTTGTCACGCTCCACAGATGAATAAGTCGCAAGGATTAAAGTAAGAAGAAAGCGGAGGCCATTCAATGGTGCTTCGTGGCCAATACCAATTCATTTACAAGTAAATTGTTCATTAAGATACTATCTTATGGCACGTGCAAAATGAGGTGGTGCACTATCGTGCATGAAGAACACGTTTTGAGGAACATTAAGGGGCAAGTCTTCTAGTAATTCTGTCAAACTTACTTGAAGAAATCAAAGGTAACTAGCGGCATCCTAACAATTAGGCAATTGAAATGGCCCAATCATAAAATTGCCCATAACTCCGACCCAGACATTAATTTTAGATTCTCGTTGATAATGCCTACTTTTAGTAGCATGTGGATTTTCATCTGCATACACATACTCATTGTGCAGGTTGTCAACTACCCTGCGTTCCAGAACAATTGGCGAAAAATTCAAACGTAATCTGTATTCAAGTGGCAGTAATTTTTGCACTAGCTGAATGTGGAATAGATGAAGTAATTGATCTTTAATGATCCGACTTATGGTGCTGTTCGGAATCCCAGTCTTCCTTAATTGGTATTTGGGCTTGTCGAGGTCTTCCAGCGTTAATTCTGGTTGGCTTCAATGTTCCTGTTTCTCAAAGACGTCTTTCAATTCGCGCAAAGGTTTTGTGACTTGGAATTCTTCAGTTTGGATACTTCTCTTGATACAAGCAGACGCTTTCGAGGCAGTTACTCTGACAGAATCCAAAAACTTATAACATATCCACCTGCTCATTAAAAGGGAACTCCATAATTTGCTAATTGCCAAAATTACACAGCAGTAATAGCACTTACAGCAGTAACAGTAATTGCATTAATAAAACCAGTACAAAAGCAAACTGAAACGAACAAATTATTGCAACATTTACTCTCGTGCCAAAAACTAAAGTGATACGATTGTGTTTTATATTTATGTCTATGACTATCGTTTAGCAGTGTTTGAAAAAATATTTTTCCCCTCAAAACTAAGCGAAATGCTGAGTTTTTACAAGAGTCAAAAAATGAAGATGATGGATGTCTTTCTGTTAAAAAAGCCCTAGAACGGTATTGCCATCCCTAAGAAAAATGCAACAAAAATTGCTAGATGGGTAAAGGTAGTTTTAACCATTCTACAATTTCCTTTGGATTTCTTTAATTACTGTAAGGGGTAATCCTCTTAAATGCACTTTTTCCAAATTTCAATAAATTTGTTTCACACATTTCTGAACTGCGTACAAGAATGTGATTTCTGAAGCAAACTTTGAACTCTCCTCACCGACACACAGTACATTTTGGTATATAGGTCAATTGGGTCTAAGCGACTTATTTGATTTGGCTCATGAGCTGGGAACGATTAAACCCTATATTTACAATAAAGGTAATTTGTTCGAAATTTTAGAATACGTATTTAAAAATTATTTAATTCAGACATATCCACATTTAATGATAGCTTTGAGAATAATACTAACTTTACCAGTAACGTTTTCTAAAGGTGAACAATCATTTTCTAAATTAAAATTAATTAAAGATTACTTATGGTCAACCATGACACTAGAAATATTGAACAACTTAGCATTAAATTCAATCGAGCTAGTTGTATGTGATGGTTTACTAAATTTACAAGATTTAATACAAGATTTTGCTTAAAATAAAGCAAAACAAACAACTTTCTTGTTACACAGTGTTATAGATATATTATTATTGTTTAGTTTGTGAATTTTCAAAAAAAAATTTATTTTTTCATGTTAAAGTTTTTGTATATATTTTTTGTTTTTTCTTTTTTGTGATATACTGTTTCTTGTAAAGAATATATCTTTTCAAAAGTGCGTTATCTCAGTATTAAAATGTGAATCCTCTTTAGTGGACGACAAAATTCTTACTGCATCCTGGCATCAGTATAACCTGGGACGACCCAGAACATCTCAGTATAAACGATAAAGTACAAAAATGAAAAATAATTACGTAAAGTTTCTCTTTGCCTCAGGCTTTCCCGATTTTAAAAGCGTCTAGTTTATATAACAAAATAATGAATGATTTGTAATTCCTTTGTCCTGCCCATTTCTTGGTTGGAAAACCATTAGGTGCTGCTCCCGATTCAGATGTAACTGGGATAGCAGATTCCAGATTATCAATTTTCAACATGTTCAACAATTCCATCAACATTTGTGGAAACGATGGAATTGCAAATATATTGCAGAGTTACAAGTACGCCAAAAGTGACAGCTTCATCATTCTGAGCTGAAGCCAAGAAATTTGGTTCTAATTAAAGAAGAGAATCTACCTTCAACAAAATGGAAACTCGTAGAGTTCTGCAAGTGCATCCTGGTGCTAACATTAGTCAAGTTGCATCCGTACAGAGCTCAACAGGCATAGTGCGACGTTTCTTTCCAAAACTGTGTCCACTACCACTGGAACCTTCTAGTGTGTGAGTTTAGTGCTCAAGTACGCTTAAATTGCTGTGTTGTGTGCTACATTTTACAAGTTTTCTATGCTCTATGTTTACATGCATATGATTTAATGTTCAAGTTTATTTCTATCTTTGTATTTACATTATAGAGTTTAAGCAAATTATGTATCTTTAAAAATTCCAATTTTTTGTAAAAATTTGAATTTTGCCAGGGGGCAAGTTGAAAATTATGTAGAACATTTTGATATATGCTGATTTTGCCCCGCCACCTGTTGTAAGTATCTATTCGACAGACAGATGTGTTGTATTCTCTGGACATTTGTCATCTCAAGCCAACATTCCACTAATAATTGAACAACCCAGCACATTTTTTCTGGGAAATGTACATCACCTTCAACAAACGCGATAAGGTTGTATGCCCAAACAAATATTTCAGAAGAAGTTGGAATTCAGAAGACTTTTTCTGTTGTACTACAT
The DNA here is from genome assembly GCA_036346225.1 of Platerodrilus igneus. Lineage (NCBI taxonomy): Eukaryota > Metazoa > Arthropoda > Insecta > Coleoptera > Lycidae > Platerodrilus > Platerodrilus igneus. The sequence goes on from JARFIW010001697.1 coordinate 187,199, forward strand.
CAGGTTATAGATTTATTCCTGGATTAATTGTGTTCAACACAGATTTCTGGTAATATTTATTATAATCCACTCGGATACTGCACCTGGTGCATTCGTTCGCAACAAAGTAGCAAAAAAATGCTATAGCCGATTCACGTAAACTGAGAAAATTTCACCATTAATAGTACTATCATTAAGTATGTTTTTAACAGCCAACAGTACCATCATTTTTGTTTAAACTTACTCTTTTTCCATCGTGGAATCTCTCTATAACGGACACATGGAACCATAATTTTTGTTTGCTATAGAGGTGTCCGTTTTATAGAAAATATATTTAATTCAGCCAAATATTTCTATTTAAAGTATGTGTGCACATATTGCATTACAAACACGAAGAAATTCCAATTAAATTAATACATACATAACAAATATGAACATATACATAAATTGCTTGGATACAATTTATTTGAAAAAATCAGTAATTGCAGTTTCATGAGTTTGAAATTTTCAACTTTGATCTAATAAGATTGAAGCAAAAAAACAATACGAAAGGCTTTTTATTACCAGTTTTAACAAAAAAAGGTTATTGTATTAAAAGTGTACCAAGGGTGTGTATTAGTTACATTTATGGACCTCTACTCAGGACATTAATCTCGTCCAGAAACCTGTGCATATTTTAGCGCTGTATTCCTCGTTCGCATACATAAATAATATTTATTCAAAGCACTTTTGAAGCATTTTATGATACAAATACAAGCAGCTATAAAACAATAGGGGATGTTGTTCATCCGGAGAAAGAATTTCTATCTCTGGTAACACTAGTTTTCAGGAGATTAATTTAAAGTTATTGTTAATTTATGTAGTTAAGTCTTATACTATAAATATTAGAAATTTTAAGACTTTTCAAAATTATTTAAATGTTTGGAATCTTAATTTGTGAGAATTTGAAAAATAAACTGGTTTTCAATATATCATAAAGCAAAGATACCATACAGTGTTATTTATTATATGCAAATATTTTGGAATCGAAATCATCGGTACGTAAAGCAATATAGGTATATTTCAATTTGTAAGTATATATATATATATATATATATATATATATATATATATATACACATTAATAAATAATGGACTGGTCAGTCTTTTAGTATAATATACATGTACATATTATCAAAGTAGTCCAAATCAAACAACAGAAACTGATTGAAAATTTAATCAACACCTAACGTTTCGGTACATTCCTTTTGTACCTTTTTCAAAGGCTAAAATGGAGACAGAAAATTCGAAATTAGCAAAAAATACATAACCTGTCACTAACTACTTACATTGACAAAATTATATTCAGGAGATTGAAAACAAATTACTACACGATTCACATTATTACTGTGGGTCAAAAATATTAAAAATTAAAAATTAAAATTTGCCTGAAGGGCAGCGTCATACCACGATGGCCATTAAAAAATAAAGACAAAGTTGATAATGATAAATTCTATAAAAGTGATAGGACACGTTCCGAAAATGGCAATGATTACATAACCTGAAGGAAGATACCTAACGTTGTTTAAAAATGTCCTTACTATATAGAGCAGAGTAAACATTATGTACCCTATCAATATCAATCTTATTATTGATAGGATTAATTTCACTATTAATATAAAAAGACTCGATGAAAGGCCTCGTCTTGTAATTAGTTGACTGGTTGTAGCAACATGAGCAGACAATGCACATTTAGTGGAGTTAATCCTACAATCACTCCTGTGCTGGGTTAAACGACTCTTCAGCCACTGGCTAGTCTGGACCAATGTAACTATTATTGCAGCTACACGTGATCTTGTAGACAACGTATGCTGTTCAACAGTTTCGAGTACAACTTTAATTTGGTAAACAACTTCTGAATAGTAATATCAGTATTCATAAACAAGGGTTGACTCTTTAAGGTTGCCATATAGTCAATCTATACTAACAGTGGAGATAACTCCTTGGATAACGTTACGGTATCTTTCTTCAGGTTATGTAATCATTGCCAGTTTTCAGGAACGTGTCCTGTCACTTTATAAGAAGTTTGCCATATATCAATCTATTGTCTTTACATTCTCCTAATGGCCATAACGTTAGGCATGACGCTGCCCTTCAGGCAAATTATGTAATTTCCATTTTTCGGACCCACAGTAATAATGTCAATTCGTGTAGTAATTTGTCATTATCAATCTCCTGAATATAATTTTGTCAATGGCCAGTAGTTGGCATGACAGCTGCTTCATGTATTTGCAAATTTCGAATTTTCTGTCTCCATTTTAGACCTTTCACAGTAATAATGTGAATCGTTAGGTAGTTGATTAAATTTTCAATCAGTTCCTGAATATAATTTGGACTACGTCCAATGATAAGTAGTTGGTGACAGGTTATGTATTATATATGCTATATTTCGATATATATATCTGTCTCCATTTTAGCCTATTGAAAGGTATCAAAAGGAATGTACCGAAATCCTGCTGTAGCCGTGTCTGATTAGTGGTTTTCAATTACTAGTTTCTGTTGTTTGAAATTGGTAATTCAACTTCTATGATACAAAGTTGTATCATATTCATCTTAATAACTATATATATATATATATATATATATATATATATATATATATATATATATTGCAGGTGCTCACAATCCTGCTCTAGCCGTTCTTATTAGTGGAACTTTTCAATTACTAGTTCGATTTGACAATGTTGGTTAAATTAGCAAAGTTGAAAGTTTACAAGTTGAGCTTTTCTAATCACTAGATGCTCAACTTTTATAGATATATATGAATAAATACTGATATATATATGCCATGTCTATCTTCACGTATATGGGGAACTTAACGGTTTAACCTATAGAAAGATGAAAACTGCTTGTAAGGTTAACTATTACGCAGAAGTTCAATAGCGTATATGACAATTTTACGAGTATGGAAATGGGTTTTGAAAACTACAAACATAGATGCTCAACTTTTTAAATGGAAACTATAGTTCAATATAACCCAAATGGAAAGGTTTTGCCATTTTCTGATTACCCTGATGTAAGGGCTAATGTACTTATTTTCAGTAGTTTAACTTCATAATAAAGAAAACGATTTATTTATTTGCTTGACATCAAGGAGTCCATGGATACATATTACAAACAAACAAAATGTGTAGAATTCAATAATGGAAACACAAGTATTATTGTAACTAAATTTATTATAAACTAAGAAAATAAAATACTTAAAATCAAGCTATCCAAACAATACAAATAACTTTAATCAAATGGAAACAAATTAATTAATGCGAATATGCCAACTCCTACATGGAACAGGTATACTCAAAATGACCTCCATTAGCTTGCAAACACATTTCACACCTTAATGTAAGGTGTTGATGTACCTTATTTAACAGTTAGTGGTTCTTCATAATAAAGTAATAGCTGATGTAATACTATATTTGAGTTGACATCAAGGAGTCCATTGGATTTAGCATACTTACATCCTTAACATAACAAAATGTGTAAAAATCAATCCAGTGGAAACGACAAGTTCTGGTGATCTTGCCGCCATGGAACTAGGACCTGCATTGCCAATCCAATAAGAAAACTATTATCAAGATACTTCAGAAACGGCTTGAGCATTGTGACGGTATACCATACATGCTGACAAATAACTTTAAGTTTTGCAGTAAAGGAAGTGGCAAATTATCGAGCATTTCTTGCAATTCGTTTTGTAGAAAATGCGAATTAGTGTACACCACTCCTAAATTATACATTATACTCAAGAAAGACCTCAAGTATTTTAGCTTACCAAAATGGCACATTTCACACATTTATCGAAAATTGATGTTTGATCCCACCTTATCTTAACTGTTAAATGTGGATTTTCCTGACTCCAGTAGACTGTATTTTGCTGTTAATACTATGCCTTTGTTAGTAAATTTTGTTTCGTCGGTAAATATAATAGTGTGACTAAAACCAGGATTATTATTTGTTTCATTAAGAAACCACCTACAAAACTGTTGTCTTTCTCACAATACCCCAAAGAAAATACCAGTGGCGATAGCTAACATGGTGATCTTGCCATGGTTTGTAGCAGGACCTGCATTGCCAATCCAATTTGGAAAACTATTAGGCAAGCTTATTTCTGTAGAAGTAGCGCACTTGATTGCAGTTGTGCAGGTGGACGCTGTCATGGCTGAAAATATTATGTAAGTTTTGCTAGTACACAGTGGCAAATTCATCGAGCAGTTTCTTGCAATTTTCGTTTTATCAGAAAATGGGTCAATTAGTGTAAAAGCACCAAACCTTTTAAATTGTTTTATAATTATAGAAAACAATCGTTTATCTGCTGCCTTCTTTCCAAATATCTTCCATAATTACCATATCACATGGCATCACAATTTCTGTTACAGGCATAGTAACAAAAGAGCATGTCATTTTTCGTTTGTATACATTCTCTATTATAATCAAATAAATTTAAATGGGATCTTCTACACAATGACTCCAGTAGCAAATAAACACTTTAACTAATAATATCTGACAACATGCCTTTGTTAGTAAATTTTGTTTCGTCGGTAAAATATGTATCCAGTGTGACTAAAACCTTGATGCCCGCAAATAATATTAATTTGTTTCTTATTATGAAGAAACCACCTACAAAACTGTTGTACATCAACCTCACAATCCATAATACAGAAAAGAAATACCTTGCTAACATTGGGTTATTATATGATCTTATAGGTTTCCATTTAAAATTAGTGAGGTTATGTTCTGTAGCTTGAAGTAGCGCATTTCAATTAAAATTGTCATCGGATGGACGCTATTGGCTTAAAATTCTATCGTAACACACGTTACCTTCATCATCAGTTTTGAATTTTCTATAGGTTAAACCGTTAAACAGTTACTTAGGGTTTTGATAAAATGGCACCAATTTCAGCTTTTTTCAAATATCTAAAGGTTGAGCATCTAGTGAGTTTCAAGAAAGCATCAACTACTCGTAAATTATCTGGCTGCAACTTGCTAATTTAACCAACATTGTATCTTCCATAATAAATAGTCACCAGCAGCATCACGGAGATAGTTGTTACAGTGTCATAGTATACAAATAGAGCATGTCCACTTTTCTAATCGTTTGTATACATTCTCTATAATAACGTGTATTTATAAACTTAAATAGTACTTCTACCACAGTATAATAAAGCAATACCCAGTTGCGACACTGAATAGGACTTTAACTAATGCAGTATCTGACAAATGCGCATGTTGAATTCTGTTCCTTAAATTTAAAATATCGTATCCAGAGGACGCATTGAACAATGCCCGCAAATAGAATATACCTCACGAATGTTTGTTCTTCTATGGTATTGAGGTTAGATGGTTAACTTAGTTTTGAAAATAAGTACATCAACCATGTACATCATAATCCAATAATAAATATACCTTACATCCACTTGGGTTATATCGATCTAATGGTTTCCATTTAAAAGTGAGGTTATGTTTGTAGCTTAAAATACACCATTTCCAATTAGACTACAGTTGTCATATACGCTATTTTATAATTTTCTTACGTGATGTAGTTACCTTACGTAAGTTTATTGTATTTATAAACAATGGAGGAACGCCTAATTAAAAACCGTTAAAAGTGAGCAACATTATGTAGCTGTTATGAAGAAAATGGCAAACTGAATGTGCAAGTTTATTCAGACTTCAAAGGATATCTAACAAGGCATGTAGCATTACTTTAGTGAATGAGTTTGTATCTTATGTAAATGTTCTGGAATGTTTACCTTGTTTTTACTTTAGGCTTAAATTTCTGTTCAACTTATGGCGTAAGGTTAACCAAGGCTTTATAGTAATGTAACTTCAATAAATTAAAAAGTTACCCATATACGGAAATTAGATTAGTGGGCACCCTGTTTATGCTATACTATATATATATAGCATACACCACTTTTCATAAATTGTTTTCACATCCTGATCAAAAACGTTGTTACATTGTGATAAACTGAATAGTACCATTCACAGTATAATAAAGCACATATCGAGATTGATCTACTGATATAGGATCTTACACTTTCTATTTGCAGATATCTGGAGTCCGCAATGTTTATCTACGTTCCTGTTCAAACAATTCAATATACCGTCAGTATGGCATTTGCAATTTGAACAAAGAATGTTTGCATAGAATAGTACCTCACGAATGTTTGTTTTTGAAGGAAGTTGCTGATAGTTAGATGCAGTATCAATTAGTTTTGATCTGTCCCAAAACATGAAAGATATAATCCATATAGCCCAGATAGTATACCTGATAATCATTCCGACAACATAGGTGAGTAAATCCTGCAACACAATAGTATGATTACTGATGAATTTCTTTAGTACATGCAAAAGTATTTCACATTTCAGAGACTACAAGATTTATTGAATGCCAACCAGGTCCTTCAGGTCTGCAGCCACCTGCATCCAGTTCAGGAAAAATCTACTTCTTAGTGAATGTCAGGCCTATATTATAGATGATGCAGTTTATTGCAATATTCACTAACGACAGCATGAAAGGAGTACGCCAAACAGTTAAAGTATTGAGTTCTCACACAAGTCGAGCAACATTAAAATGCTGAACCAAGGTTCATTTACTGCAAAATCAGATGCGTAGCTTAACAACAAAATGGCAAAACTTTGATGCAAGAAACTCTAGTTGTAGAAAGCACATTCAATAGAAGATATTACAAGAAATGTATGATTACATTCCTAGCAGCAAAATGTACAAAGTTTTGTTAAGCTGCAGGCTGATGTTGAATATGTAACAAAATACCTGGACATAGGCGATATACTCTTGAATTTTTGTAACTTTAGGCTTGAAGATATTATTCATTATGGGGCGTACTAGGTACAAGGAATTATGCACTAATGTTAACTTCAATACCAATTAATAAGACTGTGTATGGCAAATTAGCTTAGTGGACGATTGTTTATGCTACAAATAAATAAATTAAATTATTGGGTTGACATTTCCAATGCAGGTACGGAATTGAAATTTTGTCTTAAGCGGCTGGTAGCTAGTCAAACAACGTTACATACATTGCAAGACAACACAAAAACACCTCAATTTTCATAGTTAATGGGCACTTGAGTTATGGAGATAGGCGTTATTCTCACAGCTAGCATGTTATCTTACTCACTTTCTGATTTGCAGATATCAGAAAGAATCCAAGCAATTGCGAAGAATGGACATTAAAACTACGGACCTGTATCAAACAATTGATTATTACCGAGTAATGGCCTATTATGCAAATTTGACGACAAAGTCATGTTTAGGGCGTAAAAGGTGCTAGACATTGGAAGGAAGTATCCGCTTTGGACTAGCTTACCTGCAGTATGCAAATAACTTTGAGCTTCATCTAAAACATGCATAGTTATTGAAGACCCGTATAGCGGCCAGACTTAGTAACGGCTGCAATAATTCATAATCCGTCCCTAACATAGGTGAGTAAATCCTTGCAATCATTCGAATAATATACTATTTCAGCTGACAATTGAATATAGGAACATGCAAAAGTATTTCCGATTGCGGAATTATTCTTAGAGATGCAAGAATATAGACTTGTAATGCCAAGCAATTTTCCTTCAGGTCTGCAGACCATTCGCTGCATCCAGTTCATGTAATACAGATCTACTTCTAGTAACTCCAACATGTCGAGGAATTGTTATTTTAGAAATAAGATGAGTTTCTTGCTGAAGTAGCGTACAATCGTTTAGTAATAATGGAAGGTGGAGGTTCATCCCAGCTCACCTTACTTTTCCATAACTCTTTGAGTTAATAATTTAGCATATCGAATAATCGAAAATCGAACCCAAGCACATCAAATAAATGTGCAACAAATGACAAAATCATTGCACTGCGTAAGCTGATAACAAGATTTAGTTATGGTCAAAACTTTGATGAAGAAACTCTAGTTGTAGAAAGGTAACCATCAATAGTCCAAGAACCTTTAAGAAATTAGTGATCACAATTCAGAAATCTAGCATGCAACTAGGTGCGATGTTGACAAGGTTATTGTAATAAAGCTAGACAAATTAGAAGCCCATTTGAATATTAAATCAAAATACCTCAACTTATAGGCGATATACTGCAATAAGTTCTTGCGCTAAAGAACTTGCGCGCATATGTCAGAAGTCGAATAAATCAAATCGTCCATGTACAAATGGGGTTACTCAGCTTACTTTAGCCGAATGTAGGAAAACAACTAAACTTGTCTGATGACAATTGCTTAATAGTGCGCATTGCAAGATAAAGACTTTGCTGTCAAGCCAAACGCAAAACGATTGAAAGTGGACGGTATTAGGTATAGCGTACAAATAAATAAATTAAATTTTGGGTTGAATTTCCTGCAGGTACGGGATTGAAATTTTGTCTTAAGCGGCTGGTAGCTAGTTAAACAACGTTACATACATGCAAGACAAACACACAAAAAACACCCCAATTTTCCTATTAATGGGCACTTGAGTTGTGGAGATAGGCGATTCTCACAGCTAGCATGTATTTACTCGCTTTCTGATTAAGCGTCTATCAGAAAGAATCCAAAAGCAATTGCGAAGAATGGACATTAAAAAACTAGGGCCTGTATGACAATTGATTTTATGATAATGGCCTATTATCAAATTGACGACGTGGTCATTTTTAGGGCGTAAAACGGGGTGCTGACTTTCAAAGGGAATATCCGCTTTGGACTGCTTACCTTCAATGCAAATAATTTGAGCTTCATCTAAAAAGATGCATAGTTTTTGAAGACCCGTTGCGGGCAACTTTGAATGCTGCAATTTTCATAATTCGTCCCTAAAATGTACATTTTGAATCATTCGAATAATATACTTTTCAGCGACAAGAATATAGGGAACATGAATTTTTTCCGATTGCGGAATTATTCTTAAAAAGCGAAGAATATAGACTGTAATGCGAAGCAATTTTCCACAGGAGGACATTCGCTGGGATAATTCATGTAATACAGATTTTTTAGTAACTCCAACATGTCGAGGAATTGTTATTTTAGAAATAAGAGAGATTTCTTGCTGAAGTAGCGTAAATCGTTTAGTAATAATGGAAGGTGGAGGTTCATCCCAGCTCACCTTACTTTTCCATAACTCTTTGATTAATAATTTAGCGTATCGAATAATCGGCGAAACCAACCCTAGCACATCAAATAAATGTGCAACAAATGACAAAATATTGCACTTCGTACAAGTGATTTCAGATTTAGTTATGGTCAAATTGAAAGTATCATTTAAAGGTAACCATAAAAGTCCAAGAACCTTTAAATTAGTGTCACAATCAGAAAAATCTAATGCAACTAGGTGCGATTTGAGAAGGTTATTTAATAAAGTAGACAAATTAGAAGCCCATTTTATTAAATCAAAACCTCTACTTTTAAAAAATGCAATAAGTTCTTGCGCTAAAGAACTTGCGGCGCATATGTCAGAAGTCGAATAAATCAAATCGTCCATGTACAAATAATTCTCAGCTTCTTTAGCCGCTGTAGGAAAACAACTAAACTTGTCTGATGACAATTGCTTAATAGTGCGCATTGCAAGATAAAGACTTTGCTTCAAGCCAAACGCAAAACGATTAAATTGAAAGGCGCGAACGTTTTCGTCTTTATTAAAACAAAACAAAATTTTTAGATATTTTTTGTTCTTCATTTATCCCCACTTGCAAGTACATTTGTGAAATGTCTGCGATCATTGTAATAGGAAACAAACGAAAATTTAACAATCTGCGATATACGACAGATGTAGAGCTACCTAAAAGCGATGCGTTTCTACAAAATGGTAATGATACTGAATACCGCCCATCAGGGTTTCTAATAATCAAGTCGGTAAACATATTTTTGCAGTGCGTTTCCTGCGGGTTCAAATTTTGTTGAACAGAAATTTTTTCCAATTTTTGTACTAAGGTGGTTTAAACGCAAATAATCTAACCCAGACATTTGCTGCCCGGTGTTGTATGTTCCTGAGGTGACCTTTAACGTTAACAGGAATGCCCAACTTGTAAGAACTGCAGTATTTCATTGTGTTGATGATACAACAAACTGCATCAGAAGAATCGACTTTAAGATACTTTCAGATATCTTCAGTTTACAAGGGGGTGCCATTGGACTCTGCTTAAATGTTATCATGTACGTCGCTGCACCCCAGCAAGAATGTCCATTCTATCAGTTGCTTCAGGGGCTGCTGTACTCACATTGACTTTGGTCTTAGGCTTTGTACAAGTTACAGTAAACCATTCATAAGACTTGTGATGTGAGATATTAGAAATGGCATTATTATTATTAATTTGTACCATATTTACTTGAACATCAAACTCCTGAACAGCAGTAGAAAAATTATCAACTTTTGATAGTGAAGAGTATCCGTATAACCTTTCGATAAAGACAACTATATTTGATATAGATTAGTAAATATGCTATATAACGGGTCGATATCGGTTATAGATTTATGGTTGTCATATCTTTATGATGCAGTTCTCTTTCTACCGCATCTTTATGTGCAACAAGTCTCTTCTTCTCCTCCTTTACATTTCGGACTTTTCAAACCTTTAAAAATTAGAAGTTGAAACTTAAAATGAAAAACAACTATTGTAAAACTGGTTTTAAAGTTTACAAATTTTCTGAAACATTAGAAACTGCTGCCCTTCCAGTTAATTGGGTAAAGAACGGAAAGGTATGCATAAATCAGATTGTTTAAATTTTTGGTTAAGGCGCAAAATTTTCCCACCTGGTAAATTAATTATTAATAAAACAT
>JARFIW010001698.1:0-204532 GCA_036346225.1 Platerodrilus igneus
AATATCCAACGGCACCATATAGCTTCCTCGAACAACTGGCTGTACAAACATTTGTGGATGGCGTTAAAGATGGTAAAATACAGCAAGCGCCAAAAATGTTAGATGACGCACTGGCTCATGCGCTTGAATTTGAAGCAGCTAAGCAGACATCACACAGGGTGAGTCACAAAGTTCGGTCTGCCTTAGAGGAACCTGGTCAAGCGCAGAACAGCATAGATGAAATAATCAACTGTGTGACGGAAAGGCTGGAAAGACGACGACCGCGGAGATGGCGTCTGCGATGCTGGAACTGCGGTGAAGTTGGTCATATACAGAGACGCTGTACTCAACCAAAGAAACAACCGGTTGAGCTAAAGCAGGTCAATGTAAAGGGGCAAACGTCGACAGCACAACGTAGTGTTCCGAAGATTATTATCCGTTCTGCATCGTCGATGGAAGTCTGGACAGCATTTATATCGATGGTAGAATTAAGGGGGTTGTCCGATTACTCGTGGATACAGGGCAACAAGGACTATTGTCAGACCAGATTTGGTTGGTTGTGGAAAAGTGCTACCTGTATCAGTAAGTTTCAAGTGGTGAGAAAATTTTGACTCACGGAGAGACTGTCGTTACTTTGGCAATTGGGACAAACTAATTAATCATCGGGTGTTGGTAGCTGAAATTGCAGAAGAAGTGATCTTGGGAATGAATCTCATGAGAGAATATAGGTTTCATGTAAACATGAAAGAAAATGCGCTTCGGATAGATGACGATAGATTCCATTTCAAGGGACGAATAACCAAACGATGCAAGTTCGAATGGTTTGTGATATGAAAATATCCGAAAAGGCGGAAATGATAGTAATGGGACGCCCGGATGGTACGCTCTGGGAAGGACAAGTATGCATGATGGAAGAAACTGAATCGGAATGGGTCAGGAGGGATTACTGATTGGAGAAACGCTGGTAAAGTTTCGAAATATGATACCAGTAAGGGTGCTAAACATTAATCCGCATACGGTGACCCTGAAGAAAGACATGATTGTGGGAAGTTGCATTCCAGTATGCCATATTAAACGTTGTGTGGACGACACGAAAGATAAACCTGCCAACGGTTGCTCACAGAAATTGCTGGATATGTTGATACCTTTATGTCAAGGATTAAACGGCGACCATCTGGGCAAGGTAAAAGAACTGGTCGGACGATATCGAGGTGTGTTTGCACTGGATGATAGTGAGAAAGGAAGGACGAATGTTGTGCAACATAAGATCAATACTGGAGATGCGCAACCGATAAGACAACACTTCAGGCAGCTTCCTTTGGCAAAACGTAAGGAAGCCGAGCAAATTATCACATGTAATACCAAAGAGGTTCAAAATTATCGGGTAATTCCCGATAGGTTCGTTGCAAACAAATGAAGGGTCGTTTTCAGTTTAAAATCACGAGCGCGAAGCGCGAGTGATTTTTCTGAAAAACTTGACGACTTCGTTTGGTTGCAGGGAACCTAGAGGAAATACCCTTTTTGAAGCTCGAGTGGTATTCGGGGATTATTTTTCCATCCAAATTTTGTCCAATACAATTCCATCATGAGACAAAATCCATAGTTCAAAATTAAATACCCACAATTATTGATTTAATTCATATTCAGTGTGTTACAATTAAAAATACAATTGTTATAGACATTAGAACAATTTTATTCAAATCAGCGTTATTGGTGATCGGTCCAGAGGAAGTGGAAGGCTGTGGGTGTGCAACGGAAGGGAATGGAATTTTGCATTATATTCACTTCATTGCGCTCATATTTACGCAGCTTCTTCAGAATCGCTTTATGATGTTCTTGATCCAGTTGTAGATAAGGCCGAATTGAATGAGTAGTCGCATGCCCAGTAATTTTAATAATTTGTTGTTCTCCAACTCCTGATTTCGCCAGATTAGAAACAGCTGTTGCACGACTTGAATGATTCGTGATTCTCTTGTTTCCGACATCAAGACCGGCCTTTTCGCTGACCTTCACCCACTTCGCAATCATATTCTCGCCTACTGGAACATCTTTATACCAGCCACTGCTACCTGGATTTCCCCAGCTCGGATTTGGAGTCAGGAAAAATCTATCTGTCGTTATTTTCTCAGTTCTCTTAACTTGTAATTTTCTAAAGAGTCTCACTGGACACTTATTGGGGACTACTGTATTCTCGGCCAACCACTTACTATCAGACAACTTTTGTCACCACCTTGCGTAGTTTTGCTGAAAATTGGATTGTATTCAATTCTGCCAGTGAGTTCTCCATCATTTTGCCTCTCTTCTCGGAAGTGATATATCATTGTCTTGGATCCTTCACCACCTCGCCAAGCTAACTCCACTGAGACAATCATGAAAAATTTTTGTAATCCCTCAGGTGTTTCTTCGTCCCATGCATTAACCATTGTATCCCAATCCTTGTCTTCTAGAGCTACTGCACTCGCCTTTCGTTTTTCTGGTATGGCTTGCAGAGCCTTGCGTTTAGCATCACGAGCCCTCTGGCTCCTTTGAAAACAGCATCAGAGAACGGATTTATTTTCACGTTGAACTCGGTCGAATATTTATCTTGGAGTAACTTCGCAGTTTTATTCCACATTGCCTTCACTGTACTTTCCTTATAATCATCCCCTGTTAAACTTCTTCATGTTGTATCCCCAGTCTTAAAATATCCGCCAGTTCCTCTTCAGTGGTGTCAGCCTTCAATACGACATATTTCTGATCACAAAACGCAGAAAATTGTTTCCACACGGAGGTGTTTGACTTGATGGTGTTGATGGGTACATTTCCTTTCACTTTTTCATCAATTGTTTGCAAAGACAAATCCCCAAATCGACTCATTTTATATTAGAGCTTATCAATTGACATAATATAATTCAATCTGTCAGATTAAATGGAGGGTTAACTAGATTGGAAACCTTTTGTTTTTTTATATAGGCAAAATTACCAGTGAAATTATCAAAAATTATCAGTTGAATTGCGTGTAGGCTATACGAAATAATGTCGAATGGTGCAATTGTATTCGCTGAAATTTGGATGCGAAAATAATCATTGATATGGAAGAACAGGAAGTGATTGAACCTCGAATAGTCCATGGGCATCCCCGGTAGTGCTTGTCAAGAAAAGAACGGGTCGACAAGGTTTGTGTAGACTACCGACGGCTTAACAATGTGACAAAGAAAGACAGCTATTCTTTGCCTAGAATTAATGACACCTTGGATACGCTATCCGGATCTAAATGGTTTTCGACCTTGGATTTGAAAAGCGGATATTGGCAGGTGGGCTTGGAGCCAAACGACAAAGAAGAAACTACGTTTACAGTTGGAACTGTTCTAAATCTATTGACACTTTTATTCAGGATAAGCTTTTGTATCATGAAATAATAACGTTTATATTTATAACTATATACTCACTATAATTACAGCCTTATGGGAATCGAGACGAAACGTGTCAGTAGAAAGAGATCTGGTCACCAAGCGACAACACCAAACTGGGTAGACAGGCTAACTTGGTTTAATCAAACTATTCAATAACGAAATTAAATGCTATAAGAAATTTTTGGTTTAGACATTTATTAAATATTGTTATGCAGTCTTCAACAAAGGTTTTAGAAAAATAACAACTGTTCATACAGCATCTGTACCGACTCTGCTAAAATTAGTGGCGTGCCCCGGAGGAAGCTAGAGGACACAATTCCTTTCTGCTCCTGACTATTTGTGCCGCATACAAGAGCACTTTCTGAAAATTATACTTGAGAAAATGTAGAAAACGATCCTTTCAAGTATTAGCATTTTCTTATTTATTGCTATGCGTTTTAAAATACGTCACTGGATTCAAGCACCATTACATTTTTTAAATATATTATTCTTCTGATGAATAGAAACAATTTTTCTTTATAGAATTTTCCTGTGAATCTACAGGCCATATATGACATAGGACATGTAATAGCCATTGTTTTCAAATTACTGAATCAATAATAACTTGTTGCTAACGAAGTACAAGTTGATTTAATGTCAAACCATTTCAATATTTGTTGTCAACAATTTAATTATTCCTGAAAAATGTTTTATATTTTTATGCCCAATGTTTTCCTTATTTTTAAAACATTGATACTATATACATTTCGTATTGTTTAGTGATTTAGATTTGCATTTATACGACACAAAAAATGTTTACAAATGCGCTTATTTATATAAAAAAATCGTCCCTGAAATGGAAATAATATAACAAAGTATATCGATTGCAATTACGAAAGTTAAAATTATTATTATCAAGGTCCAAGTAGACACTTTAGGAACGATGCAACCATGGCCATAACTCCAATTCTATTAAATCTTCTTTTTAATAGCGTCTTTAACTCACTCTGTATATCCAAATACAATTTTATAAATAAAAATTGTTTCATTTGGTCGCTATAAGTGACGTATTGAAAAATTAACCGAATATATTTACATGTAACGAATTCTGTACAATCAAAAATTCTTGTTCCCAATATTAGTAGTACGTTTTTATTACGTCGATATTTAATTTAAGATTGTTTCATTTACACGCACTATGATTACGACTTGCTTGCAGGTCTTAAATCGCCTATTGACTACTAGCTAAATTTAATTAAATGGATTGCTATGTTGTTTGTCTATTTTAATACATTGTAGATTTTAATAATTGTAACAGTTATGTGAGAAATTCGTTTATGCTGCTGCTAAACGCTATCATTAGGGTGTTTAGATGCTTTCTTGACCTGTTGCATCTCCAACATAGGAAAAAAACTTTATTATACTGTTGGAAGTAAAGCTATTTACTTCTTGTTCGGGTGTAGTATAGTTCGGATCTCTATTCAAATCATCTTCATTTTACGGTGACGATGGAGGTGCAGCAGGTGACGGCAAAGTTTTTTCAGTTTCAACTTCTGTATTATTATCTCTGTGCTACAGGGATGATAATAATTACAACTCGGCTGGTATTATGATTGCCTATCTTACCGAGTTGGCAGATGAGGTTACCCTGTCATTTTACACATTGTGAATTGGAAAACCTTCTCCAAATTTTTGGTACATTGACAACAGTTTCCTGCGTAATATAAGTTACATTAGAACCCTACAACTAAATACATGATTTTATCTTGATATTCAATATATTATTGTCATGGTAAATAAATGCTCCTTTTTATTACTCGATGATAATTTAAAAATGGAAATAGTTGAATAATAAACAGTGTAAACACAATTGCGTAACGAAGCTAGTAATATGAAAGTGGATACTTTAAATATATAAAATTGTCGATGTTCCTGATTATTCCTTAACTATGTTTAAATACTAATATTATAAACAAGTTTAATTAATTTGCGTAGATAGAAACTAGTTAATTAGACTTATTACATTCTTGGATGGATTATATGATTCCTTAATAGTACATCGACGAAGAATTATGGACTATATTTCAAGTTCACATAAAACTATATTCTGTAGTAGTAACAATAGTCTATCTAATATGAGTGATTATAATTATTTTTGTACAAAAATGTTATTATTAAAGAAATGTACTTTATACACTAAAGAGCAAACCTGACGTCAATTTTTTACAATATCCTGAAATTTTTGCTACTCACATTTGTTTTATTACGAGTTCGTTCATGGTAAATCTAGAAATGTTAGTATGATGTTTGTAAAAATAAATAGATATTATTTATCATCATGGTATTAAAATTCAAATACACGTGCATATTTGAATATTATGTACATCTAGTGTGCATTTATTATTATTGTTGCGATCACTATTAGGCAACCCGTCAAACATATAAACGCCCGAGGCACAGCGTATTCTACAGGATTCGAGAATTCTTCTAGAAAATACTAGATAATGAGTCATATCTTTAATTCAGGGTATATATAAGGCCGCTTATGAATGTAAGAGTTAGTCTATACTTGAATGTTTAATATAAATTATATCGTGTACAGTAAACGTAGTTGAGCTTTTAGGAGTTCAAGAATATACATAAATAAATGTTATATGCTGTGTCTAATGTACATGCAGCTTGTAGTATACATAATAGATAGAAGTGTATAAATAAATAGTTGTGTTAGTGTTGTTAATGGACCTATGGTAAAGAAGTTAGTTTAAGAAAATATTAGTGCTTGTAAATTCATTAATGTAATAGTGCTTCATTGTTAAGTGTCCTGAAAACATTTATAAATAAGGCATATACTGTTAATTAGACTTGGGAACAGTGAGTAATAAAGACTATTGTTATTACTTGTTTTAAATTAAAGAAGGCGGTAGTAGCCCGCTTCATTGTAGCGGGCTACTACTAACGCGTTTCACTAATTTAGAACAAGTAGTAATAAAAGTGTTTATTACTCACTATTCATAAGTCCAATTAACAGTATATGCCTTATTTATAAATGTTCTCTGTCCAATTACAATGAAGCACTATCACACTAATGCTATTTACAAGCACTAATATCTTCTTAAACCAAATTCTTAACCTATTAACAACACAAACACTATTTACTTATTACACTAATACAAATTTATATTCACTCTTGGACTTCCAAAAGCTTAACTATTTAACTTTACACGATATAACTTATATTCGACATTCTGATATAGACTAACCTCATTTATCAGCGGTCTTATATATACCCTGAATTAAAAGGATGATTCATACTCAATATATGCTAGAAAATTCTAGGCTTCTGTAGTATATACATTGCTTACAGCGCTTGTGTGTTTGACGGGTTGCTAATAATAGCTCGTAACACCGCCTCCTCTTTAAAACCGTTACGTTTCGTAACTGTAAATACATTTTGACGCCAATTCGATGACTAATGACGGTATCGGCACCTATCTCCTCTGGTGCATCCACCACGTCGTTGAAAATAACAGTCAACACTCTTTCCTTAGTCTTGGTATGCAACCGTTTGATAACAACAAACAAGCACCTGGACGTTGATTCCCTGGAAAGCTATTTCTAGCATATTTCGGACTATCCTCCAATCTAAGCAATCCAGTTCACAACCGAGCTTGGGAACCGCTAGTCCCGTTACTCCATTTTCCATCATCTGAGCTTAAAGATTCAGCAAAGCCTCCCATAGATGTCCATAATTAGGTCCCTGCCATGAAAAATTTTTTGTGACCAGATAGTAAACATAACGATTTTTATTCTGAAAAACCAAAGGTTTTCCTACAGTTGGCTGCTGTTGTACTAATTTATTTACACATCCTTGAATATGCGAGTTGTAGTCGAAGTGAACAGATGTATTTAAATACGCTCTCTCTGTAATTATTATTATAATTCTATAATTTATACAGTGAGTTCTAGTTTGATAGTTTATTTAGCGAATGTGTATTCACAACCCGTATTAACTTTCAACATGTCATTTTGATCATTCGCTCTGGCCGGCCGGTACTTTTGTAGTTTGCTTATGCAATTTATGCAATTTGATGACACAAAAGTGAACTCTAAATTTTAATAAAACTCGTATTGATAGTCTATTAGTGCATATTTTATCACCATGTGTTTAACAAGCGGTATGTACTTATACTAAAATTATATTACATTACAATAATCAGCGTTCAAACTGAGATATAGATATCATACATTTATTTAAAATACTGTACATGCAATTAGTTTCATTTCAACGACTGGATATTGCTATCTAAGATATAATTTCAAAATATATAATGAGTGCCTTAGATAGTCTTGAAAAATTTTCTTTCAACTATGCAGGAGTTTGAAGCTAAACTTGCAGCTGCCTCAAAGGCTCAATTATCAAGTACTCACACATGTGTTCCATCTACGCTTGATGATCTGCAGTTGCAATTTGCACAATTTAAACAAAGCGTTTTTGACTCACTAAATAACATTAAAAACCTAATTGTAAACGTTGGAGATCAGATCGATCAATTGGAGGCTTATTCACGACGTAATTGCCTCTTAATTCACGGGATTAAAGATAGCACTGGTGAAGATACTCGTAGCTTAGCTTTGGATTTTATAAAATCTTATCTTGGACTTCCTGATTTATTCTATGATTGACCGATGTCATAGACTTGGTCCCATTCGTAAAGATACCAGCAACAAACCACGACCTATAATTATAAAAATGGTGTCCTATAAATATCGTCATCAAGTGTGGATAAATAAAAAATTATTAAAAGGAAAACCGTTCATGATTACGGAATTATTAACTAAGCGCAGACTTCTGACGTATAATACTGCTAAAGAACACTTTGGTGCATCAAAAGTTTGGACATTAGACGGACGAATTTTTATTCACCTGCCTAATAACAGCATAAAGAGTGTTATCAATTTGTCACAGTTAAATTCTTGCATCCAAGTTTGTGAGAATGAAACCGCAATTAAACGAGTTAAATATAGTACTCAAGTCAAAGTAAAAGTAACTAAGTTGTATGCCTGGTATCTACCGCCTTATTTTGATAGCTATATGATAAGATAATCTATAATATTATATAATCTGGCGTTTCTTTTCAACTACATTTGTATTTGTTACTGTCATTTGATATTTGATATTTGCTATTGATTTTGATTTTGATTTTGTGAGCTAACTATATAGTATAGGCTGGCTACCCTTTATATCGCATTATATCTTGTTTTGTTTTTGGCGCTTATTTGTTTTGCGCTTATTTGTTTGTACTGTCTGTTTATTATTATGATTAGGTTTAGTATTAAGTGTTTGTTACGGTTAGTGTTTGTAGTTAAGAATGTGTGCAGGTATGTGTATAAGTGTGAATGTTACAGGGATGTTACAGGGATGCATTGCTTTATACTGTTTGGTAAAGTGGTTTGCCCTATATTTAAATACTTATTTTTTTATTTCTGGGTAAAATTTATTAATGGCTGAAAATTTTCTGATTTATGCTTAATTGAGTTGGATTTTCCTGAAAGAGTTGTTGGTATTGATCTAGAACAACCCTACTCCCTACCACCTGCCCCGTCTTGTTCGCTCTCTTTGTCAATCACTCTCGTCATCCGAAATCGTTTCAATGCTGTCATATTAATGCCTGCTCACTACTTTCTCATGTAGATGAGTTTCTTTACCTTTTGAGTCTTGTCTTCCACACTGTGTTGCTGTGTCAGAAACGTGGCTGAAACCAACTTTGTCTGATTCTTTGGTCAAGTTAGAAGGATATAAAATTATACGAAACGACAGAACAGGGAACAGTGGTGGAGGGGTGGCTCTTTATGTTCGTAATGATCTTAATTGTAAATTTATTGCATCTTCCCCCTCCATGTATAAAGCGAGTCCGGAATTTCTTTTTCTTGAGATTGTAGCTGCGCAGGCAAAAGTTCTAGTTGAAGTTGTTTATAAGCCCCCAAAAATTGGGTTTTTGGTTGATGTTGGGGAGGTAATTTTTCAATATGCCCCGCATTATACAGATATAATCGTGCTTGGAGACTGGAACATCAATTTACTGAATGATACTTCCGAGGTCCATTATTTTCGAATTATGATGGATGCATGTAATCTTAGCATTTACCACTTGAACCCACTCGCCATGCACCTTTCATCATCGATTATTGACCATATTATAATTTCGAATAAGGACAGAGCACTAAATTTTGGACAAATACCGATATTAGAAATCTCTAAACACGATCTTATTTTTGTATCATATTCATTTAAAACATATAAATTTCAACCTAAATTAATTACTTACCGGGATTTTAAGAGTGTTAATTCTGAACATCTACAGACAGATATAGAACGTGCGAGCTGGCATGAAATCGATGAGGAAGCAGATGTTGATGCTAAACTCCACAAGTTCAATACACTTGTTAACAATATTTTGACATTCATGCTCCATTTAAAACAGTTAGGGTAACTAGACCAAAATCTCCGTGGTTAACCCCTAAAATTAATGAAATGAGACGAATGAGAGACAGTGCACTTGCATTTTATAAGAAAGTTAATACTGCATTGAATTATGACCGTTACAAAAGTATACGTAGTAGGACCAAGCAGTTGATCAGAAACTCTAAATTAAAATATTATCATTCTATAGCTTCATATACCGATTCCCGAAGGACTTGGGCTGCTTTAAAGAAAGCTGGTATAGGAAAACCATTTCTGCAGATGCCTTACAGCATACATGTAGATACACTGAATCGACATTTTCTGCATTAAAGATGCAAGACAATACAGCTAAACTGAATACTATCAAACGCTTAATCAGTATACCGCCCTTTCATTTCCACAATTTGTGTTTACTGAAGTGTCGACCGATGATGTCCACAAGTCTGTTCTGCGCATTAAATCAAAAGCTTTGGGTTTTGATAAAATATCGAGCTCAATGCTTACAAATCTGCCCAATTGCTCTAGAATCTTTAAGAAGTATAATTAATACATCTTTTAGCACTGCTCGTTTTCCATTAGTATGGAAACACTCCATAGTTAGGCCATTACCAAAGAAAGCAAACCCTTTAGGTCCAGATTATTATCGTCCGATTAGCATTTTATCAGCGCTTTCAAAATCCGCTGAATACCTAGCACTTGATCAAATGTTGTTATTTTAAAACAGTACACATTACTAGACAAATACCAATCGGGTTTCCGTGCGAATTATAGTACATGTACTGCGCTTCTGCGGGTAACTGATGATGTCAGAAAGGCCATGGATTGTCAAAAACTTACTTTACTGATTTTATTAGATTTCAGTGCAGCCTTTAACAGTGTTGACTTTAACATCCTTTTAACTAAATTAAAATGTCTAAATAATTTTTCAGAGTCAGCAATCTCTTGGGTAGAATCATACTTATCACAACGCACGCAGCAAGTTCAAGATGAAAATCGTCACATCTCACAATCTGTTGACCTGGTTACAGGCGTACCTCAAGGCAGTGTACTCGGTCCCCTTTTGTTTAGCTTGTACATTCAAAACTTTTCCACAACATTGAAGTTTTGTCGTTACCACTGCTATGCAGATGACGTGCAGATTTATTTCCATTTTCTCCAACAGAAATAATTGAAGCGTTCCAGGCAGTTAATGATGATCTATCAAGGTTGACGATTGGTGTAAAATAATTTATTAACCATAAATCCGGTCAAATGCCAGGCTTTGCTTCTGGGAACACAAAATTTAATTAGATCAGTTCAGTCCGTGGATCTTCCCATGTTAATGCTTGGTAAATCAAACATAAACTTTTCACCTATAATTAAAAATCTAGGTATCCTGTTGGATACAAACCTCAGATGGAAAGATCAGGTGTCAAGCGTGTGTAGAAAAGTTCTATTTACTCTGCATACTCTTAAGCGTTTAAAACGGTTTATACCGACTAAATTAAAGTTAAAGTTAGTACAATCATTAATTCTTCCACATTTCGATTATTGCGATGCATTATATACCAATCTTTCATCTAATTTAAGTTTACGTCTACAACGCTCGCAAAATAGTTGTGTACGGTTTATCTTCGAACTAAAATATTGGGAAAGAGTCACCCCATTTTACACAAGAATGTCGTGGCTTAAACTAAACAATAGGCGAAAACTTCACTTGGCAGTGCTTGTCTATAAACTTATTTCTAACCGCAACCCGTTCTACGTAAGCCAACATTTTCTTTTCTTTCAAATCGCCGCTATAACACTAGGCGAGATGACTTGCCTATCTATCCCCATACACCATACCCATACATTCCATTTGTCTTTTCTTGTTTCCGGTTCCTCTTGTGGAATACTATTCCTCTTGATATTAGGCAGGCTCCGACCATGCAACGTTTTCGTAAACTCTTGCAGGAACATCTTTTAAACTTTCAGGTGTAGAAGCAACTGCATTTTCCTAAACTGATGCTCGATGAGTGTGTGCGTGGGTTTGTATGTGAGAGAGACATGTGTGCATGTGTGTGTGTGTGTGTGTGTGTGCATGTGTGTGTGGCGTAGGGTGCGTTTGTGTGAGGTGTGCGTGTGAGTAGTGATTTCTTTTATTTTTACCTTATTCAAGAGTACAGCTGTATGCAAGTTAGGTGTAAGACAGGGCCTAATGGCCCTAATCGCGCTTGATGCAGTTTGTATCAAAACTTTGTATCTTATAATGTATATTTAGTTTAATAATAAAGACGTTTCAATTCAATTCAATTCAATTCAAACTTTTTCTTAAAAACAACAGCTATTCCTCTTGACATTTTCAAATTTTAAGCTACGCAATGTGCAAGAGAATACTTTTCTGGTGCTCTAAACAGATCTTGCTGTTTTCTACAACAACGCCAAATCTCGCTTTAGCGGAACCACCATACGCCGCAATAAAACTCTCAAAATCTACACTTTGCTCATGATTAATAACTCGAACACCATTCTCATTATTCGAGCCTTCCTGGTTGTTGCCAGCGTAAGATGTTAAACGGTCAAAGTGTTCTACTTTTGGTTTACCACGGGGAGATCTTCTGATCCGATACACTACATCATTAATTCTTTTCGACACTTTGTACGGGCCTTCCCATTGTCTTTCTAATTTTGTTAACAACCCAAGCTTTCCTTGTGGATTATACAACTACACTAAATCTTCAGGTTGATAACCACCTTCTTGTGCTCTCGTGTCATATTGTGATTTCATTCGATCGCTTACTGCCTTGATATTCTTTCGGACGTTTTCGTGAATACTATTTGATCTTTCACGAAGTTTACTAACGTAATCTTCACCTGCGATCTCTTCTTCCGGTTTAAATCCAAACTGAAAATCACATGGTGGCCGCAATTCACGTCCTAACATCGCGCAAGCAGGAGAGTATCCTGTGCTGTCATGTACTGAATATCGGTACGCTTGTAGGAATAAATGTAAATATTGGTCCCAGTATCGTTGATGTTCAGAAACAACTTTGGCTAGGTACTTTCCTAACGTTCTGTTCATTCTTTCAACCATTCCATCCGGTTGAAGGTAAAAATACGTGGTTTTAATCTTCCTGATTCCAAGATGCTTGCAGACGTTCTAAAACAATGCTGATTCGAAGTTCCGACCTTGATTGGAGTGCAATTTCAACGGAACTCCAAAGCGACAAAACAACTCCCTCTGATACATAAAACGGACCAGCTACATCAATGGCCACCTCAAAAGGGTTATACTGTTTCGTAAGGGTTTTGTAACCGGGCCATTTCCAGAGGCATGCAACTCACATTTCCGGCATTATTCCTATCATATCTTCCCTGCAGTTCACCCAATAGAATCCTTCTCTCTCTTTCGAGAGTTTTTTTCACACAAAAGCTGCAACACTTCCGCTACTTTGCTTATCGGCACTATCACTTGAAGTCGTCTCTGAATGCAATTTACACACTCCAAGCGTCGTTTCAAGATTCTATTTTCAATTACCAAGGGGTCCTACTGTACCCAGTATGTCTTCAGGTTCCTACTTAAAATACTAATTTCTTCCCAAACTGGTTGTTGTCCTCTAGTTTTCCACTCAATAATACGTCCTAATTCGGCGTAATTTTCCTGGTCTTATCGTATTTTTTCGATTTGCCAAGTATCATCAGTTAACGTCATTCTATGGATGACACTTATTTCTCTTCCATCTTGGAGCAATGATTGCAGTCTACCGGACACGATCTTCTTGACTGTGTGTCTGCATTCCGATGTCTAGTTCTTACACGATGTTCTGTATCAAAGGCATATTCTGTTACGTGCCAAAGTGGCCCTTAAACATGTATTAGGTTAATTTTGATGTGCGGAGGTTTCGCGCCACAATTTCAAAAGACTCGGGGCACGTATTTCCGTTACGTCACAGTGCGTTTGCGCAGATCGCGCGACGCGAGAGGGTTGGACGAATAAGTTCGCTGACGCGGAAAGAACGAAAAGTGAGGACAAGTGTTTCCGTTAGACTCTATAACGTGGCTGTTTTGCCAGAACCTTCGAGTGAAGTGGTCGTTTTTGGTAACGTATCGTTATCTTATTTATGTAGATTTCCTTGTTTGCTTGTCTTTGTTTGTCGCTCCCTTACCATGTTCCTGTCTATTCCCTACATAAGTAGATAAATTTGAAGCCACCTAGGCGAACCGTACTGCACGACCCTGGAGGACGATCTCATGACTGCCGTAACTGGCCGGAGCGCTTGAAGGAGCGTAAGCAGGAGTCACCATCTTTAATTACCGAAAAAGGGCCTTGAGTAGCCTGATGGACTTTAATGGAGGCCTACCTTAGCGCAACTCGGTCGAACGCCGGATATCTTATGTGAGTATTCTATCTGCTAATTTGTTCGCTTTTATCATTTGTTGTTTTAAATATGTAAATTTCCAAAGTATTGCGCAATATAATTTATGCATTGGTGACGTCATTGGCAGTTGGCCGCGTGAAATCTGTAAAAAGCTTAGCGCTACCATCCGCCAGGGGCGTCCCTCGCTTTTTTATATTGCGCTTGCGCGATGTATTATCGACTTTGTAACTGTATTTATCGACGTTTTTTAACTGTATTTATCGAGTTTTTAAAACGTAATAATTCCTGCAACCGTTCTATCCACCGTGTAACTTGCCCTTCAGGATTTCGAAACTGCCATAACCATTTTAGTGCAACATGGCCTGTTGTTAATAGGAATTTACGGCGGTATAAGTACTTATAAAAGTGATCCACGGATTTGACGACGGCCAACAGCTCCCTTCTTGTCACACAGTAGTTTTTTTTGGCCGCGACCAAACTTAGCTAAAATACCAAAACTTTTCTTGACGGTCGTGCACCTGAGAAAGAACACTTCCTATAGCTGTGTTGCTGGCATCGGTATCCAAGACAAATTTGCCCTCTATCTGTGGATAACTCAGAATCAGTGCTGTAACTAGTAGCCGTTTCAGTTGTTCAAATGCGCTGTGGCAGTCGTCATTCCGATTATATTCTCCTCCATCTTCCAACGAGTTCTTTTATCTTGCCCAGTTGGTCGCCATTTAATCCTAGACACGTAGTATCAACATATCCAGCAATTTATGTGAGCAACCGTTGGCTGGTTTATCTTTGTGTCGTCCACGCAATGTTTAATATGGCATACTGAATGCAACTTTCCACACTCATGCTTTTCCTCAAGGTCATCATATGCGGATTAATGTTTAGCACCTTAATTGGTATCGTATTTTGAGACTATACCAATGTTCTTCCAATCAGTAATCCCTCCTTAACCATTCCCGATTTAGTTGTTCCATCATGCATACTTGTTCTTCCTGAGAGTACCATCCGAGCGTCTCATCACTATCATTTTCGTCTTCTCGGGTATTTTCATATCACACATTATTTGAATTTGCATCGTATGGTTACTCGTCCCTCGAAATGGAATCTCATCATCATCTATCCGAAGCACATTTTCTTTCATGTTCACATGAAATCCATATTCTCTCATGAGATCAATTCCCAAAATAACTTCTTTTGTTAATTTCGGCTATCAACTTCCGATAATTAATTAGGTTGTCTTCAATTCCCAACGTTATGGCAGTCACTCCGTGAGTAGAAATTTTCTCACCACTTGCCGTTCGAAGTCATACCGATACAGGTAGCACTTTTCCACGACCAACCAAATCTGGTCTCACAATAGCCCTTGTCGCTCCAGTATCCACGAGTAATCGGACAACCCTACCATTAATTCTGCCATCAATATAAATGCTGTCCAGACGTCCCATCGACGATGCAGCACGGACGATGAACTGCGGGTATTACATTGTGTTGTCGACGTTGGCCCCTTACGTCGACTTACTTGCTTTAGTTTTCCTGCTGCTACACCGTTTGTTTTTGGTTGAGTACAGCGTTTCTGTATATGACCAACTTCACCGCAGTTCCAGCATCGCAGATCCACATCTCCGCGGTCGTTGTCTTTCCAGCCTTTTCGTTTTAGTTTTCAAACACACGGTTTATTATTTCTTCTATTCTGTTGTGCGATTGATCAGGTTCTTCTAAGGCAGGTCGAACTATGTGATACCCTATGTGATGTTTGCTTAGCTGCTTCAAATTCAAACGCATGAGCCAGTGCATCATCTAACATTTTGGTCGGGCCAAATTTAGCGCTTGTTGTATTTCGCCATCTTTAACGCCATCCACAAATGTCTAAACAGCCAGTTCAAGGAAGCTATCTGGTGCCGTTGGATATGCCAATCTAACTAATTTGGTAATGTTAGTTTCGAATTCTTGCAGGTTTTCATTTATCTTTTGCGAACGGTTCTTAACTTGTACATGGTAAACCTGTTGAAGGTGAGCGTCTCCATATCTCATATCATGCTTCGGATGTTAAGAGGCAGTAATCATTCTGTTGGTGATCGGGAATCGTTTGCAAGATGTTAAAATATAATGCATCTATAATGTAAACTTATTTTTCTTTGACAGGTAGTCTTTTTTTTTGAAGGTGTATGTTATTTTTCTGTCACTTATTGCAATTTTTGGAAATGTCTACTACTTAAGTAGAACTTATTGTGGATATATCATTTTCCTTAATAATAAAAGACTCCTTTTCCTCATTAAGTGAGTTTAGACCTTGCACTATTAAACTATTTTCAACTTTTTCTTGAACGATACACAAGTATATTATATTTGGTCGTTTTTTTTACCACCTGTGAATCCTACAAGAATGAATTGTCCAACTTCTAAATCTAATTGTTGACTACAGTTCCTCTTCGCTTTTATCAGTTTCTAAACATGAAGAATCGTATGACTCTGCAAATGTTATATCAGATGCACTACCAGAAGATGATGGTTACGTAAGTTCAAGTACTAATCTCTTTCTAGCCTTTTGTACTTCAGCAAATTGTTTTTGTCCGCTAATACATTTTTCTTTTCTCTTTCGGTTTGTTTCTCTTTTTCAGCCTCTACTTCGTATTAATTAAAACTTAAACTATATAGTGGAATAAAGTTGTGCAGTGCGCTTGCGCCTTTATAGTGAAACGCGTACGAAAATGGTTTTGTAAAGTTTATCGAAGACCTTTCATTCGACCTAGTACCGGAACAGTTGTGTCGGGACAACCTATACAGACAATAAAGTATAGTGCTTGTAACAGTGTATTCAACTGACTCCCCTGGGGCATTGCAGCAACATCGAAGAGGACTACACCAAGGATACTGGTGACTGAATTTATGCATTTTATTTGTCTTTACATGCATACAATTTTCGTATTTAAAGCTCGCGTTTTGTTATACTTTTGCAATACAGTCCACTAAAACTAATAAGACGCGCCAACACATTCATAATTAATTAATTACATTTTTAGTCCTTCTTCGCGTAATAGAACTGTCCATGGTTAATAAATGAATTCCTTTCGTTATAGCTTGTATGTATGTAAAATTTCGATTAGCAAATATTCGCATCATATTTGTATTTACTTATATATAAAAAATTCAATACATTGTCTATTAATTGTAGATAATTATTTTGATTATATATATATTACGATTTATCAATAATTTAGTTAGAGAACATTATTAATTATTTTCAGCAAAAGCTTCAAAGTTGTCCTATTGTATAATTTCGTTTACCTGTCTAGTAGATCAATTCCTTTGACAACATTCCTGTTTTATCTCTATACGTACCTGCAACCTTAAGGGTATATAACCACTAAATATTTTAACTACATTTCTTGTTTGAATGACTAAACCGTTTGGGTATTCTATATACCTTCTAGCTTTTGTAGAATTAAGTGTTGTCATTTCGTTTAAAATAAGCTTTCTAAAATACAATAGGAATTTTTAGGTATCTAACTATTCATTTCGCATTTTATATTACAAATTGGGTAATGACTTTATTGGATTATTTGCGGTGATTGAATTTACAATAAGATTATTGTCGGTCGTTGTTAATTGAAATAACTGTCGTTTGTTATTTTCATACAAAATGCCTGACACAGATACGTCTGTAACTTTATTAAAGCTCTATGCTGCTAGGATTCATGAAATTTTCGAACTTTCTGAGAAGACACAATACAATGCTTCTATACATAAATTATTTAAGTTGAAATGTCGAATGGTTGAATCTAGTTAAAAGGATTTTACTGAAAGGTATGTTAGTGTATTCATAAAACGAAACCGGAATTGCAACCGGCTTTAGAAAATTTGTGTCGAAACGTAGATGATGAATATTATTTTATTCTTTTGATAGAGCAAGAGATATTTGCTGCTGAAGTGAAAACTCCGGCTTGCGAGTCACACAATTCGACAAGACAATATTTTTACACCTAGAGTAGAATTACCAAAATCACTCTACCACGTTTTGATAATGACCCCAAAAACTTTAAGACCTTCAAGGATATGATTGATGTTTTGATAGATAAACAATCGCATTTAACGGACATCGAAAACATTCCTACCTTCTTTCAAACTTGTCGGGTGAATCATTGACATTGTTGCAATTTGTTGTTCTCCAACTCCTGATTTCGCCAGATTAGAAACAGCTGTTGCACGACTTGAATGATTCGTGATTCTCTTGTTTCCGACATCAAGACCGGCCTTTTCGCTGACTCCTTCACCCACTTCGCAATCATATTCTCGCCTACTGGAACATCTTTATACCAGCCACTGCTACCTGGATTTCCCCAGCTCGGATTTGGAGTCAGGAAAAATCTATCTGTCGTTATTTTCTCAGTTCTCTTAACTTGTAATTTTCTAAAGAGTCTCACTGGACACTTATTGGGGACTACTGTATTCTCGGCCAACCACTTACTATCAGACAACTTTTGTCACCACCTTGCGTAGTTTTGCTGAAAATTGGATTGTATTCAATTCTGCCAGTGAGTTCTCCATCATTTTGCCTCTCTTCTCGGAAGTGATATATCATTGTCTTGGATCCTTCACCACCTCGCCAAGCTAACTCCACTGAGACAATCATGAAAAATTTTTGTAATCCCTCAGGTGTTTCTTCGTCCCATGCATTAACCATTGTATCCCAATCCTTGTCTTCTAGAGCTACTGCACTCGCCTTTCGTTTTTCTGGTATGGCTTGCAGAGCCTTGCGTTTAGCATCACGAGCCCTCTGGCTCCTTTGAAAACAGCATCAGAGAACGGATTTATTTTCACGTTGAACTCGGTCGAATATTTATCTTGGAGTAACTTCGCAGTTTTATTCCACATTGCCTTCACTGTACTTTCCTTATAATCATCCCCTGTTAAACTTCTTCATGTTGTATCCCCAGTCTTAAAATATCCGCCAGTTCCTCTTCAGTGGTGTCAGCCTTCAATACGACATATTTCTGATCACAAAACGCAGAAAATTGTTTCCACACGGAGGTGTTTGACTTGATGGTGTTGATGGGTACATTTCCTTTCACTTTTTCATCAATTGTTTGCAAAGACAAATCCCCAAATCGACTCATTTTATATTAGAGCTTATCAATTGACATAATATAATTCAATCTGTCAGATTAAATGGAGGGTTAACTAGATTGGAAACCTTTTGTTTTTTTATATAGGCAAAATTACCAGTGAAATTATCAAAAATTATCAGTTGAATTGCGTGTAGGCTATACGAAATAATGTCGAATGGTGCAATTGTATTCGCTGAAATTTGGATGCGAAAATAATCATTGATATGGAAGAACAGGAAGTGATTGAACCTCGAATAGTCCATGGGCATCCCCGGTAGTGCTTGTCAAGAAAAGAACGGGTCGACAAGGTTTGTGTAGACTACCGACGGCTTAACAATGTGACAAAGAAAGACAGCTATTCTTTGCCTAGAATTAATGACACCTTGGATACGCTATCCGGATCTAAATGGTTTTCGACCTTGGATTTGAAAAGCGGATATTGGCAGGTGGGCTTGGAGCCAAACGACAAAGAAGAAACTACGTTTACAGTTGGAACTGTTCTAAATCTATTGACACTTTTATTCAGGATAAGCTTTTGTATCATGAAATAATAACGTTTATATTTATAACTATATACTCACTATAATTACAGCCTTATGGGAATCGAGACGAAACGTGTCAGTAGAAAGAGATCTGGTCACCAAGCGACAACACCAAACTGGGTAGACAGGCTAACTTGGTTTAATCAAACTATTCAATAACGAAATTAAATGCTATAAGAAATTTTTGGTTTAGACATTTATTAAATATTGTTATGCAGTCTTCAACAAAGGTTTTAGAAAAATAACAACTGTTCATACAGCATCTGTACCGACTCTGCTAAAATTAGTGGCGTGCCCCGGAGGAAGCTAGAGGACACAATTCCTTTCTGCTCCTGACTATTTGTGCCGCCTACAAGGGCACTTTCTGAAAATTATACTTGAGAAAATGTAGAAAACGATCCTTTCAAGTATTAGCATTTTCTTATTTATTGCTATGCGTTTTAAAATACGTCACTGGATTCAAGCACCATTACATTTTAAATATATTATTCTTCTGATGAATAGAAACAATTTTTCTTTATAGAATTTTCCTGTGAATCTACAGGCCATATATGACATAGGACATTTAATAGCCATTATTTTCAAATTACTAAATCATAATAATAACTTGTTGCTAACGAGGTACAAGTTGATTTAATGTCAAATAATTCCAATAATTGTTGTCAACAATTTAATTATTCCTGGAAAATGTTTTATATTTTTATGCCCAATGTTTTCCTTATTTTTAAAACATTGGTACTATATACATTTCGTATTGTTTAGTGATTTAGATTTGCATTTATACGACACAAAAATGTTTACAAATGCGCTTATTTATATAAAAATCGTCCCTGAAATGGAAATAATATAACAAAGTATATCGATTGCAATTACGAAAGTTAAAATTATTATTATCAAGGTCCAAGTAGACACTTTAGGAACGATGCAACCATGGCCATAACTCCAATTCTATTAAATCTTCTTTTTAATGGCGCCTTTAACTCATTCTGTATATCCAAATACAATTTTATAACTAAAAATTGTTTCATTTGGTCGCTATAAGTGACGTATTGAAAAATTAACCGAATATATTTACATGTAACGAATTCTGTACAATCAAAAATTCTTGTTCTAAATATTAGTAGTACGTTTTTATTACGTCGATATTTAATTTAAGATTGTTTCATTTACACGCACTATGATTACGAC
Source organism: Platerodrilus igneus (assembly GCA_036346225.1). Taxonomy (NCBI): domain Eukaryota; kingdom Metazoa; phylum Arthropoda; class Insecta; order Coleoptera; family Lycidae; genus Platerodrilus; species Platerodrilus igneus. Next base: position 20,986 of record JARFIW010001698.1, read on the forward strand.
TTGCATGCATCTCTTAAATCGCCCATTGACTACTAGCTAAATTTAATTAAATGGATTGCTATGTTGTTTGTCTATTTTAATCCATTCTAGATTTTAATAATTGTAACAGTTATGTGAGAAATTTGTTTATGCTGCTGCTAAACGCTATCATTAGGGTGTTTAGATGCTTTCTTGAACTGTTGCATCTCCAACATAGGAAAAAACCTTATTATACTGTTGGAAGTAAAGTTATTCATTTCTTGTTCGGATGTAGTATAGTTCGGATCTCTATTCAAATCATCTTCATTTTACGGTGACGATGGAGGTGCAGCAGGTGACGGCAAAGTTTTTTTCAGTTTCAACTTCTGTATTATTATCTCTGTGCTACAGGGATGATAATAATTACAACTCGGCTGGTATTATGATTGCCTATCTTACCGAGTTGGCAGATGAGGTTACCCTGTCATTTTACACATTGTGAATTGGAAAACCTTCTCCAAATTTTTGGTACATTGACAACAGTTTCCTGCGTAATATAAGTTACATTAGAACCCTACAACTAAATACATGATTTTATCTTGATATTCAATATATTATTGTCATGGTAAATAAATGCTCCTTTTTATTACTCGATGATAATTTAAAAATGGAAATAGTTGAATAATAAACAGTGTAAACACAATTGCGTAACGAAGCTAGTAATATGAAAGTGGATACTTTAAATATATAAAATTGTCGATGTTCCTGATTATTCCTTAACTATGTTTAAATACTAATATTATAAACAAGTTTAATTAATTTGCGTAGATAGAAACTAGTTAATTAGACTTATTACATTCTTGGATGGATTATATGATTCCTTAATAGTACATCGACGAAGAATTATGGACTATATTTCAAGTTCACATAAAACTATATTCTGTAGTAGTAACAATAGTCTATCTAATATGAGTGATTATAATTATTTTTGTACAAAAATGTTATTATTAAAGAAATGTACTTTATACACTAAAGAGCAAACCTGACGTCAATTTTTTACAATATCCTGAAATTTTTGCTACTCACATTTGTTTTATTACGAGTTCGTTCATGGTAAATCTAGAAATGTTAGTATGATGTTTGTAAAAATAAATAGATATTATTTATCATCATGGTATTAAAATTCAAATACACGTGCATATTTGAATATTATGTACATCTAGTGTGCATTTATTATTATTGTTGCGATCACTATTAGGCAACCCGTCAAACATATAAACGCCCGAGGCACAGCGTATTCTACAGGATTCGAGAATTCTTCTAGAAAATACTAGATAATGAGTCATATCTTTAATTCAGGGTATATATAAGGCCGCTTATGAATGTAAGAGTTAGTCTATACTTGAATGTTTAATATAAATTATATCGTGTACAGTAAACGTAGTTGAGCTTTTAGGAGTTCAAGAATATACATAAATAAATGTTATATGCTGTGTCTAATGTACATGCAGCTTGTAGTATACATAATAGATAGAAGTGTATAAATAAATAGTTGTGTTAGTGTTGTTAATGGACCTATGGTAAAGAAGTTAGTTTAAGAAAATATTAGTGCTTGTAAATTCATTAATGTAATAGTGCTTCATTGTTAAGTGTCCTGAAAACATTTATAAATAAGGCATATACTGTTAATTAGACTTGGGAACAGTGAGTAATAAAGACTATTGTTATTACTTGTTTTAAATTAAAGAAGGCGGTAGTAGCCCGCTTCATTGTAGCGGGCTACTACTAACGCGTTTCACTAATTTAGAACAAGTAGTAATAAAAGTGTTTATTACTCACTATTCATAAGTCCAATTAACAGTATATGCCTTATTTATAAATGTTCTCTGTCCAATTACAATGAAGCACTATCACACTAATGCTATTTACAAGCACTAATATCTTCTTAAACCAAATTCTTAACCTATTAACAACACAAACACTATTTACTTATTACACTAATACAAATTTATATTCACTCTTGGACTTCCAAAAGCTTAACTATTTAACTTTACACGATATAACTTATATTCGACATTCTGATATAGACTAACCTCATTTATCAGCGGTCTTATATATACCCTGAATTAAAAGGATGATTCATACTCAATATATGCTAGAAAATTCTAGGCTTCTGTAGTATATACATTGCTTACAGCGCTTGTGTGTTTGACGGGTTGCTAATAATAGCTCGTAACACCGCCTCCTCTTTAAAACCGTTACGTTTCGTAACTGTAAATACATTTTGACGCCAATTCGATGACTAATGACGGTATCGGCACCTATCTCCTCTGGTGCATCCACCACGTCGTTGAAAATAACAGTCAACACTCTTTCCTTAGTCTTGGTATGCAACCGTTTGATAACAACAAACAAGCACCTGGACGTTGATTCCCTGGAAAGCTATTTCTAGCATATTTCGGACTATCCTCCAATCTAAGCAATCCAGTTCACAACCGAGCTTGGGAACCGCTAGTCCCGTTACTCCATTTTCCATCATCTGAGCTTAAAGATTCAGCAAAGCCTCCCATAGATGTCCATAATTAGGTCCCTGCCATGAAAAATTTTTTGTGACCAGATAGTAAACATAACGATTTTTATTCTGAAAAACCAAAGGTTTTCCTACAGTTGGCTGCTGTTGTACTAATTTATTTACACATCCTTGAATATGCGAGTTGTAGTCGAAGTGAACAGATGTATTTAAATACGCTCTCTCTGTAATTATTATTATAATTCTATAATTTATACAGTGAGTTCTAGTTTGATAGTTTATTTAGCGAATGTGTATTCACAACCCGTATTAACTTTCAACATGTCATTTTGATCATTCGCTCTGGCCGGCCGGTACTTTTGTAGTTTGCTTATGCAATTTATGCAATTTGATGACACAAAAGTGAACTCTAAATTTTAATAAAACTCGTATTGATAGTCTATTAGTGCATATTTTATCACCATGTGTTTAACAAGCGGTATGTACTTATACTAAAATTATATTACATTACAATAATCAGCGTTCAAACTGAGATATAGATATCATACATTTATTTAAAATACTGTACATGCAATTAGTTTCATTTCAACGACTGGATATTGCTATCTAAGATATAATTTCAAAATATATAATGAGTGCCTTAGATAGTCTTGAAAAAAATTTTCTTTCAACTATGCAGGAGTTTGAAGCTAAACTTGCAGCTGCCTCAAAGGCTCAATTATCAAGTACTCACACATGTGTTCCATCTACGCTTGATGATCTGCAGTTGCAATTTGCACAATTTAAACAAAGCGTTTTTGACTCACTAAATAACATTAAAAACCTAATTGTAAACGTTGGAGATCAGATCGATCAATTGGAGGCTTATTCACGACGTAATTGCCTCTTAATTCACGGGATTAAAGATAGCACTGGTGAAGATACTCGTAGCTTAGCTTTGGATTTTATAAAATCTTATCTTGGACTTCCTGATTTATTCTATGATTGACCGATGTCATAGACTTGGTCCCATTCGTAAAGATACCAGCAACAAACCACGACCTATAATTATAAAAATGGTGTCCTATAAATATCGTCATCAAGTGTGGATAAATAAAAAATTATTAAAAGGAAAACCGTTCATGATTACGGAATTATTAACTAAGCGCAGACTTCTGACGTATAATACTGCTAAAGAACACTTTGGTGCATCAAAAGTTTGGACATTAGACGGACGAATTTTTATTCACCTGCCTAATAACAGCATAAAGAGTGTTATCAATTTGTCACAGTTAAATTCTTGCATCCAAGTTTGTGAGAATGAAACCGCAATTAAACGAGTTAAATATAGTACTCAAGTCAAAGTAAAAGTAACTAAGTTGTATGCCTGGTATCTACCGCCTTATTTTGATAGCTATATGATAAGATAATCTATAATATTATATAATCTGGCGTTTCTTTTCAACTACATTTGTATTTGTTACTGTCATTTGATATTTGATATTTGCTATTGATTTTGATTTTGATTTTGTGAGCTAACTATATAGTATAGGCTGGCTACCCTTTATATCGCATTATATCTTGTTTTGTTTTTGGCGCTTATTTGTTTTGCGCTTATTTGTTTGTACTGTCTGTTTATTATTATGATTAGGTTTAGTATTAAGTGTTTGTTACGGTTAGTGTTTGTAGTTAAGAATGTGTGCAGGTATGTGTATAAGTGTGAATGTTACAGGGATGTTACAGGGATGCATTGCTTTATACTGTTTGGTAAAGTGGTTTGCCCTATATTTAAATACTTATTTTTTTATTTCTGGGTAAAATTTATTAATGGCTGAAAATTTTTCTGATTTATGCTTAATTGAGTTGGATTTTCCTGAAAGAGTTGTTGGTATTGATCTAGAACAACCCTACTCCCTACCACCTGCCCCGTCTTGTTCGCTCTCTTTGTCAATCACTCTCGTCATCCGAAATCGTTTCAATGCTGTCATATTAATGCCTGCTCACTACTTTCTCATGTAGATGAGTTTCTTTACCTTTTGAGTCTTGTCTTCCACACTGTGTTGCTGTGTCAGAAACGTGGCTGAAACCAACTTTGTCTGATTCTTTGGTCAAGTTAGAAGGATATAAAATTATACGAAACGACAGAACAGGGAACAGTGGTGGAGGGGTGGCTCTTTATGTTCGTAATGATCTTAATTGTAAATTTATTGCATCTTCCCCCTCCATGTATAAAGCGAGTCCGGAATTTCTTTTTCTTGAGATTGTAGCTGCGCAGGCAAAAGTTCTAGTTGAAGTTGTTTATAAGCCCCCAAAATTGGGTTTTGGTTGATGTTGAGGAGGTAATTTTCAATATGCCCCGCATTATACAGATATAATCGTGCTTGGAGACTGGAACATCAATTTACTGAATGATACTTCCGAGGTCCATTATTTTCGAATTATGATGGATGCATGTAATCTTAGCATTTACCACTTGAACCCACTCGCCATGCACCTTTCATCATCGATTATTGACCATATTATAATTTCGAATAAGGACAGAGCACTAAATTTTGGACAAATACCGATATTAGAAATCTCTAAACACGATCTTATTTTTGTATCATATTCATTTAAAACATATAAATTTCAACCTAAATTAATTACTTACCGGGATTTTAAGAGTGTTAATTCTGAACATCTACAGACAGATATAGAACGTGCGAGCTGGCATGAAATCGATGAGGAAGCAGATGTTGATGCTAAACTCCACAAGTTCAATACACTTGTTAACAATATTTTGACATTCATGCTCCATTTAAAACAGTTAGGGTAACTAGACCAAAATCTCCGTGGTTAACCCCTAAAATTAATGAAATGAGACGAATGAGAGACAGTGCACTTGCATTTTATAAGAAAGTTAATACTGCATTGAATTATGACCGTTACAAAAGTATACGTAGTAGGACCAAGCAGTTGATCAGAAACTCTAAATTAAAATATTATCATTCTATAGCTTTATATACCGATTCCCGAAGGACTTGGGCTGCTTTAAAGAAAGCTGGTATAGGAAAACCATTTCTGCAGATGCCTTACAGCATACATGTAGATACACTGAATCGACATTTTTCTGCATTAAAGATGCAAGACAATACAGCTAAACTGAATACTATCAAACGCTTAATCAGTATACCGCCCTTTCATTTCCACAATTTGTGTTTACTGAAGTGTCGACCGATGATGTCCACAAGTCTGTTCTGCGCATTAAATCAAAAGCTTTGGGTTTTGATAAAATATCGAGCTCAATGCTTACAAATCTGCCCAATTGCTCTAGAATCTTTAAGAAGTATAATTAATACATCTTTTAGCACTGCTCGTTTTCCATTAGTATGGAAACACTCCATAGTTAGGCCATTACCAAAGAAAGCAAACCCTTTAGGTCCAGATTATTATCGTCCGATTAGCATTTTATCAGCGCTTTCAAAATCCGCTGAATACCTAGCACTTGATCAAATGTTGTTATTTTAAAACAGTACACATTACTAGACAAATACCAATCGGGTTTCCGTGCGAATTATAGTACATGTACTGCGCTTCTGCGGGTAACTGATGATGTCAGAAAGGCCATGGATTGTCAAAAACTTACTTTACTGATTTTATTAGATTTCAGTGCAGCCTTTAACAGTGTTGACTTTAACATCCTTTTAACTAAATTAAAATGTCTAAATAATTTTTCAGAGTCAGCAATCTCTTGGGTAGAATCATACTTATCACAACGCACGCAGCAAGTTCAAGATGAAAATCGTCACATCTCACAATCTGTTGACCTGGTTACAGGCGTACCTCAAGGCAGTGTACTCGGTCCCCTTTTGTTTAGCTTGTACATTCAAAACTTTTCCACAACATTGAAGTTTTGTCGTTACCACTGCTATGCAGATGACGTGCAGATTTATTTCCATTTTCTCCAACAGAAATAATTGAAGCGTTCCAGGCAGTTAATGATGATCTATCAAGGTTGACGATTGGTGTAAAAATAATTTATTAACCATAAATCCGGTCAAATGCCAGGCTTTGCTTCTGGGAACACAAAATTTAATTAGATCAGTTCAGTCCGTGGATCTTCCCATGTTAATGCTTGGTAAATCAAACATAAACTTTTCACCTATAATTAAAAATCTAGGTATCCTGTTGGATACAAACCTCAGATGGAAAGATCAGGTGTCAAGCGTGTGTAGAAAAGTTCTATTTACTCTGCATACTCTTAAGCGTTTAAAACGGTTTATACCGACTAAATTAAAGTTAAAGTTAGTACAATCATTAATTCTTCCACATTTCGATTATTGCGATGCATTATATACCAATCTTTCATCTAATTTAAGTTTACGTCTACAACGCTCGCAAAATAGTTGTGTACGGTTTATCTTCGAACTAAAATATTGGGAAAGAGTCACCCCATTTTACACAAGAATGTCGTGGCTTAAACTAAACAATAGGCGAAAACTTCACTTGGCAGTGCTTGTCTATAAACTTATTTCTAACCGCAACCCGTTCTACGTAAGCCAACATTTTCTTTTCTTTCAAATCGCCGCTATAACACTAGGCGAGATGACTTGCCTATCTATCCCCATACACCATACCCATACATTCCATTTGTCTTTTCTTGTTTCCGGTTCCTCTTGTGGAATACTATTCCTCTTGATATTAGGCAGGCTCCGACCATGCAACGTTTTCGTAAACTCTTGCAGGAACATCTTTTAAACTTTCAGGTGTAGAAGCAACTGCATTTTCCTAAACTGATGCTCGATGAGTGTGTGCGTGGGTTTGTATGTGAGAGAGACATGTGTGCATGTGTGTGTGTGTGTGTGTGTGTGCATGTGTGTGTGGCGTAGGGTGCGTTTGTGTGAGGTGTGCGTGTGAGTAGTGATTTCTTTTATTTTTACCTTATTCAAGAGTACAGCTGTATGCAAGTTAGGTGTAAGACAGGGCCTAATGGCCCTAATCGCGCTTGATGCAGTTTGTATCAAAACTTTGTATCTTATAATGTATATTTAGTTTAATAATAAAGACGTTTCAATTCAATTCAATTCAATTCAAACTTTTCTTAAAACAACAGCTATTCCTCTTGACATTTTCAAATTTTAAGCTACGCAATGTGCAAGAGAATACTTTTCTGGTGCTCTAAACAGATCTTGCTGTTTTCTACAACAACGCCAAATCTCGCTTTAGCGGAACCACCATACGCCGCAATAAAACTCTCAAAATCTACACTTTGCTCATGATTAATAACTCGAACACCATTCTCATTATTCGAGCCTTCCTGGTTGTTGCCAGCGTAAGATGTTAAACGGTCAAAGTGTTCTACTTTTGGTTTACCACGGGGAGATCTTCTGATCCGATACACTACATCATTAATTCTTTTCGACACTTTGTACGGGCCTTCCCATTGTCTTTCTAATTTTGTTAACAACCCAAGCTTTCCTTGTGGATTATACAACTACACTAAATCTTCAGGTTGATAACCACCTTCTTGTGCTCTCGTGTCATATTGTGATTTCATTCGATCGCTTACTGCCTTGATATTCTTTCGGACGTTTTCGTGAATACTATTTGATCTTTCACGAAGTTTACTAACGTAATCTTCACCTGCGATCTCTTCTTCCGGTTTAAATCCAAACTGAAAATCACATGGTGGCCGCAATTCACGTCCTAACATCGCGCAAGCAGGAGAGTATCCTGTGCTGTCATGTACTGAATATCGGTACGCTTGTAGGAATAAATGTAAATATTGGTCCCAGTATCGTTGATGTTCAGAAACAACTTTGGCTAGGTACTTTCCTAACGTTCTGTTCATTCTTTCAACCATTCCATCCGGTTGAAGGTAAAAATACGTGGTTTTAATCTTCCTGATTCCAAGATGCTTGCAGACGTTCTAAAACAATGCTGATTCGAAGTTCCGACCTTGATTGGAGTGCAATTTCAACGGAACTCCAAAGCGACAAAACAACTCCTCTGATACATAAAACGGACCAGCTACATCAATGGCCACCTCAAAAGGGTTATACTGTTTCGTAAGGGTTTTGTAACCGGGCCATTTCCAGAGGCATGCAACTCACATTTCCGGCATTATTCCTATCATATCTTCCCTGCAGTTCACCCAATAGAATCCTTCTCTCTCTTTCGAGAGTTTTTTTCACACAAAAGCTGCAACACTTCCGCTACTTTGCTTATCGGCACTATCACTTGAAGTCGTCTCTGAATGCAATTTACACACTCCAAGCGTCGTTTCAAGATTCTATTTTCAATTACCAAGGGGTCCTACTGTACCCAGTATGTCTTCAGGTTCCTACTTAAAATACTAATTTCTTCCCAAACTGGTTGTTGTCCTCTAGTTTTCCACTCAATAATACGTCCTAATTCGGCGTAATTTTCCTGGTCTTATCGTATTTTTTCGATTTGCCAAGTATCATCAGTTAACGTCATTCTATGGATGACACTTATTTCTCTTCCATCTTGGAGCAATGATTGCAGTCTACCGGACACGATCTTCTTGACTGTGTGTCTGCATTCCGATGTCTAGTTCTTACACGATGTTCTGTATCAAAGGCATATTCTGTTACGTGCCAAAGTGGCCCTTAAACATGTATTAGGTTAATTTTGATGTGCGGAGGTTTCGCGCCACAATTTCAAAAGACTCGGGGCACGTATTTCCGTTACGTCACAGTGCGTTTGCGCAGATCGCGCGACGCGAGAGGGTTGGACGAATAAGTTCGCTGACGCGGAAAGAACGAAAAGTGAGGACAAGTGTTTCCGTTAGACTCTATAACGTGGCTGTTTTGCCAGAACCTTCGAGTGAAGTGGTCGTTTTTTGGTAACGTATCGTTATCTTATTTATGTAGATTTCCTTGTTTGCTTGTCTTTGTTTGTCGCTCCCTTACCATGTTCCTGTCTATTCCCTACATAAGTAGATAAATTTGAAGCCACCTAGGCGAACCGTACTGCACGACCCTGGAGGACGATCTCATGACTGCCGTAACTGGCCGGAGCGCTTGAAGGAGCGTAAGCAGGAGTCACCATCTTTAATTACCGAAAAAGGGCCTTGAGTAGCCTGATGGACTTTAATGGAGGCCTACCTTAGCGCAACTCGGTCGAACGCCGGATATCTTATGTGAGTATTCTATCTGCTAATTTGTTCGCTTTTATCATTTGTTGTTTTAAATATGTAAATTTCCAAAGTATTGCGCAATATAATTTATGCATTGGTGACGTCATTGGCAGTTGGCCGCGTGAAATCTGTAAAAAGCTTAGCGCTACCATCCGCCAGGGGCGTCCCTCGCTTTTTTATATTGCGCTTGCGCGATGTATTATCGACTTTGTAACTGTATTTATCGACGTTTTTTAACTGTATTTATCGAGTTTTTAAAACGTAATAATTCCTGCAACCGTTCTATCCACCGTGTAACTTGCCCTTCAGGATTTCGAAACTGCCATAACCATTTTAGTGCAACATGGCCTGTTGTTAATAGGAATTTACGGCGGTATAAGTACTTATAAAAGTGATCCACGGATTTGACGACGGCCAACAGCTCCCTTCTTGTCACACAGTAGTTTTTTTTTGGCCGCGACCAAACTTAGCTAAAATACCAAAACTTTTCTTGACGGTCGTGCACCTGAGAAAGAACACTTCCTATAGCTGTGTTGCTGGCATCGGTATCCAAGACAAATTTGCCCTCTATCTGTGGATAACTCAGAATCAGTGCTGTAACTAGTAGCCGTTTCAGTTGTTCAAATGCGCTGTGGCAGTCGTCATTCCGATTATATTCTCCTCCATCTTCCAACGAGTTCTTTTATCTTGCCCAGTTGGTCGCCATTTAATCCTAGACACGTAGTATCAACATATCCAGCAATTTATGTGAGCAACCGTTGGCTGGTTTATCTTTGTGTCGTCCACGCAATGTTTAATATGGCATACTGAATGCAACTTTCCACACTCATGCTTTTCCTCAAGGTCATCATATGCGGATTAATGTTTAGCACCTTAATTGGTATCGTATTTTGAGACTATACCAATGTTCTTCCAATCAGTAATCCCTCCTTAACCATTCCCGATTTAGTTGTTCCATCATGCATACTTGTTCTTCCTGAGAGTACCATCCGAGCGTCTCATCACTATCATTTTCGTCTTCTCGGGTATTTTCATATCACACATTATTTGAATTTGCATCGTATGGTTACTCGTCCCTCGAAATGGAATCTCATCATCATCTATCCGAAGCACATTTTCTTTCATGTTCACATGAAATCCATATTCTCTCATGAGATCAATTCCCAAAATAACTTCTTTTGTTAATTTCGGCTATCAACTTCCGATAATTAATTAGGTTGTCTTCAATTCCCAACGTTATGGCAGTCACTCCGTGAGTAGAAATTTTCTCACCACTTGCCGTTCGAAGTCATACCGATACAGGTAGCACTTTTCCACGACCAACCAAATCTGGTCTCACAATAGCCCTTGTCGCTCCAGTATCCACGAGTAATCGGACAACCCTACCATTAATTCTGCCATCAATATAAATGCTGTCCAGACGTCCCATCGACGATGCAGCACGGACGATGAACTGCGGGGTATTACATTGTGTTGTCGACGTTGGCCCCCCTTACGTCGACTTACTTGCTTTAGTTTTCCTGCTGCTACACCGTTTGTTTTTTGGTTGAGTACAGCGTTTCTGTATATGACCAACTTCACCGCAGTTCCAGCATCGCAGATCCACATCTCCGCGGTCGTTGTCTTTCCAGCCTTTTCGTTTTTAGTTTTTCAAACACACGGTTTATTATTTCTTCTATTCTGTTGTGCGATTGATCAGGTTCTTCTAAGGCAGGTCGAACTATGTGATACCCTATGTGATGTTTGCTTAGCTGCTTCAAATTCAAACGCATGAGCCAGTGCATCATCTAACATTTTGGTCGGGCCAAATTTAGCGCTTGTTGTATTTCGCCATCTTTAACGCCATCCACAAATGTCTAAACAGCCAGTTCAAGGAAGCTATCTGGTGCCGTTGGATATGCCAATCTAACTAATTTGGTAATGTTAGTTTCGAATTCTTGCAGGTTTTCATTTATCTTTTGCGAACGGTTCTTAACTTGTACATGGTAAACCTGTTGAAGGTGAGCGTCTCCATATCTCATATCATGCTTCGGATGTTAAGAGGCAGTAATCATTCTGTTGGTGATCGGGAATCGTTTGCAAGATGTTAAAATATAATGCATCTATAATGTAAACTTATTTTTCTTTGACAGGTAGTCTTTTTTTTTGAAGGTGTATGTTATTTTTCTGTCACTTATTGCAATTTTTGGAAATGTCTACTACTTAAGTAGAACTTATTGTGGATATATCATTTTCCTTAATAATAAAAGACTCCTTTTCCTCATTAAGTGAGTTTAGACCTTGCACTATTAAACTATTTTCAACTTTTTCTTGAACGATACACAAGTATATTATATTTGGTCGTTTTTTTTACCACCTGTGAATCCTACAAGAATGAATTGTCCAACTTCTAAATCTAATTGTTGACTACAGTTCCTCTTCGCTTTTATCAGTTTCTAAACATGAAGAATCGTATGACTCTGCAAATGTTATATCAGATGCACTACCAGAAGATGATGGTTACGTAAGTTCAAGTACTAATCTCTTTCTAGCCTTTTGTACTTCAGCAAATTGTTTTTGTCCGCTAATACATTTTTCTTTTCTCTTTCGGTTTGTTTCTCTTTTTCAGCCTCTACTTCGTATTAATTAAAACTTAAACTATATAGTGGAATAAAGTTGTGCAGTGCGCTTGCGCCTTTATAGTGAAACGCGTACGAAAATGGTTTTGTAAAGTTTATCGAAGACCTTTCATTCGACCTAGTACCGGAACAGTTGTGTCGGGACAACCTATACAGACAATAAAGTATAGTGCTTGTAACAGTGTATTCAACTGACTCCCCTGGGGCATTGCAGCAACATCGAAGAGGACTACACCAAGGATACTGGTGACTGAATTTATGCATTTTATTTGTCTTTACATGCATACAATTTTCGTATTTAAAGCTCGCGTTTTGTTATACTTTTGCAATACAGTCCACTAAAACTAATAAGACGCGCCAACACATTCATAATTAATTAATTACATTTTAGTCCTTCTTCGCGTAATAGAACTGTCCATGGTTAATAAATGAATTCCTTTCGTTATAGCTTGTATGTATGTAAAATTTCGATTAGCAAATATTCGCATCATATTTGTATTTACTTATATATAAAAAATTCAATACATTGTCTATTAATTGTAGATAATTATTTTGATTATATATATATTACGATTTATCAATAATTTAGTTAGAGAACATTATTAATTATTTTCAGCAAAAGCTTCAAAGTTGTCCTATTGTATAATTTCGTTTACCTGTCTAGTAGATCAATTCCTTTGACAACATTCCTGTTTTATCTCTATACGTACCTGCAACCTTAAGGGTATATAACCACTAAATATTTTAACTACATTTCTTGTTTGAATGACTAAACCGTTTGGGTATTCTATATACCTTCTAGCTTTTGTAGAATTAAGTGTTGTCATTTCGTTTAAAATAAGCTTTCTAAAATACAATAGGAATTTTTAGGTATCTAACTATTCATTTCGCATTTTATATTACAAATTGGGTAATGACTTTATTGGATTATTTGCGGTGATTGAATTTACAATAAGATTATTGTCGGTCGTTGTTAATTGAAATAACTGTCGTTTGTTATTTTCATACAAAATGCCTGACACAGATACGTCTGTAACTTTATTAAAGCTCTATGCTGCTAGGATTCATGAAATTTTCGAACTTTCTGAGAAGACACAATACAATGCTTCTATACATAAATTATTTAAGTTGAAATGTCGAATGGTTGAATCTAGTTAAAAGGATTTTACTGAAAGGTATGTTAGTGTATTCATAAAACGAAACCGGAATTGCAACCGGCTTTAGAAAATTTGTGTCGAAACGTAGATGATGAATATTATTTTATTCTTTTGATAGAGCAAGAGATATTTGCTGCTGAAGTGAAAACTCCGGCTTGCGAGTCACACAATTCGACAAGACAATATTTTTACACCTAGAGTAGAATTACCAAAAATCACTCTACCACGTTTTGATAATGACCCCAAAAACTTTAAGACCTTCAAGGATATGATTGATGTTTTGATAGATAAACAATCGCATTTAACGGACATCGAAAACATTCCTACCTTCTTTCAAACTTGTCGGGTGAATCATTGACTAAAATGAAACGACAATAAATTGGGGTGCATAAATTAATAATGATAGTTCATAGGGTAATGGCAATAATTTAAATGTAATCTTGAATTGGGGGAAGATAATTTTTATTTAAATGGAAGCGTCGATGTGAAGAAGATAGTCCAGGTCAGATTTTTAATGATAAGACATTTTATTTTTCTATATATTTTTTTATTTTGAATATTGAATTTCCTTAATATAATATGAATGTAAAAAAGTCAACAAAAAAAGTTGCATAAGTATAAAATGAGTAATATGCTAACAGGTTTAGAACGTTCTACGCTTCGTTGATAATGATAATAGGTTTTTTTTTTGGTGACTTTGGGTTTTGAGTAAATAGGATATGATGTTTAATAAATGAAATTTACAACATTAACTAATTGAAAAGTGTTTTTCAAATAATTTACAAAAGCTGTACATAATATATTGGTTTCATTATATAAAATCGAAATTAACTGAATTTTATAATTCCAAATAAATGCTAGCCGAGGTCATAAGATTTAAATAGTTCAAGGAGGAGCTACGAGTTGAATAGGAAATTGATAACGCAAGGCGGTAACGTATCGAATTTTGCTATTGGCAGACAAGGTTGCTTCAAGATAAAATCCAGTTAAGTTTCTGGAGGGAATTGATAGCAATATTAATAAGACAGCCCAACGTCGGAGGAGATAATTACAATCTTGTTTATTTATAGTAAATATTAAAATGGTCGTCCAAATGATGGAGCGCGAATAATTTAGAGTACATAGCAAATAATATAACAGCCCAACATAGGGGTTCGATAATTCCGGCAGTTCATAGCAAAATTAATAAGGCGCACAACGTAGGGGCATGATAATTTAGAGAGTATCATAGCAGTATATATATATATATATATATATATATATATATATATATATATATAATTTGATAAAATTTATTAATTCGTTTTCCGTAGTGCAATACCACAGAAATAAAGCTTTAGTTTAAAATTTAGAAAACATAAAAATTATTGGTTATATGTAACTGAGATTTTATTTGGTTGGCTAATATTTTGTTCTGAAGGTTTTTGAAAATTCCAGCGTAAAATTCAGCATAATGGTATGTTATTCATGTTGCGTGCATCGCAGATGTGCTTAGATTTGTCGACATCTGATGTTGTTTGGTTCTGGTAAGAACGTTCAAGTTTTTTTGATTGAACTTACATCAGGCACGTGAGTGATTTTTAACCTTAATTTAATTTGTGTTTATTCAAATGTCTTACGTATGATGAAAAGTTGATATTCTATTTTAATTTAGTTAATTTGAAATTCATTTTGTAAGAAGCATCCCGTTTTATTTTCGTAACTTCACAAAATTTTAAAAATGGCTTCATTGTTGCCTATTATATTTGTTGCACAAGCAGACAGTTTTAGCTTCACTAAAAAAAATTGTCATTGACATTTGATGTCAAAATATCTAGTTATTCAATATAATTACCACATGCTATTCTATGTTACATCAATAAATCTTTGATTATTTTGAGGTCATACAATTTAATTTTAAGACATAACAAATTTTTGAAAGATATAAAGTTAAAGCTTAGTCTTTGTTTGAATGCTACATTTTAGTATCACGTAAAATATTGTTGTTTCTCACTTGTAAAGTCGACTGTAGTACTACTGAAGGCTATATTTAAATTTGAGATTAAATTATTAAGAGAGCAAATACCTTAGAGTAAAGATATGTTGAAATATTGAGTTTAAAGATGTGTTTTTGAAAGTAGAACAATATTAGTTTCTTTCCATGTAAATTTTTATTGTAAATATTAATGTTGAGACAAGCTAAATCAATTTAATTGAATAGAATTTTTTTGCTTAATTCTTTTATTATTAAAAATTCAAAGGAAATATCTTGGTTCTTAATATGCAAAAGATTAACTTTGTCTAATGATAACAAGTACCCTGGGTGTATATATTTTTGGAACTTAAACTCAAATATGTTATTTATTGGTGAATATTTTTAAGAAAAAAAACCGTGTCTCTGTTGCGCATTTGTTTGTTCACAGAATATGCAGAGACATCTGTAATACATCTGGCAAGTAACATTTTGGTAAGTGCTTTGCAAGGTTGATATTTATGTTTTGTGGCTACATAAGCGGTGTAGACTTCAGGTTTCCGCATTCCCCTAATACAAGTACGTGTATCTTCGTATGTTGTTGTATTGAAAAATACGGTGGCGCTCTTTATCTATATTTTTGGTCATTTGTCAACCCATGACCCAAGCTCATGATCTACCCAGAGCTAACACTCTACTAGCCGTTTATCTCTAATGAGTTTTTCTTTTCCTTAAGCCGTTTTCCATCCACCTTTACCTTGGGCTTCCCTCATTAACAAGAAATTCTCGACCTGGTGATATCAGATAAGGTAGGCGTTTATGGTATATATATATATATATATATATATATATATATATATATATATATATATATATATATATATATATATATATATGGAGGTCCAATTTGCTATCTGATATTCACAAGGGAATTTTTAGTTTTAAATATGTTGCATGTTTGGGTTTGTGTACCTTAATGATTTCATATAGCTGCAGTTTGGTTTGAAGTGGATCATATTTAATATTATGATTAGTTAGCCACTGAATCATTTTTCCTTTCAGAGACGTACTTACAGGATGTTTTTGTGTAGAAACATTATGGTACGATGCATTATCGAAAACTAATACAGAGTTTTTTGGTAAGTTAGGAATCAGTTGTGTTGAAAGCCATTTAATAAAATTGACATAATTCATTTCATCAAGATCGTCGCCCGATTTGGCACCAGAAGTAAACATTAATGCAGTATTAGGGATAAAGCCATTCTCGTTTCCAGCATGTACTATTACCAAATGTCTCCCCTTAGAGACTGGTGCTTTTAAACCTTTTGTGCTATTGTCGGACCATTCTTTTGGCGTAGCGTGACTGCTGTGTACATAACTTTCATCCGTATACGCGATTGGTCTGTTTTCCGATATATAGCAAAGCAATTGGTTCAAATAAACAATTCTTTTATAACGAATGTCATGAGATTCCATCAGGATTTTTCGTCTATCTGAAGTTTTTTGCCACCTAAAAAGCAAATGCATATAATTACTCATATACGAGTATGGTTTATTAACTTACTTAAAACCCATGCACTTTATAACTCGACAAAGAGTGGCAAGACCACCTTTAAAATCTACGCCTGATTCCAATATTTTTACATGCATATGTTTTAAAGTAAGTCGTCTCTTCTCCGTTATATAAAACTGATGTATTACACGATGAACTGCTTCTTGTTTACCATCCGATAAAGTGCTTTTATGCGAAACTCTTTGCCATTTGTTGCTCGAACCAAGAAAAGATTGGTCTTGATTTTCCTTTCTCTCCTTAACAATTCGTTTATATGTGCTCTGTGAAATCTTTGTAGCAGAAAGTAAGCTTTCCTTAAAATTAGCTAAAGGAATAAGATGTGTCCCATTTTCTGCTTTCCGTCTACAAAATTCCCGAACATTCAAAACCATTTCTCGAGTTTGTTTATGTAAAACTCGCTCTTTAGTTCCATAGGTGTTTTTGAAGGAGTTTCCATCTCTAGAATATTATCAATTTTTATAATACGTAATAATAACTAACCATTTTACCTGCAGTTAATGTGCAAGCTATAAAGCACAAACAAACAAAAAGAAAACTATGAAAGCGTAAGAAATAAATATGGAATGTCAAAATCACAAATGTCAATTGACATTTAACAGCAAATTGTCTACGCCACTGAAATGCTGACCGAACACGCCTATTTATAAACAATAAACTAATCTGACACCGTTTTAACCATGTGCGTATGATGACGTGCAGGACCTTATAAAATAAATTCAACTACCTATGAAAACTGAACGCCAAGACTGTATCTATACTGAACCTGGGTCTATTGCTGTTGAACTGCATGATGTAAGCAGATTTCGATTTGTAATCATTTTAACCCACGGACCTATAATAAAAAGACGAGTAATGCCGTGGCTGCAATGACAGGTTAGGTTACCGTTAAAAATAGATATTATTACTATTAGAAAACACAAATTAGATGTTATTAGAAAAAAACACAAAATGTGAAGATTGAGATGTTATTTTTCTATTACATATTTTATAACAAGCTCCATAAGCAAAACATCTATTCATTACAAAAATTCAAAATCAACTAACTTATTTTCTAAACACATTACCTAGGAAACAGTCTCTAAAATTATATCTTGCCTACTATATACAAATGTCTAAGAAGTACATTCATTTATCCCTTATTATTTTACACAACTCCTATTTTGGAACAGATACTTGTGTCACTTACACTAATTATCATTGGTTGACATTCCACAAATCTTCCACAATCACTTTATGATAAATAAACATGCTAAAATAAATTCTTTTACAGGTATTATGGTACATTAATTAATTAATGACATACAGTATCCATCAAACAGTTACAAACATGACACTTTTAACAAACTGAAACACATTCAGTTGGAATTACATTAGATAAACGTTTTATTGAAGAACAGTTAACCAAAATGCTTCTTTCAAATCTCAAACGCTTCACCAGCAGTAAATAGCATTTTAGCTTAGTTCACCAAGTAATTATTTATCAATCCTCAGTTTATTGTAGTGTTTTAACTTTAGAAAACATTGATAGGAGTGGTAAATTAATGTGTTTACCCTCAGTACTAACAAATATCTTTTAAATCATTTTAGACCACTAAAATATATATATATATATATATATATATATATATATATATATATATATTGTTGTAGATATAAAAGGGTAAATAGGTGTAAATAATAAAATTTTAGCAACGCTGTATATAGAAAAGAGCAAATTATTTACGCGCCAAACGAATTTAATTCATATAGTGAAAACGGACGAGTATTAAGGTATTTTTATATTTCAATTCAAATGTGAAAATTACATAAGGGAAGAAAAGCTTTAAAGTACATAGAAGCACAAGGATACGCTTAATTAACCATATCTTTTAATCAAACGCATGAAAGCAAAAAGGAAACGTGCTTACAAAAGAAAATCAATAATTTCTAACGCAAATGTATTCGTTTTAAAAGCCAACGTTCATTTACACAGATACTACGAAGCAGAAAATCTAGGAAATGTTATTTGCAAACGGTCGATAATTTCAAAAACACCTGTTGGTTAAATGTTACGTTCAGAGAATAGTGAACGAACGTTAATATAGAATTCCATAGAAATTGTTTTCAACGGTCAATTTGTATAAGCAACTATAATAACAAATATTTTAAGGAGGGAGTGGAATGAACAATCGATACTATACAACAGATAGAGAGGCAGATAAAGCAAGCGTTGGATTGAAAGTCACGTAAGATATACACATGGAGTTGGTGAAGGACGTCGCAATATCGATTTTCTGTCACTCAAGTGGGGTTTGAAAGGAAACAACAAACATGAATAGAACAGAGATGAATAGCAGATAGGTGGAGCATTTGGACGACAGGAAATTATATCATTGGTTGATAGCCAACAGTATTTGAAACAAGCTCATATAGTAAGGTAGGAAACGAATTCTATGTAAACAACACGACGGACGGTAAAAATTTTCAGAATTTATAGACGGTTATGTTCAAAATTTTAAGAAGCCGCTTTGAAAACAAGCTTTTCTCATAAAACGGGTCCACTAGGGGGATTGGAGAATAGTATAAATACACGCGATAATATATTAAAGCTCTCTTTTTCCTTCCATCGAGTTCTGAACACGGGTTCAGACCTACATAATAGTAAAGCTTTCGGTTAGAATTTGTGTCTGTAGTAAAGTTACATTTAACATCTTATTTGAAATTATGCAAGCTGTAGTAGCGGACTTCGAGTTATTAAAGTGATTGCACGAGTTAGTGCTTATTTAAATAAAAGGTCCAGTTATTACGACAAAATTATTATATGGATGGATGATATTTGGGGTAAGCAGAACTGGAAAGCAAGTTTGTATGCGTGAAACATCTAGTATGGAATGTTACTGTGAGACGAAGCGAATATCTTGCAAAGAACAATAGTGGTAGCGGAGATATTAGATGGTGGAGATCGGTGGATCTTGGAATCAGCGTAGTAGATGGAAAGAAGGACGAGGGGTTTCTGGTAGCCATCTCCAGCGGTGACGAAAAGGAAAGGTGTCTTCAGGTAATAAATTTGAAATTTCTGTTTTATATAAACATTGGTGGATATTTTGTGTTTGTGTAGTTGACTAATTGGTGGCATATTTATTGTTTTAAAAACTTGTTTAAAATGATACATGTGCAGGACAATTTAATAATCTTGAGCATTGAAAAAGGGTTTATTTAGGAAATATAAAAATTTATTCAGGCTATAAATTGTGGTTGTAAGGAGTAACCGGGTCTGTAAATTTGTTTTCATTAATGCCAGGTTTACAAAGCATATACAAACAAAACTGGGTTATAATGAGCTCACACCAGTATGAGGTCAAATTAGAGTTACATGTGGGGCCCATCTACATATCTACACGAATTTGTTTAAAATTATTTAAAAAGCAAGGACTTTAAAACATTCAATAAATTGAGCTGGTACTAATTGTACCAGACTGATTGTACACATACGTAAATATATTTTATCGGTTAATATGTATAAATAAAAGGTTGTATGATTGTCGTATTATTTTGGTAATTTCATTTGATGGTATGTGAGGGTGGAAGAAGTATGTGCGTAAAAATAGGTATTCAAAAGAGACCGATTGCTGAGCTAGCCAGGGTGAGCAGAGAAATCCGAAGGCGTCCTAATAGAAGAGTAAGAATTTTTTTTAAATTAAAATTTGTGATAAATTTTATGTTGGCCAAGCAGGGGTACGAATTTTTTTGTAAGGTTCCACGGCAATTTATGACGCCCAATTCGTGGGGCTCGAATGATTTAGGAGGAGGCTCGAGTGTTCTTGAAGTGTCACAGAGAACATTGCAATATATATATATATATATATATATATATATATATTGCTGTGATAAGGGGTTGATTAAGGGTGCACGTTATAGGAAAGATAGTTCGGGAATGAGTAATTAAGATAGTCAGCAGAAAACTACACTTATTTAAGGAGATAATTAAGAAATAGACATAGTTTGTATATAGTAAGTAGTCAACACCCTGTATATAGAGTAGAGATAATTTTGGGCGACGCAGGTAAACTTAGGAAGACGCATAGTCGGCGTAGGAATGTGAAATAAATGTAGTAAAGTAGATAGTAAATATTAAATACCCTGTAAATAAAGTTTAGGTAAGACAAATAAGGATATTTTTCAGTGGAAGTACGCGTATATTTGATAAAGTGTAATTAGACACGCATTAATAAGAAGAGTTCCAGAAGATTAAAATAATACGGATATAAAAGAGAGTTTCAGGTAGTTAATATAAATGCGTACAAAGATCTAACCATGTGATAAGTGAAATGATTAAAAATTGCGTGAAACATATGTAAACATGGAAATATAAAGTCGGGTTACATCAGTTGTTTATAGGAAAGCAAGGAATCTATCAAAACACAATATGTTGACAATCGAAGACAGCTGCAGGCAGGTTGTGATTATGGGAAAATGTTGAGCATTGCATCAGAAACAGCTCGTAATAGAATTATTTGATTGGTCCGGGACAACAACAAGTTCTAGATCACACCCATGAATGGAGTGGTAAGAAAGTCAGTTTTAAACTCAATGAAGGCCGAAGTGCATTGCCATGAAACAGAGTAGTACGCGATATGTATAAGAGTGAAAATTAAATAAGTGAAAATATGATTATAATAGCCGTTTAAACAAATAATAGGGCTTCTAGTTCAAATTCTAGTGCAAATTCTAGTTCCGATTCTAGTTCGAGTTCAAATTCTAGTTCCAAGTCTGGGGAAACTGTAATACAAATTAGAGGTCTGATGTTAAGAAGAATACAGTAATGCAATTTAAATGTCAAGGGAAAAAGAAGAATAATAATAATCTTGAAGTACATGGGTGAAACGAGCTGCAATTTTAAGTCTGGGGCAAGAAGGATGAAAGTTTAAGAATTGGAATAAATTGGGGATGTAATTTAATGGTGCTGATCAATAGTGTAACAATTGGAATGGAATGCAGAATTGGGGAAGATCAATTTTGGTAGGAGCGTCGATGTGAAAAGATAAAACCAGGTCAGAGATTTTTAGTTATAAGATATTTGTTTTTCTATATGGAGTATTATTTTATGTTTAAATTGAATTTGCTAAATTACTATAGATTTGTAAACAAGTCAACAAGAAAGGTTGCATACTATATGAATGAGTAATAAAAAAAAACGGGTTTGGAATATTCCACACTTCGTTCCTAAAGGTAATAAATGTTCTTTGGTGACTTTGGGGATTTTTGAGTACCAATTAGATGGTTGTAAATAAATGAAATTTATAAGAAAAGTATTATAAATAATTTCAAAAGCTGTATATAACATATTAGTTTCATTATATAGAATTTAAATTTGCTGAATTTGGTGATTGCAAATAAATGCTAGCCGAGGTCAAGGATTAAATGGTAGAAAGGAGGAGTCACAAATTAAATAGGAGAGATAACTCGCAAGGCGGTAACATATTGAATTTTGTCATTGGTTGTTAGAGAGTTGTTTAAAGATAACGTCCAGTTTGATAGTGATATTAAGAAAACAGCTGGAAGAGGAGGAGATGACTACATTTAATAGTGAATGTTAAAATGGAGGTACAATAATTTAATATTACAGCATTAAATATAAATAAGTATTACAGCATTAAAAATGGCAGCTTAACGTAGGGGCACGATGATTTAGAGAGTATATACAGCAATATATATATATATATATATATATATATATATATATATATAGTGTCCGGAAAATACGTGTACAACGTAAGAACAGAGATTCTTTGGCTCGAAATAGATCGATTTGAGCCAACTTACCTATTATACAAGTTGCTTCATTTAGCCGCTAGAGGGCTTCAAAAATCGTGAAAAATATTTGATATTTTAAAATAACTCGAAAACGCGTCGATAGATTTTGACCATTTTTGGAGTGCGAGTTTCTACTTTCAATTGACATGTTTTGGTGGTGTACACAATAATTTTAAACGCATACGAATGTCCCAAAAATGATGTATTGTATAAATATCCGACCATTACCTTTTTCCTGTTTATGCAATGACTACCAATTTTTTTATGAGTAGCCGACTAAATTTGGAAACTTTTTTGTCTCTTGTAAAATTTTGATTAGACGAGCGGTTTGATAGAAAAAAATAATTTCAAATGTCTGCATGCTTTCGTCATCATTGCTGCATTAAGTATAAAACAAGGCAAATCAAAAAGCATAGTTTAGTAGTTGGCTTTGCTTTTTATTTGTTATTTAATTTGACTGTCGTTTAACCTCAGTTTACCTGTCAAGTCGTGAATTTCTGCTTAATTCAATAAAAGTTTGCATCTTTCATCTTACATTATGAGTACTTGCACAAACAACGAACAGGTGGATATGCTTTTGGTTATCGGATTTTGTCAAGGCAATGGCCGTGAAAGCGTCAGAGTCTATAGGGAAGATTTCCTAATCGCCGAATGCCAAACCACCAAACATTCGCAAATATTGAAAGACGTTTTCGTGAAAATGGTAGCTTTCAGTCAAGAAATGCGGATCGAGGACGTCAACGTACCACAAGAACTGCGGATCTGGAGGAACAAATTTTGGATAGAGTTTAAGAAGACCCAAAAATAAGCACCAGACGCTTAGGACTTGAACTACAAGTTCCTAAAAGTATTGTTCATGATGTTTTAAAGGAACAGTTATTACACCCATATCACGTTCAACAGGTACAAGACCTTTTGCCTATCGATCCTGAAAGGTGTCTAGCTTTCTGTGAATTTATTCAAGATCAGAGAATTCAAAATGAAAATTTCAGTCGCAAAATTTTATTTACAGACGAAGCTTCTTTTACTAGATCTGGCATTACTAACATACATAATGAACATGTTTACGCTGTAGAAAATCCTCATGCAACTAAAGTGACTCACTATCAACATGAATTTAAGATTAATGTCTGGGCTGGAGTTATTGATAATTTTATTATCGGTCCTGTTGTGATACCAAATCGATTAAACGGAGACAATTACTTCAACTTTCTACAACAATCATTGCCGAATTTATTCGAAGATCTGCCATTGTTACTTCGCCAAGACATGTGGTTCATGTATGATGGTGCTTCTCCCCACTTTACTCTAGCTGTTCGACAACATTTACACGAAAAATATCCGGATCGATGGATCGGAAGAGTATATGATGCTCCTACAAATTGGCCAGCACGATCGCCGGACTTGACGCCCTGTGATTATTTTTTGTGGGGTAGCTTAAAATCTAAGGTTTATTCGTCTCCACTTGATAGCGAAGAAGAATTGTATAGACGAATTTTAAATGCAGCCAACTCTTTAAAAAATAATGCACAAACAATGCAGAGGGTTCAGTTAAACTTCTTACGAAGAGTTAATTTGTGAATTGAAGAAAATGGCGGCCATTTTGAAAATTTATTGTAATGGTCCAACACTTGTACCGCGCTGTTAATTTTTAATGATAGTAATAAAAAATAAACAAAACAATGAAATAAAAAAACAGACATTTGAAATTATTTTTTTCTGTCAAACCGCTCGTCTAATCTAAATTTTACTAGAGACAAAAAAGTTTCGAAATTAAGTCGGGTACCCATAAAAAAAAATTTGTAGTCATTTCATAAACAGGAAAAAAGTAATGGTCGGATATTTATACAATACATCATTTTTGGGACACTCGTGTGCTTCTAAAATTATTGCGTACCCCACCAAAAGATGTCAATTGAAAGTAGAAACTCGCACCCCAAAAATGGTCAAAATCTATCGACACGCTATTGAGTTATTTTAAAATATCAAATATTTTTCACGATTTTTGAAGCCCTCTAGCGGCTAAATGAAGCAACTTGTATAATAGGTAAGTTGGCTCAAATCGATCTATTTCGAGCCAAAGAATCTCTGTTCTTACGTTGTACACGTATTTTCCGGACACCCTGTATATATATATATAAATTGCTATGTAATTTAAATATTTATTTGATTTAGTTTGAGCTCCAGGCTTGGGCAGCTATAAAAAAATTGATATGATAACACCGTACTCGGTGTAACGAACGTTTTTACTTAACGCCACCGCTCTGTGTTCTCACTTCAAATTTTACTAATTTTATTATTATTATTATGCCACGGCTAGCCCTTTTTAATCTACACAGAGTGCACAAAGTTACGATGATCAATTTTCTCTTTTTACCCCTTTATGATTACCTATTTGAATTGATAAAACAAAGTCAATTAATTTCA
This sequence comes from Platerodrilus igneus, assembly GCA_036346225.1. Taxonomy (NCBI): domain Eukaryota; kingdom Metazoa; phylum Arthropoda; class Insecta; order Coleoptera; family Lycidae; genus Platerodrilus; species Platerodrilus igneus. Next base: position 46,113 of record JARFIW010001698.1, read on the forward strand.
TATAATGAAAAGAAATATTATTTACAATTTTTGAAATTCTTTAAATACACCCTTCAATCAATTAATATCATATTTATCCCTAAATTTATATACTTTTAATTCAACATAAAGTCATCAAAAACTACCTCCTTACAAAAAAAATCTGGAACGTTCTAGACCTCTTTATGATTTATCACGTAAGTTTAACGTATGCAAATGTTTCTTGTTGACTTCATTACAAGTTTTGTATAAATTGAATGAGTTCAGTATTAAAATTTAAATTGAAAAATATCTTAAAATTGAATAGATCTTACCTGTGATATGTTGTTTGTGTTGTGGATCAACACCCCCTCGCTATCTTCATTCGTATACCAATGCTCTGCTTAGTTGAACCAATATTTGAGTACAGTTACCCCTTGTTTTCCAAAAATTACCTCGTGCTTCTTTATTTTATATTTGTCTGCATATGCCTTGAATCTCTTCCCTTAAATACTTTCGACGCAGATTAGAATTGTACCAGAATTGTACCAAAATTCGATTAGAATTGTCCCCTTAGAATCCAATTAGAATTAGAACTTCTTTTCGACACATCTTTGAATTGTCGACGCAGAATTGAATTGTCCAGATTGAAACCCTATCATTATAAATATTTAATTCAAATTAATTACCCAATTTCTACTCACGTTTTCTATAAAAAAATACGGCAAAAACTCTTCATCTATGCTTAACGTAATTGTTGCACTATTTTCACTGTACCTTAAATTTGATCTATTTTACTTTATTTATTTTACGGGTGGATTTCTGGTTCACAGTGTCGTAGCTTTGACGTGCATCAGTGTGGACTGAATCGTGTTATTACCGAATGGGTGTTAAATAGCCTTTTCCTCTACCTCTGGGAAGATAACGTCCAGTTTGATAGTGATATTAAGAAAACAGCTGGAAGAGGAGGAGATGACTACATTTAATAGTGAATGTTAAAATGGAGGTACAATAATTTAATATTACAGCATTAAATATAAATAAGTATTACAGCATTAAAAATGGCAGCTTAACGTAGGGGCACGATGATTTAGAGAGAGTATTATACAGCAATATATATATATATATATATATATATATATATATATATATAGGGTGTCCGGAAAATACGTGTACAACGTAATAACAGAGATTCTTTGGCTCGAAATAGATCAATTTGAGCCAACTTACCTATTATACAAGTTGCTTCATTTAGCCGCTAGAGGGCTTCAAAAATCGTGAAAAATATTTGATATTTTAAAATAACTCGAAAACGCGTCGATAGATTTTGACCATTTTTGGGGTGCGAGTTTCTACTTTCAATTGACATGTTTTGGTGGTGTACGCAATAATTTTAAACGCATACGAATGTCCCAAAAATGATGTATTGTATAAATATCCGACCATTACCTTTTTCCTGTTTATGCAATGACTAATAATTTTTTTTATGAGTAGCCGACTAAATTTGGAAACTTTTTTGTCTCTTGTAAAATTTTGATTAGACGAGCGGTTTGATAGAAAAAAATAATTTCAAATGTCTGCATGCTTTCGTCATCATTGCTGCATTAAGTATAAAACGGGGCAAATCAAAAAGCATAGTTTAGTAGTTGGCTTTGCTTTTTATTTGTTATTTAATTTGACTGTCGTTTAACCTCAGTTTACCTGTCAAGTCGTGAATTTCTGCTTAATTCAATAAAAGTTTGCATCTTTCATCTTACATTATGAGTACTTGCACAAACAACGAACAGGTGGATATGCTTTTGGTTTTCGGATTTTGTCAAGGCAATGGCCGTGAAAGCGTCAGAGTCTATAGGAAAGATTTCCTAATCGCCGAATGCCAAACCACCAAACATTCGCAAATATTGAAAGACGTCTTCGTGAAAATGGTAGCTTTCAGTCAAGAAATGCGGATCGAGGACGTCAACGTACCACAAGAACTGCGGATCTGGAGGAACAAATTTTGGATAGAGTTGAAGAAGACCCAAAAATAAGCACCAGACGCTTAGGACTTGAACTACAAGTTCCTAAAAGTATTGTTCATGATGTTTTAAAGGAACAGTTATTACACCCATACCACGTTCAACAGGTAGAAGACCTTTTGCCTATCGATCCTGAGAGGCGTCTAGCTTTCTGTGAATTTATTCAAGATCAGAGAATTCAAAATGAAAAACACTTTACTCTAGCTGTTCGACAACATTTACACGAAAAATATCCGGATCGATGGATCGGAAGAGTATATGATGCTCCTACAAATTGGCCAGCACGATCGCCGGACTTGACGCCCTGTGATTATTTTTTGTGGGGTAGCTTAAAATCTAAGGTTTATTCGTCTCCACTTGATAGCGAAGAAGAATTGTATAGACGAATTTTAAATGCAGCCAACTCTTTAAAAAATAATGCACAAACAATGCAGAGGGTTCAGTTAAACTTCTTACGAAGAGTTAATTTGTGCATTGAAGAAAATGGCGGCCATTTTGAAAATTTATTGTAATGGTCCAACACTTGTACCGCGCTGTTAATTTTCAATGATAGTAATAAAAAATAAACAAAACAATAAAATAAAAATATAAAACAGACATTTGAAATTATTTTTTTCTGTCAAACCGCTTGTCTAATCAAAATTTTACTAGAGACAAAAAAGTTTCGAAATTAAGTCGGGTACCCATAAAAAAAAATTTGTAGTCATTTCATAAACAGGAAAAAGGTAATGGTCGGATATTTATACAATACATCATTTTTGGGACACTCGTGTGCTTCTAAAATTATTGCGTACCCCACCAAAAGATGTCAATTGAAAGTAGAAACTCGCACCCCAAAAATTGTCAAAATCTATCGACACGCTTTCGAGTTATTTTAAAATATCAAATATTTTTCACGATTTTTGAAGCCCTCTAGCGGCTAAATGAAGCAACTTGTATAATAGGTAAGTTGGCTCAAATCGATCTATTTCGAGCCAAAGAATCTCTGTTCTTACGTTGTACACGTATTTTCCGGACACCCTGTATATATATATATATATATATATATATATATATATATATATATATATGCTATGTAATTTAAATATTTATTTGATTTAGTTTGAGCTCCAGGCTTGGGCAGCTATAAAAAAATTGATATGATAACACCGTACTCGGTGTAACGAACGTTTTTACTTAACGCCACCGCTCTGTGTTCTCACTTCAAATTTTACTAATTTTATTATTATTATGCCACGGCTAGCCCTTTTTAATCTACATAGAGTGCACAAAGTTACGATGATCAATTTTCTCTTTTTACCCCTTTATGATTACCTATTTGAATTGATAAAACAAAGTCAATTAATTTCATATAATGAAAAGAAATATTATTTACAATTTTTGAAATTCTTTAAATACACCCTTCAATCAATTAATATCATATTAATATCATATTTATCCCTAAATTTATATACTTTTAATTCAACATAAAGTCATCAAAAACTACCTCCTTACAAAAAAAATCTGGAACGTTCTAGACCTCTTTATGATTTATCACGTAAGTTTAACGTATGCAAATGTTTCTTGTTGACTTCATTACAAGTTTTGTATAAATTGAATGAGTTCAGTATTAAAATTTAAATTGAAAAATATCTTAAAATTGAATAGATCTTACCTGTAATATGTTGTTTGTGTTGTGGATCAACACCCCCTCGCTATCTTCATTCGTATACCAATGCTCTGCTTAGTTGAACCAATATTTGAGTACAGTTACCCCTTGTTTTCCAAAAATTACCTCGTGCTTCTTTATTTTATATTTGTCTGCATATGCCTTGAATCTCTTCCCTTAAATACTTTCGACGCAGATTAGAATTGTACCAGAATTGTACCAAAATTCGATTAGAATTGTCCCCTTAGAATCCAATTAGAATTAGAACTTCTTTTCGACACATCTTTGAATTGTCGACGCAGACTTGAATTGTCCAGATTGAAACCCTATCATTATAAATATTTAATTCAAATTAATTACCCAATTTCTACTCACGTTTTCTATAAAAAAATACGGCAAAAACTCTTCATCTATGCTTAACGTAATTGTTGCACTATTTTCACTGTACCTTAAATTTGATCTATTTTACTTTATTTATTTTACGGGTGGATTTCTGGTTCACAGTGTCGTAGCTTTGACGTGCATCAGTGTGGACTGAATCGTGTTATTACCGAATGGGTGTTAAATAGCCTTTTCCCTCTACCTCTGGGTTGGGTTTTCAAGCAGTTCTGCACATTGTTTCCAACCAACCAGGTTGTCTTTGATATTCCTTGTATTTTTGAAGCTGTTTCTGATGTAATTAATTCGGATTTCCGTGTAATGTGTTTATTTGCAATCTTTGATACTTTATTATTTGTTATCTTTGCCATACGTTGTTTTGTGTAGATATTGCTTTTTGGATAATTGAACAAAATAAATGATGTAACTTTAATGCTGTTTTCGTTCATGTATTTATGCATCTTTAAAACTGCGTTTTCTTATCAAAGCGCTTATTGTTCCAGCGTAATTGTTGAAGCTTTGTTAGGTTTTATCTTTTATCTTCGGCGTCTATATTTTATAAATTGTAGAACACTTCTCAATTGCATGTACGATCCTTTCTCTTCTGAATACGCGTTCTACTGTTGAAAGATATGCTTACTTGCATCGTTTAAAGTTAATTACGGTCTATATACAGGGTGTTAAATGCTTGCTATTTACATAATATACGAATTACTTATTTTTCTGCTAAATAAATGCAGTTTTCTGATTCCTATTGCTATTTATGGTTACTACACGACCCTTACTACTCAATATACCCCTAAACAACTTCTTATCACAGCAATATATATATATATATATATATATATATATATATACATATATATATATTGCCATTTTAAAATATTGTTTTAAATATAAACTACAAATTGAATGATTTATTGTTCAACTATAAACGAACAAATTGCTCATTAATTAGAATTGGCCTAAACTGATGTCCTAAATTAATGTGGTCTTCATTTGGTAAATGCGGTAAATCATCTTCTTCTTCCTCATATTCTAACTAATGTTCTGGAATTTCCTCGTTCATCACAATGGCGATGTTATGTAATGCAGCTGTTGCAACAGCTATATTCATTATTTTTCTAAATGTTCCCTTAAACCAAACTTCAATATGGGAAATCTTCTTTTCCATACACCATATTAATGTTCTTATTATCGATTCATTATATAAGCTTTCTGCATCTGTGTGAGTTTCTAATAACTTAGACATTAAATATTTTTGCAATGTGTATCCACTATCACCAATTAAAATATATTTTCCATAATGACCATTTTCAAAATCTAGTTTTACATTGCTATTACTAAAAATAGTTTGATCATATACAGAGCCAGGCCACCTCGCAACAAGATTTCTTATCCTTAATTTTGCATCACTAACTGTTTGCACATTTAGAGCAAAATAAATTTTCCTACAGCGAAAAATTTCTGCATCGTCATCACCAGGAGAATCTATTCTTATTAAAGTGCAATCAATAGCACCTATGGTACATGCAAACGAAGCGATATCATAAAATTCCTCGGAACATCTTTGCATTTCTGCCTCACTTGAACACATTTTAGTATGTTCATGACTGAGTGATGCAAGAGAACGAGATACTCTTCGTATAATACGGCAAGCAGTGGATTTAGAAATTCCAATACAATCTACTACAGTAATTTGTTAGCATATTGTCTGTCGCATAAAATCTCAGGGTTAGTAAAAGCTGATATACCGGTTTAACACATCCACCTCTAAAAATTGGTAAATAATTAGAATTATTTGACAGTAAAATCCATAATATGCATATCTATTTGTTGGTAAAGCAATCTGTGGCCCAATTCGTTGCAATAAATGCTTAACTGTTGTTTTTGTAAAACGAATCTATCAAAAAAATTTAAATTGTCATAAAGCTCAAAATAGTTTTTTCTTTCTCTGTATATTTTAGGTCTGCGAAAAACAAAAAATTCTTCTACCGAAGAACTACAGCTTGATGATGAATCCCACACATCCATTTTTCAAAGTATGCCAGAAATCACCAGCCACCAGAAATTTTGAAATTGAGATTATATTAACATCCTAAAGCGCCTTTAATGATTTAAATGCTAAAATTTCACACTTTAATTTTAAAGTAAGTTTAAGTTTAAAGTCAGCTTAAACTGACATTATGAAACCCATATGTAAAATTTAACGGTACTTTATATTTATTTAAAGACTACTTTAAGTTGATTATGAAAATGGCCGTAAGATTAGGTTTTCTCAGTTCAACTGAACTACACGTCCTTTCAAATGCACTACTGCAACGTTATTATATCTTGCAATCGCTTGTTTGCGAATGTCGGATTTTACAATTACGGATCACGGTCAAAAATCGGTCTTATTGTAAGTACACGTTTTTAACTGTACGCAACTTTTCGAATACGTATAAAACCGTTCAAGTTCAAAAATTGCCCCCCTAGACTTCTCGAAAAGAACTTTTTTATTTAGTTCTCTCAACGCGCTCTTGTAAACGACACGATCGATAATAAATTAAGCAAAACGTACCACTAAGTATCTTTGTTTTATTTAACAGAAACTTGTGGTATTAAATGAAAATGCATTTTGAACATTCAATCCCCTCTACCCAAAATTAGAAGATTATTGGAATATGCTCTTTATATAGAGAGGCAACTTATTTATTATGTATCATCCATAATTAACCTAATTCGAGGCGTACGATCTCCTACACGAACACTGACCATTTGTGTGCTTTTTTGCACCACAAAAAAGTAATTTACAAATACAAAACACCGTCATATACTAACGAACGTTCGTTAGCACGCCAAATTTATGTGATCAATCTTCTTCATGTAAAAGTGCGTTCAAAGTTTAGATGTCTTTACATACTAACGAACGACTATTCTCTGCAATTTGTGCAATTATTCCGCAATACTTAAAAGTAATTTACAAATACAAAACACCATCACATACCATCGAACGTTCGTTGGCACGCAATTTATGCGATCAATCTTCTGTATGTAAAAGTGCCTCCAAAGTCTAGATGTCTTCACATACTAACGAAGGGCTATTTTCATGCAATTTGTGCACTTATTCAGCATTATGTAAAAGTAATTTACAAATACATATGCGATCGCATACTAACGAACCTCCATTTCTATGCAATTTGTGTAATTATTCTGCTTCACGTAAAAGTACTTTACAACATGTGCGGTCGCATACTAATGAACGTCCCTTCGCATGCAATTTGTGTAACTATTCCGCATCACGTAAAGGTAATTTACAAAAACATATGCGATCGCATACTAACGAACGTCCATTTGTATGCATTGTGTGTAATTATGCCGCATCACAGAAAAGTACTTTACAACAACATATGCGGTCCCATACTAACGAACGTCCATTTATATGTTTTGTATGTAATTATTCCGCATCACTAAAAAATACTTTACAAATACATCTGCGGTCGCATACTAACGAACGTCCCTTCGCATGCAATAAGTGTAATTATTCTGCCTCACATAAAAATAGCCTACAATCACATATGCAAACACATACATACGAACGTCCATTTGTATGCAATTTGTGTAATTATTCCGCTTCACGTAAAAGTACTTTAAAACAACATGTGCGGTCGCATACTAACGAACGTCCCTTCGCATGCAATTTGTGTAACTATTCCGCATCACATAAATATCACTTAAAAGAACATTTGCGGTCGCATACTAACGAACGTCCATTTGTATGCAGTGTGTGTAATTATTCAGCATCACAAAAGTACTATTCTGCATCACATAAACGTTATATACAAAATCATATGCGGTCGCATACTAACGAACGTCCATTTGCATGCAATTTGTGTAACTATTCCGCTTCACGTAAAAGTACTTTACAACATCATGTGCGGTTGCATACTAACGAACGTCCCTTCGCATGCAATTTGTGTAACTATTCCGTATCATACAAATCTAATTTACAAAAACATATGCGGGCGCATACTAACGAACATACATTTGTATGTATTGTGTGTAATTATTCCGCATCACATAAAAGTAATTTACAAAAACATATGCGGTCGCATACTAACGAACGTCCATTCACATGCAATTTGTGTAATTATTCTGCAATACAAAAATATACTTTACAAATACATCTGCGCTTGCATACTAACGAACGTCCCTTCGCGTGCAAGTTGTGTAATTATTCTGCGTCACATAAAAATAACCTACAAATACATATGCGAACGCATACATACGAACGTCCATTTATATGCAATTTATGTAATTATTCCGCATCACGTAAAGATGCTTTACAACAACATATGCTGTCACATACTAACGAACGTCCCTTTGCATGCAAGTTGTGTAACTATTCCGCATCACATAAAAGTTATTTACAAAAGCATCTGCGTTTGCATACTAACGAACGTCCATTCGCGTGCAATTTGTGTAATTATTGTGCGTCACGTAAAAATACCCTACAAATACATATGCAAAGGCATACATACGAACGTCCATTTGTATGCAGTGTGTGTAATTATTCCGCATCACAGAAAAGTACTTTACAACAGCATGTGCGGTCGCATACTAACGAGCGTCCCTTCGCATGCAATTTGTGTAACTATTCCGCATCACGTAAAACTCATATACAAAAACATATGCGGTTGCATACTAACGAACGTCCTTTCGCATGCAATTAACTATTCCGCATCACAAATATAATTTAGAAAAACATATGCGGTCTCATACTAACGAACGTCGATGCATAAAGCATTATGTGTAATTGTTCCGCATCACATAATAGTATATTGTACAACGAGCATGGAATGATGCCCATTTCTCACGAGTATGATAAATTGCAGCACGAGCTGAAAGCGAGTGCTGCAAATCATACGAGTGAGAAATGGGCATTCCATGCGTGTTGTACACTATACTTTTTCTACGACTGTAGTACGTACTTTTTAAATGTGATACCTCTTTTGTTAATATTATAAAATACATGGTAAGTATAGGAGTATACATTTTATTAATATCATAAGTTTATTATCGTTTGTGAATATACATAAATTCAAAGAAAAGTACAAATTTATCATAATAAAAGTAAATAAATTGATTTAAGTTTAGTTTTTAGATTCATTATTATTAACAATATTAAAGGTTACATTGCAATTATTAAACGTCATTGTAGAAGGTGTTTTCCCAAAAACTAAATTTTCTTGACGTTGGAAATTCTTGTCTTTGGCCGTTGATGGAACATTTGATGTGCTATCAATTGAATTTTGTATTATGTTGCCTACATTCAACTTATTTGTTAAAGAATCGGCTATATAGTTTTCGGCGACTGATGTTGATTTCCAGCCACCGTGTCTTTTTAAAGATGTTATATCTTCTCCAGCATCTACAAGAATAGTGGCGGAAGATCTCCGGAAGCAATGACCAGTATATAATTCCGGATTGGGTAGTTTTAAATACGTTGCAATTTGCTTTCCCATAGCACCAAATTTATTGATACCCACTTTCTGTGTGGTGCATTTTCCTTTCTGATAATTTAAGAAAAAACTAGGATCGCAAACATTTGATGGACGTAAATTCCAGTATTTTTGTGATTTCATAAAATTACTCGTAATCGTAAAGCTGCGTATAATTTTTGTTTTCGTGTCGGGAACTGTAACTAATATCGCAGAACCCAATTCCGTGAAATGAGTAATCTTCATCTGATGTAATTCCTGTCTGCGGCAAGCACCCATAATTCCCATAATTAATGCAGTCTGTAACAATATAAAAATAGCTATAAACACGCATTATTCTCCTAAGTAAATATTACATACTTTTGTCAGAAGAAACTGTTGATCCGGAGCCTCAGTAATAAATTTATTTATTTCCTCTGAAAAGGCTCAATTAAATTTGACATTACCGCTCTCATAATAATATGGCTGTAAAAATGGTATTATATATAGCTTAGTGACTTCAAAAATATTTAAGGTATTTTTAGTACAATTATATAAAGTTCAACCATCCGTGCGTTGAACTACCTAGTTTTCAGAATAGAGGGTTTGACATTCCTGTCTGTTGCTACCCCCTTTAAACATCTTGAAACCTGCTTGAGGGTGGCACCAGATGTATCTAACTGCATTCCATGGAATTAGGGTTCAGCCTTTAAAATCTTCTTGGTATTTTAAGAGGTGAATAACTTGTGGCTACCTAAGAGATTACTATGTTACGGTGAGAGGTTATTTTAGCATTGCAAACAGGTAGAATTATTATGGTGTTTGATAATTTTTTTAGAGGATCTATTAAATGTATTTGTTGATAGTTTTGTATTCTGAGATTCGCATGTTTGATAGCTGTGCAATTTTTGTTAGATAAACATTTTTATCAAGTAGATAACTGCTACTGGGGTTTACATAACTGTGATTTACTTTCTGATTGTTTTCCATTATTTGTGACAATGGAAATTGAAAAATTGTCAAATAAACGTAACATGTTAATGCGTAAAGCGCAAGCCTTATTAAAATGTGCTCAAGCAGCTCAAATGGATCCTGAGAATAATTTTGTTGCCTTTGATGTTCGTTTTACCGATTTATCAAACATAGTAGATAAATTTAAACAAGTTCATTACGAAATGGTTGCTTGTGTAGAGGTTGCTGATTTAGATCAACAACAGGTAATCCAAAATAGTTTTGATGAAATTCAATATTCAATCAAAATTGTGCACCGAGAGTTAACAGCTAAGAGGTCGCAGCCTCATACTAGTTCTAGTATTGAAACACAACACTCGGGTGCCCCTAATAAAGTTAAGTTGCCAAGAATTGTAATTCCCACCTACGATGTTAATTATAAAAATTGGAGCTCTTTCTACGATTTGTTCCGTACACTAATTCATGAAAATGAAACTTTATCTAATATTGAACGATTTCAATATTTAACCTCATCATTGGTTAAGGAGCCTTTGGCAATTATTAAAGGGCTTCCATTAACTTCTGATAATTATACGATTGCGGATCAACAATTAATAGATAGGTACGAAAACAAACGGTTGTTGCTGACTAGCTATTGGCAGGCCATTTGTAATGCCTCGAAAGTTAGTTCAGATTCTGCGTCCTCGTTACGCACATTATTGTCTACATTTTCTGAAAATTCTTTGGCAATTGCACAATTTAATCATGATATGTGGGAATTTACTCGTTTTAATCTATTATTGCAAAAATTGGATAACTCCACTAGGAAACGCTTTGAAATTGAACTTCATGATGTTGAAATTCCTAGCTATGAAAATTTGTACTCATTTGTTTCTAAACATTGCAAGGCATTGGAGACAAACCAGGTTATTGTAGGACAGCCAGGCCCTGTTAGTGTTCCGAAGCCAACAGTATCACGACAGTATCCTGTTGCTTTCAAGCCAAAAGAATCATTAAGTTTTGTTACCACCGCTAAGAAAACCCATAGTACTAGTTGTATTTATTGCAAAGCTAATCATTCTGTTTTTAAATGTGACAAATTCTTAGTATTAGAACCTTCTGAGCGACATAGAGTTGCAAAAACTTCAAACTGGTGTTATAATTGTTTAGGAACCAACCACTCTGTTGTTAAGTGTCCATCAAAACTTAGTTGTCGTGTTTGTGATAAAAAACATAACACATTGTTGCATTTTCCCACTTCTGCTGTGACGCCAGACAAAGAAGGTGAAGCGTACTTGACAGAAGTGCCCTCAAAACCAGAGTCTTCTAATAAAGTCGCCGTGATGACTAGCACACTGGCTAGTCAGTCTGTTATTTTGCTGTCTACTGTCTTGTTACAAGTACAGGATGCACGTGGAAACTATCAAACTTGTCGAGCATTACTTGACAATGGTAGTCAAGCCAGTTTTATGTCCCAATCGTGTATGAAAAGTCTTGGATTAAAATCGTCATCATCGTCCATATCGATTAGCGGTTTAAATCAAATGAGCACCTCTAGCTATGGTCTCGTTACATGTTCGTTGCGACCATATCAAAAGGCCAATCCTACATTCGTTGTAGATACAATTGTTATTCCTGCAATTGCCGGCTATATGCCGTCGGCTCCCGTTTCAAATCGTTATGACTTCCTTGAAGGTCTAACATTAGCAGATCCGTACTTTGGACGCCCTCGCGCGGTCGATTTATTGTTAGGTGCAGATATTTATTCTGCTGTGGTTCAGCCTGGCATTAGACGTGGTAAAATTGGAGAGCCTACTGCTCTTAATACAGTGTTTGGTTGGGCACTGGTCGGTAAAACAGACTGTCAGTCAACTAATCGTGTGAGTTCGTTTTGTACATCGGTTATGAATAACCCATTGGACATTGTGTTAAAAAAATTCTGGGAGGTTGAACATGTTCCAGCAACTCCTACATTTTCGCCTGAAGATATTCAATGTGAAACTCTCTTTCTAGAAACACATCAAAGAAAGGAGGACGGTAGATATGTTGTTAATTTGCCGTTTAAAGATTCTCGTATAGAACTAGGCGATTCTTATTCCACAGCACTGCGTCATTTCGAATTATTAGAAAATCGTTTGTTGAAAAATCCTGACCTACATACAGAATATTCAAATTTCATGAAAGACTATTTAGAGTCTGGACATATGTCCACAGTTCATGAACCTCTTACCCATTTGTCATCGGGATACTACATTCCTCACCATTGTGTTCAGAAACCAGATAGTAGCACCACTAAATTGAGGGTTGTTTTTGATGCGTCAGCAAAATCATCTAACGGCAAGTCATTAAATGATGGTTTACTGATCGGCCCTAAACTTCAACAGGATTTATCGAGTATTTTGTTAGGGTTTAGACTACACAAATTTGTTGTAACCGCTGATATTAAGCAAATGTACCGGCAAATTGAGGTGACAGATCAGCATCGATCGTACCAACGTATTCTTTGGCGATTTTCAAAAGCTGAACCTAATCAAGAGTATCAATTAAACACCGTAACGTGTGGGGTATCTTCGTCTCCATACTTGGCTATTCGCGTTCTTCAACAATTAGCAAGGGATAATCTTCAAAACTATCCATTAGCGGCAAAGGTTCTTATATCTGATACCTATGTTGATGATATAGTAACAGGTTGTGCATCCTTGGAAGAAACCTTAGAAATCCAACGTCAACTTATTTCATTATTGTCGAGTGCATGTTTTGTCCTTAGGAAATGGGCAAGTAATCATCCTGAATTATTGTCATTCCCCCCTGAAGAACTTCAGCCATTCTCTTTTAATGACGCTGACTCACTTTCCTTAAAAGTCTTAGGGTTACAGTGGTGGCCCACAAAAGACTGCTTCCAGTTCAAAGTGGATAGTACTGCACGCCCGTGCACAATACGGGTTATACTCTCAGACATAGCAAAGGTTTTCGACCCGCTTGGTTTGTTGACCCCTGTGACCTTCCTTCTGAAAAATTTAATGCAACGGTTATGGAGTTTAGGGTTGGATTGGGATGAGGTGCCACCTTCAGATATTGTGGATTGTTGGTCCGCATATAAACAACAGCTATCTTGTTTAGCGACCTTATCCTTGTCACGTTGTGTTTTAGTTAACGATATTGTGTCACTGCAACTTCATGGGTTTTGTGATGCCTCTGAAGCTAGATATGCTGCAGCTATTTATATTCGCTGTGTTTCGAAAACGGGAATAATTTCAGTAAATTTAGTGTATGCCAAATCCAAGGTAGCACCTTTAAAACGTATTTCTGTGCCACGTTTAGAATTGTGTGCAGCTGTACTTTTATCTGACTTAATAGAATTTGTAAATAAGGTTTATAAACCGTTCATCACGATTGATGCAATTCATGTCTGGTCTGACTCTACAGTTACTTTATCATGGATCAAATCCTCTCCACACCGATGGAAAATTTTTGTTAGTAACCGTATTACTCACATTCAAGATAGAGTTCCTCCTAACTTATGGCATCATGTAAGTGGCAAAGATAATCCTACTGATTGTGGGTCTAGAGGTTTATTGCCTTCAGATCTTGTATCCAACGCCCATTGGTGGTCAGGTCCAAAGTTTCTTTATTCAACTAACCGTATATATCAACCATTTAATCCATCAGACTCAGATTCCACTGCTGAGTGCGAAGAGCGAAAAGTTGTCTTAGTATATACAGTGCCAGATAATTTGATTAATAGTTTGCTAGCTCGTTTCTCCTCACTTCGTAAACTGCAAGGTGTAGTGGCTTCGTGCTTCCGATTCATTAGAAATACGAAATTGAAAAGGCATGAAAGGCAAGGTGGTTCGTTAACTGCGGATGAGTTGTACAACGCCTTAATTTGTATTGTAAAGGTAGTTCAACATGATGTATTTCCTGACGAACTTGTTTGTATTCAAAGTGGCAAAGTATGCAAAAAACCTATTCAAAAATTAGCTACGTTTCTGGATTGCAATAGTGTAATTCGGGTTGGTGGTCGTTTACGTCATTCTCAACTATCTTATGATGCAAAGCATCCCATGCTACTTCCCCGAAAGCATCGACTAACCGAATTAATAATTGAAAGTATGCATCGTAAGCTATTTCACCCTGAACCCCAATCATTAGCCTTCTTCATCGCGCAACAATTTTGGATTCTGGGAGTTAAGCGCGCTATTAACCATGTTGTAGCCAAATGCATTCGTTGTTTTAAAGTTAATCCCCCTTCGGTTGCTCCTTTAATGGGAGATTTGTCCTCTTCCCGAATATCTCAGCTCAAAGCGTTTAGTCATGCTGGAGTAGGCTTTGCAGGCCCGTTCACCATCACGTCGGGGCGTATTCGAGGTACAAAACGCCCCAAAGCCTATGTGTGTTTATTTGTATGTATGTCCACCAAAGCACTTCATATTGAACTAGTGTCGGATCTCACTGCTGAAGCGTTTCTAGCAGCATTTCGTCGTTTTGTTGCCCATCGTGGTCGCTGCAGTGACCTCTACAGCGATCAAGGCACCAATTTTGTAGGCGCATCTCGTTTACTTGTATCATATGCGGAACAAGCTGCCGGGTCTTTAATGGTACGTTGTCATTTTAATCCTCCTTCATCACCTCATTTCGGTGGATTATGGGAGCGAGGAGTTCGTTCTGTTAAATCTCATTTAAGCAGAGTACTTGGTGAACAAGTGCTTACGTATGAGGAATTTCTAACATTTTTAATTCAAATTGAGGCCATTCTGAATTCCCGCCCCTTGTATAGCATGAGTTCAGATCATAATGACCAATCGGTTCTTACACCCGGTCACTTCCTGACCTTGGAGCCGTTAACCTCCCCACCAGATCCAGACACCACCCCTCTAAAACTCAATCGTTTAACCAGATGGCAACTTGCCCAAAGATTGCACCAAGACTTTTGGCAGCGTTGGTCCACAGAATATCTCCACTCCCTGCAGCAGCGCAACAAGTGGTCAGTCTCTCCTGCGACTCCTTGTGTAGGTGAACTCGTTCTTATTAAGGATAAGAACCTTCCCCCTTTGCAATGGAAACTTGGCCGCATAATTGCCCAATTTCCTGGTCGTGATGGCATCGCAAGAGTTGCCAAAGTTAAAGCTGGTCATGGAGAATTGGACCATCCCATGATAAATTTATGTCGCCTTCCAATTGCAGAGTAATTGTACATACCTCACACTCAAGTCGTTTTCAAGTATAGTTTAATTGTTCAATATATCTGTACATATATAGTAGTTTTTGTTTGTTTGTACCTTTAGTTTTTTAAATAAGCAGAGCTTATTGGTGAGCGGTATGTTTAGAATTAATATGGTTATATTGTAAATTTGTGGGTGTAAACTTTGTTCGCGGATAGACTAGTATTTTAATTTAGTGAAACCACCACTCTTGACCACCCGCTGTGGTTTGTTTACCTGGTGCATGGAAAACGGACATTCCGTGCTGTTTGCCGCCATCCTTAGAGACGAAAGGACGTGATGTGTTGTGTCGAGAGTACAGCTGGAACGTGATGTGTTTTGTTCAGGTGAGTGTGTTGAATTTACATATAAATTGAAATACTTGGTCACGTGTGTGTGTACATATGTATTTATGTACTGGTCCTTCGAAAATTTAGGCTTGATTAATTTAATCAAAGTACAAAATCAATCCTACTGAATTACTCATATCTATTGTGTCTTACCTATTTATCTTTTGTTAACATTTTGTCTGATTTATGTTTAATTGGTGTGTGAGGAAACGTTTCTGCTACTCCCCAATATTACTTCACTTTGTACTAAAATTTTTTTGTATTGCTTTTATCGTGATTATAGTATATAGATTATCCAAACAGTTTTATTTACATTCTACAAAGTACTGAATAATTTAGACTTATCATTGCTGCTATGCTTTTTCCTTTTTTTTCAGGTTTGCTTGACTATTTTTCTTGCATGTATTATCACTAACTCCTTATAGCCGCGTACATTGTATGTTGGTCTGCTTTCTACAACCCCATCTCCGATTGAGCCCGGTCATTTCTTTGATTTTCTTTGTGTTATGCACGGCTACGAGCCAACGTAGCATAACTTTGGCGCCCGAACAGGGACTGCCACGAATTCGTAACGTAACAAATGGTAGTGGGAAATGTACTCTTGGATTCAATTAATGATTTCCCTATGGCTCTTTCCAAGCTTCCCAAGGCATTCGGACTAGATGATGGTTTTAAAAAGAAATATTTTCTGCATTTCTTTAACACAACCGCCAATACCAAATATGTAAGATATTTACCACCGGTTGAGTTTTATGATGCTGACAGTATGAAAGAGCGTGATAGAGAAATGTTTTTAAAATGATATCAGTAACATAAGCAAGTTAAGTTTGTTATGCAGCGCAAACCGGTTGATTACTGTATTTCAGATGTTAAAATTTTAACGGCTGCTTGCTTAAAATTCAGACAACAAATGTTAGAAACAGGTGGTGTATATCCCTTTGCTGAAGAGTGCACAATTGCCTAGACTTGTAACAAGATATACAGACGCAATTTTCTCAAACCAAATATGATAGGAATTATTCCAAAACATGGTTATAGATGGCGTGATAATCAATCCAAAGTAGCAATTCAGTGGCTTGTATGGGAAGAAAAGAGGCGCCAAATTAACATCTTGCATGCCGCTAAGCAAAAAGAAGTTAGACTTAGTGGGGTCAAAGTAGGCGGCTTTTGTCATGAAACCAAGCAGGTGTTTGAGTTTTACAGATGTTGCTATCATGGTTCTTTTAGTTGTTATAGATACGGCAGAGACGATCCTCTACATGGTGATCATAATGAGACATTAAACTCGAGGTATGACTTCACAATTGCTAAACCAGAGAAATTAAAAAAATTAGGTTACACTCTTATCGAAATGTGGGAATGTAAGTTCTGAACGAATATAAATGAAAACAAAGAATTACGAAGTTACATTGAAATGCATCCATTAGTAACTCAAGTGGTTTTAAATCCTTGTGATGCATTTTATGGTGGTCGCACAGGAAATACTTTTAAATACTATAAAATTAAACAAGGAGAAAAAATAAAATACGTAGATGTATGCTTACTCTACCCTTGGGTATGAAAATATTCAAAATTTCCCATTAAACATCCTGAAGTTTACGTAGGTGAAGAATGTGAACAGCTTCAGTTACAAAATATAAATGGATCAGTTAAATGCATTGTCCTTCCACCACAAAGATGAATAACAAACTTATGTTTGTATTGTGTCATACATGTCGCCAAGAAATGAACCAAGAGGTTTGCAATTATAGCAAACAAGAACGCGCACTTACCGGTACGTGGGTAATTGACGAGGTGTTGAAAAGCGTTGAAAAGGGTTACAAGATAATGAAGATTTACGAGGTTTGGTCTTACCAAGTAGATCAATTTGATAACGCCAAAAAGATCGATGGTCTGTTTCGAAAAATGATGGACAAATTCTTAAAATAAAATAGCAGGCATCGGATTAGCCAACGAGTTGTTTCTCGCAGTCAGAAAGGGATACATATTGCTGTGTTAATTTTCTGCCCCTCTTTATTAATTAAGCACTTGTAAAATGTTAAGTTATAGATTTCCTAGCTGATTCAATTAAATGAAGCAATTCCACAATACACAATATAATGATCAAATGTTTACAATCTTTTAGAGACCTTTTGAAACGTTTCAAGATGCCTATTGCCTTTCATAAGTTTATCAAAGAACCCCCGGTTTTGTCGACTCTTACATTATTGAATTAAACAGTTTACAGAATAAATTATATCAAAATATCTAACCTGGAGTGGTTTAGTAGTTTCTCTGCATCCCCAAGAGTTTTCGTGTCCAGTTTGAATGTTTAGAGTCGAATTTGGAAGTCGACATCAAAACCAAAATACTATCCAAATCGTTATTCAAAATCCCATAAGTTAATCCAATAAAAGGTTTTATATCTCCGTAATTAACAAAGCAGTAATAGAACATTTACCATGTCAGTGATTATCAAAATTAATTTAACAGGAGGTAATCTCCAGAGTCTCCAGAGCCCTGTTTTATTTATTTTAGAAATTGTATAATTTTATTAAATCTGGTTTACTTACGTCTATAATAGATCGGCTTAATTACACAATTTTTACGCTTTAAAAAAAATACTTTTCACTTTACTTCTAGTTTTACTGGTTAAGTGAATAATTTAGCACTTTTGAGTATAGTGACGGCCCAGTTTCAAATGTATACTCACTCGTTGCTCAATTGTTATCGTATTTATAGGCCTTTTCCCTTTGTTTGCTATTCGTTGCTTTCACGTGTTTGGCGACACCATTTGTCTTATCTCTTGTGTACTCGGAAATTTTACCAATTGTGTAGTTCAAATAGTTCGAAGAACGCTCAAGTTGTTACGTATTCATTTATATAACATTACATTTAATTTATAAATCCCAGGAATCTTCGTTCATTAAATCACATATCATGGTTGTTTGCTTATTCTAATCTCGGAAATAAATTTGGTGTTTGTTTATTTCCTAGTTAAATTGGATTTTTGAACAAATGTAATACTTTTATATCATGTACAATTTATTCAAATAATGCATGATTTTAGCCTGCTTAAATGATGATATATTTAACGCACTTGTTGAATACTTATCTAGCCAATTCATACAGGTTTTCCTTTGATTTAAATTCGATGCATTTCATTACATTTTTAAATCTTATCTTTGCTCGTAATTACTCTTGGATATGCATTTAATTTCTTGTACTGTTATATACAGTGTGCGCTCAACTAACAATATGTATAGTGACCTGTTTACTCTTATAATATCTGTAATTATGTGCTTTTGTTATTTGGTAGTTTCTTCTGTTTACTCTACGACCTCTATGACTTAACCTACCCCTAAATTAACCCTATAATTATAGCAATATATAGACGATTTTTTAAACAATGAGGGTATTCGTATGAAACATGTTGAAATACTAATCAACCCTGGTTTGCGATCACTAACTAAGCTGATACTGAATTCGTTTTGGGGAAAGCTTGGACAAAGAGAAAATCAACCTAAAACAACCATTGTCAACGACCCGAACGAGTTTTTTTAGCATGTTGTCAAATCCAAATATTACTATCAATCACGTGTTGCCAATAAATGAGAATACTGTTATTGTTAATTGGCAGTATAGAGAAGAAGGCTACGACGTACAGGCTACTGTAAATGTTGTAATTGCAGCTTTTGTAACTGCCCATGCTAGACTTAAATTGTAGTTATCTTGATCAGCTAGGTGGTAGGGTTCTATACTGACACAGACTATAGTTTATGTTTCTAGGCCGGGAGAATATGATGTTCCTACCGGGTAATTTATAGGCGATATGACAGATGAATTAGAGGTTTACGGGTCATGTAGCTACATCAACGAATTTGTATCTGGAGGTCCACAAAATTATGCATATAAAGTTGAGTCTACAGACAAACAAGAAGAAGTTTTTGTTTGCAAAGTAAAAGGTATTTCGCTCAACTACGCAACCGCACAACTTGTAAACTTTGAAAGCATTAAAAAGATGGTTTTAACCCCAACGAAGCCTATATATATTGTTTCGAAATGTATCAGAAGAACAGAGGAACACGAACTAATTACAAGAACTGAGACAAAAATGTACAAACCAAATTCAACAAAGCGTAAATTTTTTGATAACCACACTTCACTTCCATTTGGATATAAAAAATTCAAAAATTCTTCGTAATTTGTGAATATCTGAAAATTTGCATTTCTATAAACAATTTATGCTTAGATGTATTTGTAATTAGAAACTATAGTTAATGGTGTTAATCATTTACGTGTTTTATTTTTAGGTGGAAATGATGAAACCTTAAAGTTTTATGTTTTCCAATTGTAAACAATTCGTAATTTTTGAATTGATCAGACGTGTTTTTAAAATAATGGAATTCTCTGGTTTCGATGATACGTCAGATGTGAGAGTGCCGCAAGTAGACGTTAACAGATTAGTGGAAAAAATTACGTACAATTTAAGCGAATTCGTATTGCCTGCTTTTTCTCATCACCATAATGCAGAAATTGGTTTTGACTTGTATGGTGATTTACGACCAGTACTTCAAATTCTGTGTTGCAATAGAAGTTGCAACAGTTATTCAATCAAATTAGGAGTCAAAGATCGGAATAACTTTTGCGATCTCCGAGTAGAACTTATGGTGAACCAATTTGTTCAAAGAAACAAAATAAAATGTCAAGATACTCAAATTAATCAACAAGTAAAGCTCCAAGGCATTCCAAAATCCGAAGGAAAATTAAACAACAGTTAATTAATCATTTTGGTCAACAAGGGAGTCAAGCTGTAACAATCCAGGGGTGCTGACCATCGATATTCAGAGGCAAAACTACAAGCAAGAAAAACAGGTAAGAGATTTTATTCATTATTAGTATAAGACTGTTTTTCAATTTTTAACATTTAATATTTGCTATATCAAACATCTGTAAGTCATCAAAAATCATTTGAGAATTTGAAAGATAGATAAATAATCATTTAGAACGTTCAAAAGGTAATTAAGAGTAATTACAATGATATTTTTGCCAGCTTTCGGGAAATATAAATTTGATGCAAACATAAATGTTAATATTTTATTCGAGGGCTAATTTTTTAATGTTGAACAAATTAATAAGTTATTGACATAAAAGAGTACATATCGATTATTATATTATGTAAATTTTGGATTGCTTCATTTACATTATTTTAACAGATAGGTAATAGAAAAAAAAGGGGTTAAACAGTATTTATTGTCGTGACGTAGGGCACTCTGCACTTTGCATTTACCCCTTTATGATTACCTGTTTGAATTGATAAAACGAAGTCAATCAACATTCATATAATGAAAGGAAAGAATATTTACACCTCACAAGTTTTGTAATTCTTTAAATACACCCTTCAATCAATTAATGTTATATGGATTATTTATCTCAAAATTTATATCCTTTTAATTTAATATAAAGTTACCCAAACCAACACCTGTTACAAAATTTGGAACGTTCGAGACCCTTTTACGATTTTTACGTAAGTTTCAACGTATTCAATGTTCTTGTTGACTCCTTACAAACTTTAAAGAAATTTAATACATTCAGTGTTAAAATTTAAAGTTGAAAAGATTCCTTAAAACTAGGTAGGTCCGACCTGTGATCTCCTGATAAGTTGTTTCGTGTTGTGGATCAACACCCCTTATTATCTTCAATCGAAAACCAATGCTCTGCTTTGTACTCCTTATGTTTGAACCAATAATTCAGTACGGTTACCCCTTGTTTCCAAAATTCACCTCGTGCTTTATTCTATATTTCTCTGGATATGCTTTGGACCTCTCTTCCCTTAAATATCACTTGGAATTCGTAGGTTTCTTAGTATTATGAATTTAGAATTGTATTATAAGTGGACCAGAATTGTTTTAGACGCGGATTAGAATTGGACCAGAAGTGGACCAGAAGCCCTATATCATTATAAATATTTAATTTAAATTAGTTAACCAATTTCTACTCACGTTTTTTGCAAAAACGGCAAAAGCTCTTCATATATTCTTAACGTAATTCTTACACAGCACTGTTTTGCACAATAATATAAATTTTATTTATCTGACGCGTAAATATTTGATTAAAAGTATTGTGGATTCGACGTACTTCAAATTGAGACTGATTGTTTCTTATCACTTCTGGGCAATATATAGCTTTTGCCCACTACATTTGGATTGGTTTTCCAAACAGCCTTACAGATTGTTGCGACCAACCATATTTGTCCTGGATATTCTAGTATATTTTCAAGCTGATTTCTGATGAAACTATTTTGGAGTTTCGTATCATGCTGTTATTTACTATTGTTATCGTTGTTGGACTTTTAGCTTACGTCTGTTGTTTTGTGTAGATAGAGCTTTTGGATAATTGTACAAAATAAATGATGTAACACGATTGCTGTTTTCGTTTATGTATTTATTTGAACTCATATTTGAAAGTGCGTTTTCTTATCAAAGCGTTTTTGTCCCAGCGTAATTGCATGAAGATTTACTAGGTTTTATCTTATCTTCTGCGTCTTTATTTTATAAACTTGTTGAACACTTCTCAACATAGTTTAGTTACCTGTATGATTATTTCTCTGCTGCATACGCATTCTATTATTGGAAGATATGCTTACTGGCATTGATTAAAGTTAATTGCGTTCCTTATACAGAGTGTTAAATGCTTGCTATTTACATGATGTGCGAATTATTTATTTTCCTGCTAAATAAATGCAGTTTTCTGATTTCCATTGCTATTTACAGTTACTACACGACCCTTACTACTCAATACACCCCTAAACAACCCCTTATCACAACAATATATATATATATATATATATTGTAGTGGTTTTAAAGGGTTAAATTTAGGTATAAACAATGCAATTTCAAATACCCTGTATAGAGGAAACAATCAAAATTTACGTGCAAAATTTATTTCATTTAGTTAATTTAAAGTAACAAGTATTACCAAAATTTTACAAGTAGGGATTAAAATTTAGTTAGGTTCGTAAAGAAAATAAATTGTATAAGCTAATGCAAGTTATTAATTAATTTAATTGAGTTTAATTGAAAGGGTTATAACGTCTAATACGCATAAAAGCATGAAAAATCTATAATACCAAGGCGAAACGCTGTTACTAACAAACAAACACGTCAAATATAGGAAATACCTTGAAACGCAAACTCCTAGAAATGTTATTTTAAAACGTTCGTTAATTGAACACCTGCATGTTTTGGAAAGGTCATGTTCCCCTTTTTTGTGTAGATAAAAGACAAGATTCGAGGTATACTGTGCAAACGGTCGGACGGTTCGCATAAATGCCAACCAAAAGTTTCCTTAAAGCGCACAAGGGATGGACAATTAATGATATGCTTCGGAATGAGACAGGCATAATAGCAGTTCACTTCGAAACGCACGTATTCAGTCCACGTGGGTTAGATAGCACGCAGACAGTAATATCGATTTTCTACCACTCAAACAAGGTTAGAAGGAAACATATAATATGCATAAGAGAAGAATAGAGTTAATATAGGCGGGGTTTTTAAAGCGTCACTGAATATATCATTGGTCTAAATAGTTAGTTATACAACAGACGAACACGGGAAAATTGAATGCGGGTTTTTCGGAAAATATGATAACGACGAGCTAAATTTCGAAGATTTTGAAAACGGTTATACCGAAATTTGCAGAAGTATTATGTTAAATGAAGTTTTTCGCGTGAAGAGTGGACGAGAGGTGGCATTTTGAATTGTATAAATACTCTAAGAAAATTAATAGGGCTCTCTTTGTATTTTCATCGCTTTAGACTACGTACAGAAATCCACCACGAGCTTGTATTTAAAATTTTTAAATTAAATAGTACAGTGTTGGCCTCATAGTTTGAAACGCGGTTAGTGTCGAGTTTAATTTTAACTGAGGTGCAACAGATATTTTAACAAGCTCGTGAAGTAAAGTAAAGTAACGTAAATTAAATTCTGCAATTATAAAAAAGTGTAATATACTTGGATTTGGATGGATCTTGAATGAATAGCATGCCGCACAACTTAGATGGTGTTCATCTATAAATAGCTGGAGGCGGCAAGCAGAGCAGAACCACGAGACCGAGGGTGCAGCAACTTAACTTCTTCGTCAACGGAGTAGGGATCCTCTAGAAATTCCAGGTAACGCATTAGAATTAGCTGTTTTTTATAAACTATGAAAATTATTGTGATGTGTGAGAGTGGACTTTGATGGTATTTTGCATTGTTTTGCGTATTGAAAATAATACGTATAACTAACTTTGATGATGGTATTTGAATATAAATCTAAAGGTGTATATAAAGCTTATTAACGTTCCTCATGAATTTAAATTTTTATTGTTAAGAGTACATGGGTTTTTTGTGTTTGTAGTACGAGTATGCAAAGTAAGAAGCATACATTAATAAAATAAACTGGGTTATCATGAGCTCACCATACTCCAGAGTGTACTAATTAGAAATAATTATAAATAAAAAAGAAAATAAGATATTATTCAGGGCCCATTTACTCCTGTTACATTCAATGTGTTTGATATTTCAATTTAAAATCCTGGACTTTACAAAGATAGAATTTATTGAGGTGTAACTTTAGCACTGAAATGTAAATAATCTTGAATTATTATTTGTAAATAGTGGTAAATAAATATTGTATGATTGTTGTATTATTTTGTGGTTTTATTGCGAGTGTGCATGAACGATAAAGAGTATGATAGTAAATCTAGGTATCCAAGAGGAGGCCCAACTGAGCTAGCCGGGGAGCTGTTGAAGTAATTAAGTTGATGGAACCAGAATCTGGGTAAGAATTTTTTTTTTAAATTTTCCTTTTTGGTGAAATATATGACGATTTTTGGTAAATTAATAAATTTTCGAATGTTTTTTTTACTCTGGCGAAGCTTTATAGAGGTTCCACGGCAATATATATATATATATTTAATGTTGTAATTATAGGGTTAATTTAGGGGGTAGGTAAGTCATAGGGGTCGTAGAATAAACAAAAGAAACTCCCAAATAACAAAAGCACATAATTACAGATATTAAAAGAGTAAATAGGTCATTATAGATATGATTAGTTGAGAGCACACTGTATATAACAGTACAAGCGATTAAACGCATATCCAAGAGTATCTACGAGCAAAGATAAGAATTTAAAAATGTAACGAAATGCATCGAAATTAAATCAAGAGAAAACCTGTATGAATTGGCTAGATAAATATTCAACAAGTGCGTTAGTATATCATCATATACGCAGGCAAAAATTATGCATTATTTGAAAAGCGTACGTGACAGAAAAGTATTAAATTTGTTCAAAAATCCAATTTAACTAGGAAATAAACACACACCAAATTTATTTCTATTTAGATTAGAATAAAGCAAACAACAATAATACGTGATTTGATGAACGAAGGTTCCTGGAATTTCTGAATTAAATGTGATGTATGTAAATGAATTACGTGACAAATTAAGCGTTCATCAATGCTGTTAAACTACACAATTGGTAGTTTCCAAAATAACACAAGAGATAACACAATTGGTGTTGCCCAGCACGTGGAATCAACGAATCGCAAACAAAAGGGGCAAGGCTATAAATATGATAACAATTGAACAACGAGTTAGTATACATTTGAAACTGGGCAGTCGCTATACTGAAAAGTGCTAAGATATTCACGCTAATAGTTAATTAAAAGTAAAGTGAAATCATTTTTATAAGAGTGTAAAAATTTGTGTAAGCGAGCTGCTCTACTATAGACGTAAGTAAACCAGATTTAATGAAATTGTACAATTTCTAAAAATTAAATGAAACAGGGCTCCTGTGAACACTCTTAGATACGGTTTTGGGTACGATCTTGGATTGGAGTCAGGAAGACTCTGGAGATTACTGCCTGTTTAATTAATTTGGTAATCTCTGACAATGGTAAAAAGCTATTACTGTTAATTACGGAGTTGGAAAACCTTATATTGGGATAAACTTATTAATAACGATTTTAATAGTATTTTGGTTGGATGTCGACTTTCAAATTCGATTCAAACATCCACACTGGACACGAAAACTCTTGGGGATGCAGAGAAGCTACTGAACCACTCCACGTTAGATATTTTGATAAGATTTATTTCTGTAAACTGTTGTAAGTCAATGATAATTCAAAAAAATGTAAGAGTCGACATAACTGGGGTATCTTAGATAAATTTATGAAAGGCAATAGGCATCTTGAAACGTTTCAATAGGTCTCTAAATGTAGCAATAAAAAGCTCGTTTTGCTGGCTTCATTTTCTCAAAATCTGACAGATGTAAATAATTTAAAAAGGGGAAGATATTTAAAAAGGTTGTAAATATTTAATCATTATACTGTGTATTGTAGAATTGCTTTATTTAATTAAATCAGCTAGTCGGGGCAAATAGATTTATAAATTAACATTTTTACAAGTGCTTGAATGATATAAGGGGTATAACACAGCATTTTATGATCGACCAAATCTAGGGGCTCGATTAACACAGCATTTTATGACGCTCATCGTAGGGGCTGGTGAAGTATCACAGCATTTTATGACATGCCCAGCGTAGGGGTTCTATTATCACGACAATATATATATATATATATATATATATATATATATACATATATATATATATATATATATATATATATATTGCTATGATAATCGAGCCCCACAATTTTGGCTTGTCATATTTGTGTCGTGTTATCTTCCTGTAGAAAAAATAAATCGCTTGTTATTCTCGCCCCACGGTTGGGCAGACCATATTTGCTGTGTTAACTCCTGTTAGCCCCTACGCTTGGACGCAATATTTATGCTGTGATTTATTCTTTTATTACTCAAGCACTTGTAGAAATGTTAATTTATAATTTTCTTTGCCTCGACTAGCTGATTCAATTAAATAAAGCATTTCTACAATACACAGTATAATGATTACATTTTTACAACCTTTTTAAATATCTTCTCCCTTTTTAAATTATATACATCTGTCAGATTTTTAGAAAATCAAGCCAGCAAAACGAGCTTTTTATTACATTTAGAGACCTTTTGAAACGTTTCAAGATGTCTATTACTTTTCATAAATTTATACAAGAAACCCCAATTTGTCGGCTCTTACACTTTGAATTATTATTGAGATAAAAACAGTTTTTAAAAATAAATCATATCAAAATATCTAACCTGAAGTGGTTCAGTAGGTGCTCTGCATTCCCAAGAATTGAAGTCGACATCCAGCCAAATTAGTATCCAAATCGCGATTGGTAAGATTATTCCAATGAAAGGTTTTTCATTTCCGTAATAGAATATTTACCATTTTCAGAGATTATCAAATTGCTTGAACAGGCAGCATTCTCCAGAGTCTCTTATGCAAAATTGTATTTAAGATCGTAATTGACAGGAATCGTAACAAGATCTTTATTAGGATCATTATATCAATTGCAATTTGAGATTGTAATTAAGATGGTGATTAAGATGGTAATTAAAAGTGGTGATTAAGAGTGGTGATTAAGAGCCCTGTTTTATTTATTATTAGAAATGGTATAATTTCCCTAAATCTGATCTACTTACGTCTTTAGAAGTACGGCTCGCTTGCACAATTACACACTCTTTAATTTTCACTTTAATTTAATTTACTATTCACGTAAATATTTAGCACTTTCAAGTATAGTGACTGTCCATTTTCTAAAGTATACTAACTCGATATTCAATTGTCATGATATTTATAGGATCGGCCCCATTTGTTTGCGATTCGTTGACTTCACGTGCTGGGCGAGACTAAATGTCTTATCTCTTGTTATTTTTGGAAACTTTACCAATTGTTTAGTTCAATTGCATGAAGCGATGCTAAGAAAGTCACGTAATTCATTATAATACCTCACATTTAATTCAGGAATCTTCGTCCAACAAATCACGTACTATTGTTGTTGGCCTTATTCTAATCTGAATGGAATAAATTTGGTGTTTGTTTATTTCCTAATAAATTGGATTTTTGAACAAATGTGATACTTTTAGATCATGTACGCTTTTAAAATAATGCATAATTTCTGCGTGCGTTTGAGATGATATATTAACGCACTTTTTGAATATTTATCTAGCCAATTCATGCAGGTTTTTCACTGATTTAATTTCAATGCGTTTCGTTACATTTTTAAATTCTTATCTTTGCTCGTATCTACTCTTGGATACGTGTTCTAATCGCTTGTACTGCTATATACAGTGTGCTCTCAACTAATAATATTTATAATGACCTATTTGCTTCTCTAATATCTGTAATTATGTACTTTTGTTACTTGGGAGTTTCTTTTGTTTATTCTACAACCCCTATGACTAAACCTACTCATAAATTAACCCTATACAGCAAAATATATATATATATATATATATATATATATGTATACATATATAATGTAAGTATGTATATTGGAACATTCTGTTAAAAAAAAACAAAAAATACGTTGTTCATATATTTAGTTCGTACCACTATTAAAATGGAAGTTTATATTTAAATAAAATGTTAATACTGCCGAGTATATTAATAGAAGCTCAATAAACAAATACACAAACATTAAATGTAAATTTGTTATATCTAAGACATATACATTAATATATGTATTCTTAAAGAAACATAATATTCCTTTGTGAAGTATTAACAGGATTAGAAATATTTCTTGGTGCTTAGTCAGTATAAGTGATGTTAAATTGTCAAAAACTATTAATATAATATGCCCACATATTTCTTCTGCTTAAATTGTGTTCTTATAATCACTAAAATTGATTATTACATCTTTACCCTTCATGTTATTCAACGATAGTAGTTGCACTTCCTCCAATCCCTTCAATTTGTTTAGAAGTGAATGTTGCTACAAGTATGCGTGATCCACTTAATTGTGCTGTGAACGATTCAGTAATGGTAATCTCTTCATTAGGTTTGACATCACGATAGGTTTCTGATTTTGGTTTTAATAAGCCTGCACCTTCAAGGCTGTATTTGCAATCAGTTAGAGTGATATTGAGAGGATTTTTAAAACTGCAATGAGAACTATATTAGATTACAAGAAATAGAAATTTGTGTATAAGATTTTATATCTGTATTTTGCCATAGTACCGGTAGAATGGGGTAATATGGAATTGTGTGGGTTATATGGACCAATAGCAGTTTTTAAAAATCCCTCTGGTTTTTGTTCATTGGTACCTACTTGTGGAAATATTAATCATGTCAAATGCTTGTTTGATGGTATAGGAGTCACATCCTCTGGCACATCTAACCTTAAATTGGCATAGTTTGATTTGTATGCACTTAAGGAAATTTGGTAATTTTTCTAATTTTCGATTGTTGAAATAGTCTCGCCTGTGGGTCCTAATTGGAAAGTGTTACATTGTAGGTGCCGTGGAAGGATTGTTAATAGGTAACATTAGCTTGCTAGATTTGATATAACTTTGCATAAATTTATCAGTATTTAAGGAAAAAAACATAATTATATTAATTAGTGCAATTTCAGGGGTTATATGGAATACTTTTTTAAAAATGCCACGTACTTACAAGAGAAGTTTTGGGATTAAGCCTCGCAGGGATTATTCCTCCGAAGCTATTGAACATGCACTTGAGAGCGTTATAGATGAAAATATGTCCTTTTGTCAAGCAGCTGAAAAGTACGGAGTTCCTAAAACAACATTGTATAGAAAATACAGAGGAGAAAATATAAGTCCTGGTTTAGGAAAACCACCTGTTCTAAATAAAGCAGAAGAACAAGCCATAGTAGATGGTATGTTAGTGGCAGCCGGTTATGGGTACCCTTTTACCGAACGGTGCTTGAAGTTTTTTGTTCAAGGCTATTTAAATCATAAAGGTGTAACTACTAAGTGTTTTAAAAATAATGTACCAGGTAATGACTGGGTTCGCTCATTTTTAAAACGAAACAATGAAGTGAAAATAAGAATGAGTGAGAACATGAAACTCTCTCGAGCGGAGCTTTCGGAAGATATTATTAATTCGTATTTTGATGAACTTGACTCTTCTATGATAAACATTCCTCCCTCGCATATTGTTAATTATGATGAGACTAATTTGACTGATGATCCGGGAAGGGAATGTGTGATAGTACGAAGGGGCATAAAGCATGCTTCTCGAATTTTAGATAGCTCAAAGGCATCTACATCTGTTATGGTTTGTATAGCTGCAGATGGTACCGAATTGCCTCCATATATTGTATATAAGGCGAAAAATTTATATCCTGAATGGATTCGTAATGGACCTCCAGGAGCAGCATATCATCGAACATTGTCAGGATGGTTTGATAGTGATACATTTAAAGATTGGTTCTTTAAAATAGCTTTTCCTTATTTACGACGGTTAGAAGGAACAAAAGTGCTAATCGGTGATAATTTAAGTTGCCATCTTTCGCATAATATAGTTAAGAAATGTGTTGAAAATGACATTTTACCCCCAAATAGTACACACCTTTGCCAGCCGTTGGATGTCGCTTACTTTCGGCCACTTAAAATAGCTTGGCGAAAAACTCTAATGCAATGGAAAATTAGACACAGAGGCTGTATTCCTAAATCAGAGTTTCCATTGTTGCTACAAAAAACATTAGAAGCAGTTAATGTTAACAGTATAGCCAATATTAAATCTGGTTTTAAAAGTAGTGGATTACATCCTTTAAATCGTCAAGCCGTTCTTAAAAAAATTTATAAAAAACGTAAGGATGAAAGAGTTCACACAAATGAAATACTCAATTCCTTCTCTGAAATAATGGATACTATTGCTCCATTGCGAATAATATGTCCACCAAGGTGAGACGTAAAAAGATTGATATTCCAGCAGGTCGATCTGTCACAGTAGAAGATTTTCAGCAACATGAATCTACACTAAGCAACACTGAGATAGTGCCTTCTAGGAAACACATCTTTAGCAACAGTGATAATGCGACTGACATCAGCAATGACGAAGGGGCTGGAGTTAGTAATTGCACAATCAAATCTTCAATCTATAATGTTAAGGAAGCTATTGAACAAAACAATTTAACAATAAATCAATTTGTAATTGTAGAATTTATCTACAACTTGGGCAAAAAAATGAATCCAACAAGCAGTTTGTTGCTAAAATCGCCGCAGCAAAACAAAACAAAACACTGTTTACAGTGTTGTGCATGAGACGTTTTCGTGAAAAGAAGGATAGTTTTGTATTTCCTTTGGTGATGGACAACATTGATGTTCCTTTAATACAGATAAAATACATTTTAAAAGAACCTGTTGTATATAGAGGAATCCATACATTTGCTGCGGAAATTGATTTGTTTTAAATGTTCCTAGATATTTAGAAATTTGTTGTAACAATTTTTATGTGTTAAAATAAAACCAATTTAGTATAAAGACACCTTTTTTGGTTAAAAAAGTATTGTTTTTAAAAAATATAAGGCATAAAGCAATTGCAACAACCTGGAAATTTGCTGTAGTTTTTTAAAAGTTATATAACATAGAGATATTTTTTCATATTTCTTGGTTTTTTCTTTAAATGTTTGTTGTGTTAAATTGGTTGCTTATTTATATGGGGTTACTTGGTTCAAAAACCAGAAAATGTGTATGAAATCAAGGGTAAAACAAAATGTTCCAAATAACCCCAAATTCAGGTTCAATGGAATAACTTTAGTTTTTGAATTTTAAGGTAGTCAGGTGCATGTAAAAAAAAAAAATTTTATTAATGAACTCTACTAAATACAAGTTCATAAAGTAAGTTTATATTAAAACAAAATATGTTTGCAAATTTAAAATATTCCTGAAAAATAAAAAAAATTGTTCCGTATTACCCCATTCTACGGTACTCTTAGTGTTTTAAATTTTTAAGCTAGAGCCAACCCTTATTGTTATACGGCCCAATTTTGTACTACCATTTTAAAAGCCTATTTAGTTGTTTTTTTATTTTCAAGATGAGTTGATGCTACTGTGTCATTTAGAAAAACTTCATGAGAGATTTTGAACATTCAACCAGTTAATACTGTAACAATTTTATATAAAAAAAATGAAAAAATTCGTTGAATTAATTATTTTCAATCTTAAATAAACTTACATATTAATAGCAAATTTTAGTCCCTGACAGAAAACAATCTGTTA
The DNA here is from genome assembly GCA_036346225.1 of Platerodrilus igneus. Taxonomy (NCBI): domain Eukaryota; kingdom Metazoa; phylum Arthropoda; class Insecta; order Coleoptera; family Lycidae; genus Platerodrilus; species Platerodrilus igneus. The sequence goes on from JARFIW010001698.1 coordinate 78,185, forward strand.
TTTCCTCTTAATTCTATTACAAGGTTTAGTTTCGCACTTTATTGTAATAATAAATTATATGCTTCAGGTGTATTGCACTAGTACAATCTTGTGGAAGTCGTCAAGACTTAATATAATTGCTTAAAATTACCATTTAACACTTAATATTGTAGGTAAATATTTTATTAATCTCAAATATTTCAAGGTTTCAGTGTCATTTTTAAACAATGCTGATGGTACATCCTAGTTTTGTTAAACTTATATTCTTTTACATAGTTCCTTATAGATAGGATTTTCTGGGACGGATCATTTTTATGAACTGCTTTGATAGTGCTGTCCCTCCTATGCTATTCTTTGAGATGCTCGTAGTTGAGTCGTTGATAGTAAAATTTAGTTTAAAAATTAAGACTAATTTAATCTGCATTTTTTTAGTGCAAAAAAAAATTGAGAGAAACTGTAACGTTTGCATGTAGGCAATCACAAAATTGCTATATGTTAGATGGAAAGCCGCGATCAAGGCGTAAATATGTAGTCGACTTGTTTATCGATCCGCGCAATGCGCGTGAGGTTCAAGGCGCCTGCCCGATGTATTTGCATTCATTCTTGTACCGGATGTAGTCAGATAAGAAGCAATTGTTTAAAACGTGGTAGGAAAGTTTCCCTACCATAATGAATGTAAACAGATTCCATTCTTGGCAAAGGCATGTTGCCTGGTCTATGACGAGGACAGATTATTGTTGAAGACAAGCAGCGAAGTGGACAAGAGATATAAAACGGTTCGTAAGCATGACAATATGGCGTCTTTATCGTCAGTAATTTATTTGAATTCTTAGCAAGCAGTTTCGCCTTTAATAAATACTTAATGAATTTCAGTAATTGATTTGCATAATTTTGTGATGTATGAAAGTCGATCAAGCTTTAAGGATGGCATTCCGTCCGTTCGTAATGTGGCAACATTGGCACGTGGCCGCTACAATCCGCAGGTGTTGTAAGTTTGTGTAAACACCTTTCCTACGGTGAGTACGCTTTTATATGTTATAACAAACATCGATCCAAGCAAGAAGTAAATTCATTGTGTAACGTTGTCTACTTGGAAGATAAATAATTTCCTAAATGATTTAGAATTTCAATTCATTTCCGATAATTAAATATATTAAAGTTTTTTTGTTAAACGATTTAAAAATTTGTAGCATATTTTCAAATACTAAGATATAAAAGCTTTCTTATTAAAATAAATTATGCTTCATTGAGTACATATAAGATAATTTGCTTAACAATTTAAAATAGTTTTAGTGTTTTTGAATATAGAATTAGAAAGCTTTCCAGTTACAATAGATTCACTTTATTTAGATTATGTCAGATGATCTGGCTAGATTTTTTGTTATTACTCGTTAATTTTAAATAGTCGTTTAGGGCACAACTTAGTTTAACATTTGCCAGATAAACATCTGGAGATACATGTTTACTCAAACAAGTAAAACGTATGTTCTGCAAACGAATGTATGATAAACTTGTAACAATTTTATTTTTTGCTTATTAAATCCGTTCATAAAAGTGCAAGAATTATAAAACACTTTTATTAAAATAATAAGTAAAAGACATTTAACAACTTTGGTATTACGCTAAAGCGGCATCTTTATGTAGCATTCTATGTATAGTCAAATATCTGTGTCTTCGATAGCAATTTGCAAGCGCGTTTTGGTTGACAGCCCCCTCCTGGGACACTCCGTTCGTCCGAGCGAGATTGATGACCAGTCGGCCATGCGAGATAGTAGAGTCAAGATATACGAAAAAACGAAGGCCGCCAATTTGCGTATAAATTTTGAGCAGTCGAGACACATCTTTAAATAGCGTGCAAAAACAACACTAAAAATGCAACTTTAAAAATAGGAAATCCAATCACTGATGTTAAAACCACTTTGTATTACAACCTGTAAAAAGCAACTTAGAAGATGGAAAGTTTGACTAATTTATAGAAGACCATTTTATTATACAACGTAAAGATGTTATTTGGTAAGGCAGCGTGATTCAACATATTGCAGCAGCTGACGGATGTATTGTGACTGCATTTAATTCGACACCTGGAGCAATTCCATGTGCTAGAAGCTGTTTAGAATGAGCTGGGTCCACACAACTTGCAGTAAATTCCGCTTGATATAACAAGTACCTCATCAAGGCTACAAAAAGCAGTTTTGGTTCGTAGTTAGTTTTAAGAATCTTTTTTGATGGTTTATATATTAGAAACACTTTAATTTGTTTGATTGTGTACGAATTTTATAAAAATTTCAATTATTTGTTGAGCTGGAATTTCCCAGTGTTAAAATTATAATTCACTATTTTGATGGTTTTAGTAACCACACACGTGGTTCGTTATGTACCGTTGGTAACAGCAACAGGTGTTACTGATGTCACTTGTTTGTCTGCAGTATACTGCTGACAGATGTGTTCTAGAAAACAAATGCTTCGAACAGCATTTGCCCAAGTTGAGTAAACAAGAATATTTTTGTGATCTGCTTTTTTAGTAGAAATTAAAACTAATACAAGTAATTTAGACAAGGAAAAAACTTGAGTAGCAACGTTTTAAAATGTAACCCTCCCGGACAGATCTGCACGGGTCGGACCTTTTTAGTGTAACAAGTTTACACTGAGCTGTAAAATGTTTGCTTATCAACAATTTTGATAAACCTTAATTTAAAATTCACGAAGTCATTTAAATATTTATGAAATTTTGTTGCATTGCATTTTGTTTTAAAAGAGAATCTTTTGAGTAAATTATTGGTTCAAGATTAAAGTTTTTTATTTTGATCAAATATGGTCAAACCTAACAACAGGAAACTAATATCCTTAAGAGTAGAATTTTGATGCCAATTTTATATAGAAAATATCTTTTTAATATTTCTTTAGGTATGTTTGCGGGACACAAATAGTGTTCCACTTTTCTATTAATCTAATTATTACAATTTCTTACAGGAAGTGTCTTATTTTGTTAAGACAGGTTTTTGTCATCGAAGGCGATTTATTTCTTTGAGTTTCCACGTCCGCCCCTAGAAATATACCACGCAATTATCATAAATAAGTCAGGACTTGGTGGCGCCTATTTGTTTTGGATTAAGTTTGACTTACAATCAGATTTCGACTTACCCCTCCATTTCTCATAGCTCTACCCAAGGAATAGACCCCTAGTTATGTCGGAAGACTTCGTTACACTTGCTCATAACGTGAGGCCAGCTATATATAAGAAGAATTAGTTTCACTGGCTTCCAATAAACGTAGGGCAGGTGCCTCAAAAAACAAAATACGTTTCACTGGCTCACAACGTGGGGCTGGTGCTTTTAGTGCTTAAAAAAAAAATACGTTTCAAGCTAATATTTGACTTTTATTGAAAAGCTACTCAGATGTTATAAAGAATCAAGTTTGATCTATAACAGACCCTGTGAGCCGAGAACAAAGATCTTTGCTTGAAGAATTCGCTTAATGTAATGAAATATTTTTTATGATGGTCTTCACCCATTAACAATTGCTAGGTTTGACACGTTCGCTTAATGTAATGAGGTATTATTTTTATGATGGTCCTCACCCACTAACAACTGCTAATTTGTAGATTTAACATTGATAAGACCTTTTCTCTTCATGCTCTTATAATTATGATTCTGCCTTTATTTTATTTATTTTTTTTGTATATAAAAGAACATCAAGTAACTTTATTACATATCTGCAAACTACGTTAGTTTTATTTCTGGAAATTCTGGTTACAATGTTTAAGTGTAAAAGAAGCACAATTATGTTGTTGAATATCTATCTTCAGGCATAAGGTAATTCCCTTAAGGTTTATCTGCGTCTTTCCTTAAGAAGAGTATTTTTTGTTTATGTATTTAACGTAGTGGCGCCCAAAATTGTACAAAGACAGGTTAATTGATAGAAAAGACCCCCCCCCCCCCCATCTCATGCCTCCGCAGGGATAGACCCCGAGACTAGTCCGCGAGCATAAATAATTCTTTTTGGCAACACAGTTTGGCTCTATGTCATTCTAATTAAATCCACCCTCTGCGATATATTAGCCAAAAAGTACATTTTTTATTACAAAACAATAGTTTATTCCTTCAGATATGTTAGTTAGAAACTTAATGATTTGTAATGTGAAGTTACAAAAAAAAATAGATGGTCGATTCTATTTCATACCGTTCCATCACGTCAAGGTACAATCGATGTTAATATACTTTATGGTTCCACTTAGTATCCTGCAACACAGTAGTTACTTTCATCATGATTTATTCTGTTGCTGAAATCGTTAAGGAATTTATGAAAACCGGTTGTATAAAACAACTGGCGTCGCCGTGGATCAATGTAGTAAGCGTAAGACTACGGATCCCAAGGGCCCGGGTTCAAATCCCGACATGGCCGACTGCTTGAAAATGGCAGGTGAGCATTTTTCACAAAAATTACGCCCTCGTTCGGATGAGAGGTTAAATGGAGGTCCCGTGTGTGAGTGTTGTCACGCATGTTAAAGATCCCTACCTTGCTTGGAACAGCAAGGGTTCGGCAAAATTCCAAATTTTCCAAGTAAAAAAAAACTCGCTTCCTGGCCAATGTAGTACCTTCGGGTGGAGCATTGGAAAAAAATCACATGTAATGTATAAAACAACTTCCCTATGGCTTGAGGCACGTTTGTAGTCTATATCTTATAAGCAATATCCTTTATTTTATCCCCCCCTCCCCCTATTATGGAAACATTTACTTTTTTAGAGTGATACAGTCATTTTAAGTATCATTTCGTTAAATTTCTAATTTTAAATCTTCAATTGTAATTAAAACGTAAAAATTACCCTCTCAAACTCTCCTGATGAGCTTGAATGTTACGGTTCAATTTTTCGTAACGCGTTTCCCGATTTTTAGATAAACTTCGTTCCCAAATACGACGCCTATGGTTTATTTCCTTATTGTAATTTATCAAGTTTCGTTCATAAATTCAAGTTTTAATTCTTGTATGTTGATAACGTGCATACAACTAATCCTTATCACTTCAATACAAGTCATGATTATTTGTTCTATTCTTAATTTGATCCTCGATGCTTGGTAACGTGCATCTTCTTGTGAACTAATTTGTAGTTCCGCCCTTATTATTTTAATTTTGGGGAATTGATGATCCGTTGTTTTAGAGCGAATTATTAGTGGAAATTTTATATTTGCTCTGCTCTTTTGAGAATTTTTTAGAAGTTCGAGGTAAGGTTATTTGTAATTTTTATGCACGTAAACTTCATACAGTTGTTATCTTTGTAGGACACATATTTGAAAACTCGTTGATAACGTCGAGTTTTGTTCTTATGATTTAAGCCCGTTTTGTAAAAGAACCGCAAAACGGTAAAGTAAATAGTAGGTGTGTTCATTTCTAATTATAACATTTTAGGGTTTCAGTTTGTAGTTTGCAGTTTTACAGCTTTGTAGTTTGCAGTCTTGTAGTGCTTGGTATTTCAGTCTGGTACATTATGTACGTATTTTATTGAAACAAACTCAGGCGTACCTGCAAGATATGATATCTGCGCTCAGGACCTGTTCTGGTAATATCTTTCCATATTACATTTTAATTGTACGCGCCGCTAATCTGGTATCCATGCTGGCTTTCCACCTGCAGATAACATTATAGAGCCATCTCACATCATTATAACTGATATTGTAATTTATTTTAATATTATTTTTGTAACAGTTGTGAGCCGGAATTAATTTAACCAACGAATTATTGTACACAAACGTTTGATAGATATTTTTATCTGCATAATCGTACACACAAGCGTTGGTACCACCGCGAGAGCGTTCGACTGATTTTAAATTTATACAAAGTGAACCTAAAGAAAATATACTGCAGCCATTTAATTTCTAATAAGTGTAAGGTACATATTGAAAAGTACGTTGGTTTCATTAACCCAATCGCTTGCATTTAAGCTTTGTTTTGATGTAAAATTGATGTTTATGTTCAACCCTATGAATATTAGAAACCATAAGTTGTGTCAGTAAACGATTATATGTTACTTGTATTTCCTTGTCGAGTTTTATGTCCATTAAGCATCTACAGATTGCGTGAGAAATTTCCTAGATTGATTTCGCGGGAGGCGTACAGTTCCGATTTATGTGGTGCTCTCCAAGACTCTTGTTCATCGTGTCGACATTAGGTTATTTGTATCTTGGTGCAAATTCCCACTCCCCTTCAACGACCAGAGTCTAGTCGTGGTAAAATACGGTTACTCTTGCGGCTAACGGTGTGTATGTTGTTTTTTGTGTTAGGAAACCGTGTTATACTTCATAAATAAATAAATAGGTAAATAAGTAAATGAATAAATCAATAAATAATAATAAACGAAAATTATTTACAAAGAAAAAGATGGAGCATACTATAAAAATTATTGTTTGAGAGATTTGAATGGTGCTTCGTGTTACATAAACCTTCATTACCCATAAGTCTTAAAAATTACTACTCCTAGAGCAAGCTTATTTGCAAAAATAAATAAGTAAATAAATGTCTGGTAGAATTTCTTTAGATTTTAGATGAATATTTGGCTTTGGATTTTCTGTTATTACTTTTTTGGGATTGTCCATCTCTTTAGGCTAGTGCTTTTATTTTTTCGCTTCTTTTGATCTAGTTGTTCTATTGAACTTTATTTTGGAATTTCTCATATTACCTTTCATTTCTTTTCTAAGGTTTGTTTTTTGTGTGTTGTATTAGTTTAATTAATTTTTTGTTTGCATTCTGTCATGCCATGGTGGAATTGTTTGTTTCTTTTGCTTGTTTATTGTTGATTTGTTTTGTTTTATGTTTATTTTACTGTGATGAGTACTGTTGCAAAGATTAGGGGTTGGCGGCTCCGTGGCATAGTTGGTATGCATGTGACTACTATGCCCAAGATTCCGGCTTCCAACACGGTTCGCTTGAAAAATGTTAAGCGGTCATTTTTTATAAAGATACGCCCTCTTTCGGATGCGAGGTAAAATTTAGGTCCCATGTGTTAGTGTTGTCATGCACGTTAAAGATCCTTACTTTGTTTGGAACGGCAAGGGTTCAGCAAAATTCAAAGTTTCCAGGTAAACTCGCTTCCTGGTCAATGTAGTACCTTCGGCTGGAGTATAGGAAAATCAAATATAGTGCAAAGATTAGTAGTAGTGGTTTTTGCACTGTTGGGTTGCCTTAGTAGTTACCTAGGATTGTGCTAATGTATGTCATTGTTGTATTTATGTTTGGGTAATTATGGTTTGATATAATTACACGTATTTTATATTCTATGAACACTATTTTAAAATTTTCTTCGCTTTACACTAGTTCTTTGTTTTGTATGTGTATTAAGTGATATGGTTGTTATGTTTCTTAGTCTTTCCGTTCTAAAGATTTTGTTTTTCTGTCCTTCTGCATTTTTATTTTTAACTTATTGGTTTATGTGATTGGTTTTCGATTTGGTTATGTTCTTAAAGTGTCAGCTGTTTCTGTTCTTTTATGCTACTTCTGATAGAAGTGTTCTCTGTTGTAAATGGACCAGCAACCTTGAGAAGTTTTAGAATAGTAGAACGGGTAGAATGGCTTGCGTGTTTCAGTGAGCTAAAAAGTCGAACTATAGATTTAACCACATTAGAGGGTCTTCAGCAAGGAACCAAACTAAGACACGTCCCTGAAAGAAGACAACAGCTTTTTCGGTACTTGGAATGCCAGAGACCATAGAGGTGTGTATGGCATTCTAAGACACGCAACTGCAATGGCAACGAGAAACCACCACATTACCTCCCAAGTACACAACATACTACAATTATTATTTAAGACGATGGCATGCTCTCAGGTAAAAAATTCCGGAGTTAAAATAGTCTGCTATTCAGATCTCCAGGAGGAGACTACTTTGGAAGATGCAATACGAAAGTTTAAAAGTAGAGTCGGAAACATTTTGCAAGTCAGAGGGAGCATGGAATATCAGAACCACGAAGCAAGTGGGTAAGTTAAAACCTTATAGCAGAAATATAAGGGGAACGGAAGGAGACATCATAGAAAATGCAGAGAAAGTGGTTAGTTGTTAAGAATATATAAGGATTTAATATTTAGGACAGGAACTAACAGCACTAGAACAGGAATCAGATATCAAAAAAAAGACAGGTTATTCTACACTTAAAGATGAGTTCGAATTAGCATTAAAGAGTCTAAAAACTAACAAGGCACTGAGTATAGATAAGATACAAGCAGGAACTCTAAAAGCCGATGGCAAGATAGCCAGAAAATTTCAACCATAATATCATAGTCACCATACCAAAAAAGAGAGGTGCGAATAAATGTGAAAATCTTCGAACAAAATTTTTGATAGCACATGTGTCAAAAATATTAATTTGGGTTTAGGTGAAATAGGGGAACACAGGAGGCCATTTTAGCTTTAAGAATGATAATGGAGAAAAATAATAGAAAAAATAGAAAGTGAGTATATAGGGTTTATGGATCTGGAAAAACGTGTTCGACAATGTAAAATAGGAAAAATGTTCAAAATACTCAAAAAGATTGGAATGAGTTTTAGGAATAGACGGATAGTACATAACTTATACAAAGAGCAAACAGCTCTAAAAGAATTAGAGCAGGAATGTAGAGAAATAAATATTAACTTGTACTTCGACGAGGCATTGAATACTGTCAAACGTAGGAAAACATTTGGACGTATTATACAGAGACAAAAATTTGATATGCTTAGATTTGCAGGTGATATAGCGGTATTAACATCTAGCAAGAATGAGTTAGAAGCAGTTCTTAGTGAAATGGAAACAGTTCTAACAGAGAAACGGTATGAAAATTAACAAAAATAAAACTAAAGCACTAGTTTGTGAAGAAGGGAAAAATAAGTCAAAAATCAAGATACAAATAGGAAAGTAGAACTTGCAAGAGGTTAAGGATTTCTGCTACCTAATAAACCAAATAACACATGATATGAATAGTATAAAAGATACAAAACAAAAATAAGCATGAGGCCTTGTTGCATTTAACAAGAAAAAGCAATTACTATATTCAAAGACAAGAAATATAGAAACAAGGAAAAGAATGCTGAAAATGTATGTGTGGAGCACAACGTCATACGGTTGTGAAACTTGGACAGTAGGAGTAGTGGACAGGAAAAAGATAGCCTTTGAAATATAGTGCTAGACATAAAATGAAGATATCATGAACAGACAAAGTTAAGAACAAATAGGTTCTAGAAATGGTAACGGAAGATAGAAATATGTAGAAAACAGTAAAAAATAGGAGAGACAGAATGATAGGTCACGTACTAAGGCATGAGGGAATAGTGCAGAACATATTAGAAGCAGAAAAAGGAAAAAAGAGTGTTACGTTTATTTTTGGCTAAGCAAAAAAACATACATCCTTTTCTGGTAAATTCATTTGAATAAAGTCCGCTTAGATCTTTAGAACATCCTCCTGTATCTTTTACCGCGTTACAATAGTACACTTCCTAATAATTTGAATTTTAATCTATTTACTTTCATCATTAGGTCTTCAGTCCTGGAACTGGTTAGATGCGTACCATCATTGTTTCCTATTCTGAACTAACCTACACATTTCTCTGAAATTTGCACAGTCTGCATCTATTACTATCTGATCTAGGTCTACATCTACCTCTTTTTCCTATCTCTGCTTGTAATATATCCCATACTATTCCCCAAAAACGCCTTAGAACGTATTCCGCTCTTCTATTTCTCTTTTTCCCCAGATATCCTTGTTCCCCCTTCTATTCTATAACCTATTTGTTATTATCTTTGTCTGTCCTCATACATCTGAAGCACAGCATTTCAAAAGGCTGCTACCGATTTTCTGTCTGCGTTTCAGACTGCCCGTATTTCATAGGCATACTGTGCTGTGCTCCATACATATGCTTTCAACAATTTTCTTCTTGTTCTATGTTTGTTGTCTTTCCTCATAGGTGCTGTTCTTTCTTGTTAGTGCAGTTCGGTCATCTTCTATTGTTTTACAGTTTTACAGTTTCTCCGACCTTCAGTGGTTGTGAAGGGAGGTAAGCAGCATGTGGCTGCCAAGTACCCCAACATTTAACCATTTACCAATTTAATATACTTTCCAATATATCTTTTCGCACAGTCAACATTAGTTGCAGATATTTCGCAACCAACAACTAGTTGTCTATACTAATCACCAGATTTATCTAAGCTTATTTTTTCGTCATTAGGTTTTCCGTCTCATAACTGGTTGGATACTTACCTGCACTTATTTATATTCTGAGCTAGCCTACATAGTTCCCTGAAATTCTCACACAGCATGTGTATACAGCTCGTTCCCCTTCTATTGTTTTCTAATTTTATGCCCTATTTCACCGAGATTCAGTGAAGGGGGTTAAGCAATCTGTGGCTACCAAGATCCCCCAACACTTAGACATTTGCCGAATTAATGGTTTTCCAGTAAATCCTTTCACACACTTAACATTATTCGAGAATATTGCCCAACCAATTCTTGTAGTTATAATAATCATCATGTTTAGGTACAGTTACTTTTTTCGTCATTAGTTTATCCATCTTGAGTTTGGTTGCATGCGTACCTCCATTGATTTCTGTTCTGGGCTAGCCTACATATCTCCCTGAAACCCCTACAGCCTATATCTTTTACTATCTGTGTGCAGTAGTCTAACCCTATTTACTTTACCAAATGAAAATTCCCAATATTAAATTAGATAGTCGGTACCTTATTTTAGCTGTGTGAAGGCTTACTATTCTGATAGCATATACGTACTTCCTGATTGCAATGACCTAGGTACTCGTCGAAATGAGGTATCAGACTATTGGATTAACCTGCGTTTCAACTTTTAATTACCTGTTCGATCACACTAACGTTTTGTGTGGAATGCTTATTATTGAAAACAAATTGTTTGTTACTAAATTCTGTCCTAGAGACAACAATGATTACTCGTGGTTGCCATCATAATTTTTTTTTGTTTCCGTCCTTCCGAATTTTGCACACACCATTGTGTGGTAAGTATTTGTAATTGAAAAAAAGTGTACTTTTCTTTTGTACCGGTTCTAATCTTTGCCTGTAATTTTTTTGTTTTGTAGCGTCTTCCGGTGTAGTAAAAATGAATGTACATATGTGAGTGTATATGGATTATTCATATTATATTTACCGAGACCACTGTAGGTAGTCATTTATTTGTAGGTATTTGTTTCTAGGCTTACTATGATCACTTGGAGCTATGGTTTTTAGAGTTGTACTGTTGGTTTTTTTTTTTAATTAAGATGGGAGAGCGACCTAAATACTACAGCTCGCCATACTAAATTTAAAAAAAAACATTGTAGTCATTGAGTATGCATTTATGAGTACTTCTGTGCTTCTGTAATATATTTTGTTTAATTATAAGTTTTCTTATGTTTTGTTATGAGTTATGAATGAGGCCGAGTATAGTTTTTTTTTTATTTCAGACGTCCCTTTATTTCGTAGTGGAAATACCCACCCTTACTCACCGATTGAGCCCGTTCATCACTTACTTTTGGTTCTTTTGTAGGCTACCGCAAAGTACATAGCAAGAGGTAGATGTTGACCTAGATTAAATTATTGCACACAGATAGTGAAAGATGTAGGTTGTGAGAATTTCAGGGAATTGTGTAGATTAGCTCAGAATAGAAATCAATGGAAGTACGCATGCGACCAATTCCAAGACGAAAAACATAATGATGAAAAAGTAATTGTACTTAAACCCAATGAATATTGTAAACAACTAGTTGTTGGTTTTGTAATATTCTCAACAAACGTTGTTTGCACAAAAGGATTAGTTGGAAAAGTATTAATACATAATAACAAGAATAATAACAATTACAACACCAAAGATAAATAACTAGAAAATGCTATGGAAGTGAATTAGGCTTATCGGGGACACCGCTAAAAATAGAGTTTCAAATTCACTTGTAACCATTGTCGAATAAAATTTTCATGGGGATTAGATCCAGATTCAGCACCTAATAATTATTAATTAAGGTATAAAAATTAATAATAATAATAACAATATTCGGCAAATGTCTAAGTGTTGGGGGATGTTGGTAACCGCCAGATTGTTTAACTCCCTTTGAGAACCACTGAAGATAGGTGGAATAGACTCTATATTTAGAAAACAATAGAGGGAGCTGTGCTGTTTCTAACAAGAAAGAGAGTAACGGCTATGTTCGAAGGTAATAAACATAGAAACTGTTCCGTTTATATTGTAAATAAGTAATAGCTAAATTTTATTTCTGTTGGGTTTGTTGATTATTTACATTCACTGCGGTATATTTAAATTTATTAGAGTAAAATTTCCTTAGTTTACTGGAAGCACGCGCAAACATGTGTCGCGAGTGATAAACGACTATTCCGCATGTGCAAGAACCCAGTGTATTGACTGGAAAATCCACGAATCTCAGCAGAAGAGAATCGATTTATCGTTTGAGAAGTCCGAATCGCTATTTTACACGTTCTACATAGAACAAAGTATTTACATGAACCGCTTGTCTTTTAGAACACCGCTATCATTATAAATGTGCTTCGCTACACCCGCCAAAGAGAAGAGTAGTATTTGTTACATCGTTTTTTCGTTGGCACGGCTTCACAAATCACCAGGTGAGTGCTTGTAGTAAACGTTTGATTTGGTTAATAACATTAATTATTTGTTGTTTGTTCAATATCACCTTAATTTTTTATACAGTCCACTTTTCTCTCCTAATTAGCTATTCGAAATTTACCCAATATTTTACAGAAACAATTGTTGAAAGCATATGTGTGGAGCACAGCACTGTACGCCTATATAATGGGGACAGTAGGAGAAGCAGACAAGCTTTGGAATGTGGTGCTTCAGATGTATGATAATGGTAGCATAGACAGACAAAGTTAAGTGTAAAGAGGTTCTATAAATAGTAGAAGTAAGATATCTGTGAAAAACGAAAAAAAAAAGGAGAAACAGAAAGATAGGACATGTTCTAAGGCATTAGGGAGTACTGCGAAATATATTACAAATAAAGATAGGAAAAGGTGAGATAGAGATAGACTTAGATTAGATTATTGGACACAGATAGTGAAATATGTGGGCTGTGAAAATTTCAGAGAAAGGTGTAGGTTAGCTCACAATAGGGAGCAATGAAAGTATGCATCTAATTAGTTCAGCACTGAAAACCTAATGATGATGAAAACTGTTTTATTGTGTTTGATTAATGTTTTTACCTGATCTGAAAGTCATTGCTTTGATATAGATTACAGTTCTGGGTATTTATTAGTGAATTGATCGATTAGAATTGATAGCAAAGAGATATACCGCGTTTTGAATGTCCTAATGTTCCCCCATACAAATATCATAGCCGTTATACTAATAAATCTATTTAAATTAACAATTTTGAACTTGTTGTAAATGTTGAAAAAAACTTATTAATTTTCATTACAACTATGCGAAAACTTAAATGATGTATCCTTGACAACACATCACAACATATCAAATATTTGAATTTTCTATCTTACACAAAAATGAGTATGAATAATGAAAATCGGTAGAAAATTATTGAATGTTTTTGATAATAATGAATCTTCTGCACTTTTATATTTAAATTAGATGCTTATAATTCTATTGGGAAGAATAAACATCACAAATTGTGTTTAATTATTGTTGTACCTATCTAAATTTTTCTACAACTGTGATAACATTACATGTTCGAACATCACCTCACTCAGGTAATTGGTAATCGTACTTATTAGTTTCGGGTAAACTTTAGTTTAACCAGCAAAATTTTAAGTATTATGACAAGTGGTATATGTTATTCGCTCGCAATTAAAAATGGCATCACTAGCAGTATTAAATTGATGAATCATTCGCAATATAAAAATCACTAAGCAGCACTTTTCAATTCAGTTTCATGATTGATTCAGTATTCTGCTATTTACATTGTCCCTTATGATCTTTAGTTTGAAGTTCTGTTGACTTAACACTGCCATTTCTCGAAGTCTTCTTCGCACCAAGTCTGCTTTGTTTCCTTTACATTAGCGATTGCATAAATCTTAACAAGACCATGGCCTGATAGTTTTTCCAAATAATCTTCAGATTTTACTAGCAACGTCAGTATTTCCTTTCCGCCAGCTTGAATATTAAACGTACCCTGAGCAGATTTAAGACGATTTGCTGTAGCGCCAGTATAGTAAATAGAAGAGGCAGACATGTTTGCAGTAACTGTTCTTTTTTCATTTGAAGTGTTTCTAATATGAACAACCACTTCAAAATTTTTTCCTAACGGTACTGTATCAATATCAATAAGATCGAAAAACACATCCTCTTTTGTTTTGGGAGGTATGTTGTAGTGCTCTTGTGCTCGAGGTACACGGCAAATTGCACTTTGTATTGCAGCTCTTTCTGCTTCGGATCCCTCGGCACTTTTATATTCAGAGGTGATGTCAACCATGTCTGAATCACCTTGATCATCATACTTATCGATAGCCTTGGTTAAAATTTTTCTTCCCACACTAATAAAAAGTAAGATTAGTTTTTTTAAATAATTAAAGAACCCTTTTTACTTATACATTTTAATATCATAAATTTAAAAGATTTTTATTCAATTTATTTGTTCTGCAACTAAAATTTGCAAATTTATTACTGAAACCGTTAACTATTTTAGGAACAGTAGTAATATATTTTATCAGTAGCATTGGCAGTGAAATAAACAGTAAGTTAAAAGTTTTGGAGATAGACTTTGTGTTAATTTTTCTCTACAATTGGTTAATTATAGATTGCACCATAAATAAAGAGTATTTCAAGTCAATTTAAAATTATCAGGATATAGCAGTCAATAATATAATGAGAACCATCAACCAGAATGTAATATTTGCTGTGAATATTAAGATACAGCTGCCCTGATCAATAAAGATGCAATGGCTATTAATTGAAAAGATAAAATGGTAGATGTGGATTCTTACCTGAATATGTCCGCATTATTTTACCAGCTTGGCGATAAATATGTTGTGGACTTTACGAAATTGAAATGAAACAAAGAAATCTTAACATTACAGTTATAATTACAAAAAAATTTTTATAAACTACTTCGATACATTCAAAAACATCTTCTACACACGCAAGCATTGCGCACATGCACGCACACGCGTCCACGCATGCACGCAAGCACACACACACACGCACGCACGCACGCACCAACCCACCCTCAAAATTACTATAAAAATATATCCATTCACAATTAATTTTCTATATAAAATCACATACCAGTTTAATCTACTTAAGAATATCAAAAATTGTCTCTAAGGATTTAAAACAAAGTTATACTTGTGTTTTGGATTGTCAAATTTTTGCTGGTATTCATATCTCCACTACAACATGCCTTTAATTATAATTGCTATCTAAGGATAGTGTTCATTTAGAATTAACTATATCCAAAAATTTCTGCATCTATTTTTTAGATTTCCATTTTAAATAAATCTTTATAACGAGGTCTATTAAAATAGAATAAAATATCAGGTGACCTTGCATCAAGATAACTTATCATTTATATTGGAGCTTTAAATAAATCTTTATATCGATATCTATTTTAATAGATTAAAATTTCAGGTGACCTTGCACCAAGATAACTTATCATTTATATTGGAGCAGTAAATATGCCATCATTGCGCTCCATAAAAAGCAATTCAGTATGTATTTATGAATAACAATATTAAATTCTCATAATCTACCGGCTTTATATAATAAAATTCTAAATATGTCACTGCTCTTGAACGTTCCGATTACATTCTGAGAGGTCTGACTCATCCGTTGATGTAATTAACTGTAATTTCATGTGTTCTTATCTTTAATGACTTGTCAGTTTAATATTTATTGCAATCATAAAACTTTACTATGTCTGTTGTTTATCTCTTACATTATAATTTTGAGTTTCTGTTATAATTTATAGCCATTAAAAACGTGTTATCTTATCTGGTATATAGTCTTTACCAGTGTTATCGCATTCCACAAACTTATGAATTCATACACGTTAGTTGTTAGCATAAAGATGAATTTTAGAACAATCTCAAAAAGTAACTTTTTCAAAGAAAAATACCTCGCATTAGATACTCGCAATTAAGTTATATTGTATTAAAGAGGAGTACTTGACAATGAAGTTATTTAGTATTCTTAAAGTGGATGCATGTTTATATATGGGTTTTTCAATTAAAGGATGCTTTTATATTTTCGCCAGCTATAACTTGTTTTAAATGATACTTCTAAAGAAAATATTTATACATTAATTAAAACATGTTTGACTTTTGTACTAGCAAATACTATAATATGCTTATCTTGCTAAAAAAATATATTATACAGAGTGAAAATTAAATATTTGGAAATTTAATTTTATCAGTTTTGGGCTGGCTTTTCTCACAGAATGTGGTGCTTATCACATCAACAAACACACACGCACGCACGCACTCCCGCCCCCTCCACCCGCCCGCGCGCGCACGCACGCACGCACGCACGCACACACACACACACACACATGCTTCCCGTCATTAATTAAAGTTAACTGCGATCCTTATACAAGGTGTTAAATGTTTGATTTTTGCATAATTTGCAAATAAATAAATTGATAATACTAGGAAGAAATCCGAATAAAAATATTGGTTTAAATCTATGCAAAGGCGCACAAAACAAAGGATTGTTTTAAGCATTGAATGGAGCAATTCAACTGAAAGTAGTATTGGGGTACGGATCCACAGCACGCAGTAGCATATCCAGGGAGAACAAAGAAAGACGCACAAGGAAAACCACAGGTCAGAACTATCTAGTATAAGACATTATTTTCTCTTTATTTTTGAATATTGACTATATTTATTGTACCTGAATATTTGATGTAGAGTCAACAAAAAAATTTTTTATACGTGAAAATTTTCGTAAAACGGTGAAAGGTCTTGAACGTTCAAAGATTGTCCAATAGAGTACAGTGTCATTTCTGCTGGCTTTAAAATAAGGAAAGACAGCTATAATTTTTGGGAATAAACAATTTAAAAATTATTAATATTTGATTCAGGGGTTTATTTTGTCATACAGTAAAACGTATAAGCTGTGAAGTGTCTATCTGTCAAGATATTATTGGTATAGTCAAAATTTGTTCATTGGGATCAAACTGAGTAAGTTCAATGATTTTGATCCGGTATCTGGTGGTTTAATTACAGAAATCAATCCTTGAGTGTGATACTGAATCCTCGACACCCCAAGGTAGAGGCGGAGGCAGCGCCCTGAAATAAGAGTACTCGTGTGAGGTAATCGTGGTTGGGTAATAGCAGGAGGCGCAAACAAACTAATAAAAAATAGAAGGCGCAACGTCAAAGTTGATAGACAAGATTTGGAAACTAAACAATTCATAGGTTCGTGAATAATAAGTAAAATCTAAATAATAAATCAAAGGGGGGGGGGCAAACAGAACAAGATATTATGGTGGTATTTGATGCGCTGAAAATGTGTTATTTTTCAGTTTGAATATGGTTTTTGGATTCAGCATGTTAACATGCATCTAAAACAACTTTAAACTCTTAAAAGTCAATGTTGAAAATTTAATGAAATGTCAAAATAGAAAAGATAATTACGGCAAATATTTCTAGCATTTTCTTGAATTTGCATGGAGGCTGGGGCTGGAAAGAGGTGGCTGGGACAAAAGGCGGCTGGGGTGAGACGCATCCGTGGCAAAAGGGTGTTCGGACAAAAGAAGGCCGAGTCATAAGGTGGCTGGAGCGAAATATGGCTTGGGCGAAAGCTGGCCAAGTCGAAACATGGTCAGGTCAAAAGGCGGTCGAGGAGAAAGGCGGCCGGGATGAAAGATGACCCGGGCGAAAAGAACTCACTCCCGCAGGGAGTGTAAACCACTACTAGTATTAATAATTTTTTGATTGAACACTTTTTAATATTAAATTCTACCTATACTGCTTCTCAAAAATGGCTTTAAACCTTTCTATCTTTAAAAAAATTATTTATTAGGTTATTTCAAAATTATGTGTTCTGAAGTGAAACATTATACTGCCAAACTGACGTATATTTGATCATTAGAGTTGAGTATATACAGAAATGGTGCACTCGGTTCATTAATAGCATATAATTATGGGATTTATAAGTCTCAAACGATTGTCAAGAACGATTGTCCAATAACCTGCCCACCTGTCCGATAAAATACTACGTTTCCATACTTCCAGAACTAATTAAATAAATTGCATTTACATTTAAATAAGTTACACAAAAATCTAAAACAGAATCAAAAATTCACCTCACTTACTGATAACGATTGATCGATAATCTAGAAAATCCCCATTCAGAATCTTCATCTTCTTGGAAGTTGCAAACATCGGCATTAACTTCAGAAAATACAAAGTCTGTATCATATAGCAAGCCAACTTCACCATTTTTAACAGCTTTAACCGACGTTGGTCCACAGCAATACGTTCTACTGCTAGTGCTCAGTTCTTGAGGAGTGCCATCTATAACTTGCCATCCGTCGTTGCCTTTAGGAAGATCTGGTCGGGTCATCCAAACATCTGTCCAAACGTGAAAATTCCAACAAGAATCCGTGCAATCACCTTGGGGGCCACTTTCTATAACATTGCCAAAAACGTCGAAATACCTGAAAAATAATTGATTATTTATGTATTTACAACTGCTACATTAAGTTTTGTTTAAAATAAATTAAAATTCAAAACTGCATCAAATAACTGAACTACAAAATTTTAATTCAAACTTCTAAAATTTTATTTAGTGGCTTAAGTAAGAAGAATCACTCTTGTTACATCTAGATTAAACATATTTATGATGCTTTGTGACATGGTATATACAGTAACTTGACCCTTTAATCTATTTTTTTATATACTTGATCTATGTTAATGTGAAGAGATCATTCAAAATGTGACTAGACCAAAGATTATCATCCATTCCAAAATTCGAGTCCACATTGAGCACCAACTTGTGGAATTCTTTATCCTTGGAGGTAATTCATAACATAATCTGGTATAGAATCCCTAACCCAAAGTAATCCTAGAGCGTCCCATTAAGAAACACCAACAAAACTCCAATAATATCCCTTTGCGCAGCCAGCCTTGCAGACAGGGCCATTCCGACTCAGGGGTGCTAGGGTTACGGGTGCTAGGGTGGAAAGTCAAGAGGGCAAAATTAGCCCCCAAGTTAAAGAAAATAAATATCATCAGGCAGAATTCAAAGTAAAAAAATTAATTTATTAATAAATAATATAAAAATATTATGTTTATACCAGGTACCTACTTATACATAAAAATTTATTTTAAAGTATATCAGGAATTTAAAAAAAATCAGCATTGACTGAAGTGTCAAGCTCGCCGTACGACTTGCCAACGTGCAGCTGTAGTGCAGATACGTCGCGACTTTGACATACAATAGACGTTTACAGGTTTTAGTGCAACATATTACTTTTAACTATTGTATTCATGATTATACTGATTGCCTTGTGTATTAACCAGAGTTCAGTTTCTTATGAAATTGCTTTATATCCATGCATCTTGTTCAGGTTATGGACACAGAATAGCTCAAACGAAGATAGCAGATGCGAAAACAAACCAAAACTATAAGCACGTGTTCGGGTTTTTTGTAGTGACCGTTACGTTTTCGTGTATTGGCATGTCGGGTTTCGTATATTGTTTAATTTTTTTTTTCAAGATGAATAGTGCGAACGTTTCGCATCTTGAAATGTTAAACAAAGAAAATTTTGATACTTGAAAAACACAGATGGAAGCGCTATTAATAAAACATTATGCTTGGGGTTATGTGGACGAAACTTGTGTTAAACTAGATTTAAAAGATAACGACGTAAATTCCAAGACAGAAAAAATGGTTTAGAGGGTATAGTAAAGCCAAATCAGAAATAATTCTTTCAATTTGTCCCTCAGAATTAAAACAAATTAAAAGATGTACAACTTCACGGGATGTTTGGTTAAAGCTGGAAAATACTTATCAATCTAAAGGACCGGCAAGAAAAGCAAATCTATTGAAGCAACTAACTCTATAAACGTATGGAAGAAAGTTCTGATATACGTGAACATGTAAACAAGTTTTTTAGATGCTGTTGATAAATTAGCAGAAATGGATCTTGAAATAAATTCAGATTTACTCGCAATAATGTAGTTATATAGTTTACCGCCGAGTTTTGAAAATTTCAGATGTGCTATAGAATCTAGAGATGAATTGCCATCACCAGATACGTTACAGATTAAAATAGTAGAAGAAAGTGACGCTAGAAAAAGCGACGATCGAAATAATTTTCAGAATACCTGCTTGTAAATAAAAAATCCAATCAGTGGCAGCGTGAAAATAAAAATCCGCAAAAACTACTGGAGGTGTACTCGCAAATAAAGGCAGCAACATTGTTCAATGTTTTAAATTTCGTTATCATAAATACAGAAAGGTTGGTCACAAAGCTCCGGAGTGTAATAAACACAAAAGTGCAAACGCGCAATCTTCAGCAAGTTGTTCCCAAAATGCAAGTAAAATTGTGAGTTTTGTTACTTCGCAAATGTGTCAAGTCAGTTCTAGAAATTAAGATACCAGATGCTGCCTGGATAGTGGAGATACTTCGCATGTGTGTAGGAATAGTGAAAGTTTTCAAGAACTCAAAGAATGCACTCATGACAGCTTAAATTTAACTAACAACAGTTCAACAGATGTCGTAGCTAAAGGTATTGTAATATTCACAATGGATATACGAGGAGAGTCCAAAAATATTATTTTAAACGACACTCTTCGTGTCACGGATTTACGTACAAATCTTTTATCAGTTTGTAAGATATTACATCCCCTCCGCGCCGGTACACGAGCCACCACGTCAGTTGGTAGCAATGTTAGATAATGTAAAAATTGACACGCAAATTATAGATGACATCACACAATATGCGAATTATTGCAACACAATTAAAAGTTATACAAATTTTAAAGAAAACCCCAACGGGGTACTCACGTGAACATGTAGAGCTTCTTGCAGAATTACTCCATAATGTCGGCAGCGGCTTCGCTGATCTTTCGGGCGTCGGCTGCTTCGCTGATCTTTCGGGTGTGGGAATTCTTGAGCCCGGTTGAAACCAAATTCGATTGTCTTCTTCGTATATGTAGGGAACGACAGGAAGCTGGTATAAGGGACAATAATCAAAGATCAGGGCAAAAGGGACCTACATAACAAAGAAAAACCCAATAAGATACAAGACAACTACCCTTGTTCACGTCTCGGAGGCTAGTCCACACACATATCCAGAAATCCACCACTTGCATTCTTGGCCCATCGCGTCGACGCAAATCTCGCGCAACGCACTATCTGAAGTGACGGAAATACGCACACGTCCTTTTAAATTTATGGCGCGAAATTCTTACAAATTAAAACTTAATTGAGAATGTCTAGTGCCGATTTCGGCACGTAACAAAGATTACTAAAAGTGGTTTTGTGCAGTAGTTCTCTGTAGAAATAGAATTGTTAAATTAATCGCAGATCAAATTGGTGCAAAAGTATGAACATTTCTAACATTGCTATAAATTGCCGACCGTTAGATAATTCTCAACAACTTTTACTTTGGCATCGCCATGACACTTGAATTTTAAGGATCTAATCGATTCTATATGTAAAGGTGTTGTAACAGGTATATACTTTGAGCTTGATCCAAAAAAAATATCGATTTCAGTTGTGATATATATGAAAAGTGTAAAATGTCGAGAATGCCATTTCCAAATAAATTGGTCAGAAAACGAATTTATTAGACATTATTCGTATGGACGTTTGTGGTCCTATGTGTGTTCGGTCGAACGGAAAAGCTAAATATTTTGTTGTATTCATAGATAATCATTCGCATTGATGCAAAGTAAGATTTATTCGTTCTAAATTGGAAGTTATAGAAATTACCAAAGAATATTTAAACTTAGTAAAGAATCAGAAAGGCATAAACGTCAAATGCTTTCAGTCTCATAACGGTATGGAATATAATAATCTGAACTTTGATACTTTATTAAAGGTACGTGAAATTATTGGGCGTTTAATGGCTTCGCACAATCCGGAACAGAATGGGGTAGCTGAGAGGAAAAATCGTACATTACTCAATACTGCTCGCTGTCTACTCTTGGAATCTGGTTTACCAGATCCCTTTTGGGCTGAAGCCATTAATACTACAAATTATATTTGTAATCGTGTACCTACGAAAAATCTAAATGGGAAATCTCCACACGAAATTTGGACAAGAAGCCCACCAGATGTGAGTAATTTTAGACAATTTGGTTGCAAAGTTTTCTGTTGGAACAGAGATCCAGGCAAAGGGCAATTTGATGAAAGGGCCAAAGAAGGTATATTTTTGGGTTATTCGAAAGAATCAAAAGTATTCATAGTATGGTTACCTGAAGAGCGAAAAACTGAAGTAACTCCTGATGTAAAATTTGTTGAATCTAATAACAAGCAAAATTTACAGCAACCTTCTGAAACTTTTATGAAACTAAAGTTAACAAATTAGAATCTGAAATCGAGTACAAATCCCCTAATACTCTCGTTTTGTCTGAAGCCGCCGAAGTTGATAACTCGGAGCTAGGTGTAACAAAAGAAATCAGTTTGGTTAGAGGACCGAGTAGAACTAGAATCAATCGAACCGGACTTAGTAGACGTCTCGCAAAATTATATCATATGGTGCCAGAAGCAAATATAAACTCTGAAATGGTGGAACATTCATTTTTGTCTGAAATGCCAATGAAACGAGCGTCAAATTCAGCAGAAGCTGACGAATGGTACAGAGTTATGACATATGAGATGGTTTCTATAATAAAGAACAAAACTTTGTTATTAGTCAATAGGCCTTGTAATAAAGAAATCATAGGGAGCAGAATGGTTTTACAAAATAAACTGAAAAGTAACGAAAGTATTGATCTAAGAAAGGTTGTTACATGCCAAAAATTGGCATTGCACACTTTTTAATTTGCGAGTGAATTCGCTCCAATATTTCAAAAATAGACTTGTGCATTTCCGTGACTTCGGACAGTTGCATCGGCGCAAGAGAATGCACACACATGGAGTGATGAAGAAGTGCATGGTTTCCGACACGTCGGGGATTAGCCAACTAGACGTCAAACAGTGAGGTTTGTTACGTGCAATTTGCACTTAAACATTGTTATTAGGTTAAGTTTTGATGTATGGAAGTTTCGCGCCATATTTTCAAAAGGCGCGGTGCGCGGGAATTTTAAATAGACTAGGCGGTACTTCCGTACGTCATAGTAGTGCATTTGCGCAGTGTGCGTGTCCCTAGAGGGGTAGGCGAATACTAGACAAAGAGTGGGGAAGTTTTCGGGTTCTCTCTCTATAACGTAGCTTTTTGCCTGGTATCTTCGAGTGGAGTGGTCGTCTCTTTGGTAACGTATCGTTAGGTTCACCTATGTAGATTTCCCTTGCTTGATTATCTTTTGTTTGTCTACCCTCATACCTTATTTTCCTGCCCAATCCCTGCATAGGTAACAAATCTGCCGCCACCTAGGCGCACCGATCTCCACGACTGAGGATGAAGACCTCATGACTACCTTAGCTGGCCGGAGCTGATCCGAACGCTTTTGAGAGCGTCGGCGTATCATCTCTAATCCCTCCGGGAGGAGCCCTGATTGGACTTGGTTAGAGGCCTACCCTAGCGCAACTTCACGGGAACCTGGACCTATTATGTGAGTACTTCATAGTTTATATTGTTCGTTTTATCTTTGTTCTAAAATTAATATGTAAATTTCCGAAGTATTGCGTAATATTGTGGACGTCATTGGTGATGACCGCGCCCAAATCTGTATAAGATTAGCGCTGCCAACCACCGATGGTGTCTAGTAAACCGCGCTCCCGGTGTTGTATTTATCGAACTTTTAAAATGTAACTACCGTTTTTAAATGTAAGAGGTTTTTATCTGTGTCGTGCCTTTGTCTTTTCTCTTTCAGGTAATGTAGGTTTCCTTTTATCTCTACCTGATATCGTTGCCTTGACCTTATTCCTATCGTACCGCTACAAACAAAGAAGAGGGAAGACAAACAAAGCAATCTGGCTTGAACGAGGGCGAAGCCCGACCCACGCCCAAAATGGAAATGAATATGGCTCCTGCCACAAGAATAACCGCAAAGTCGTTAAGAGTTCCACATTTTTAAGTGAGTACATTTTATCTTTTTCTTCAAGGCACCTCTCGTATCACTGTAAACATTTTTGGTATGTGATACAACTAGAGACGCAATTGTGACGTAATATCTTGTTGCGCAATATTATGTACGCTTTAGTATGTATTGCCAACTATCGTAGTGGCTCTGAACATGCGTGTGCAAGACTTTAACGGTTATACCTTAGACTATAATAGTCGCCCATGCACTATAACAAGGTAAGATTCGTTGTGCAGGGATACTATCAGCAACCAGGCATACACTTCAATCAAACTTTTGCTCATGTAGCTCGCTTTAGTTCAATAAGACTAGTTTTTGCCTTAGCGGCTCATTATGAAATGCATATGTATCAATTAAATGTAACGTGTGCTTATTTGAATGGAGAGTTACAAGAAACAATATACATGGAACCTCCAAAACAATTATCAAAAATCTTAGAAATTATTTCTGTTTAGAATTAATAGGGTTATATTGTAAATTTGTGTGTGTAAACTTTGTTCGCGGCTAGACTAGTATTTTAATTTAGTGAAACCACCACTCTCGACCACTCGCTGTGGTTTGTTACCTGATGTATGGAAAACGGACATTCCGCGCTGTTTGCCGCCATCCTTAGAGACGACCAGACGTGGTGTGTTGTGTCGAAAATACAGTTGGAACGGGATGTGTTTTGTTCAGGTGAGTGTGTTGAATTTACATATAAATTGAAATACTTGGTCCCGTGTGTGTGTGTACATATGTATTTATGTACTGGTCCTTCGAGAATTTAGGCTTGATTAATTTAATTAAAGTACATTTGATCCTTCGAGCTGAATTTGAATTAATCTAGTGGATTTATAGTTCATAAAAACACGTAATTTGGCTTTGCGTGTTTTTTTATCCTGTGTTGACGCGTTAATTTACGGCGATCATTAGCGTAAGATATTTGCATAAATATCTGCGTAAATGACGACGAATTTCGTTAGAAATTAGTAAAAAAAGCTCAATTAAAATTGACATTACCGCTCACATAATAATATGGCTGTAAAAATAGTATTATACATAGCTTAGTGAATTCAAAAATATTTAAGGTAGTTTTAGTACAATTATATAAAGTTCAACCATCCAATAGTTTTCAGAATAGAGGGTTTGACATTCCTGGCTGTTGCTACCCCTTTAAAAATGTTGAAACCTGCTTGTGGGTGGTACCAGATGTATCTAACTGCATTCCATGGAATTAGGGTTCAGCCTTTAAAATCTTCTTTGTATTTTAAGAGGTGAATAACTTGTGGCTACCTACATTTGAAAAATTATTATGTTACCATGAGCGGTTCCTATTATAGCATTTACAAACAGGTAGAATCGTCATTATGGTGTTTGATAATTTATTCAGAGGATCTATTAAATGTATTTGTTGATAGTTTTGTATTCTGAGATTCGCATGTTGATAGCTGTGCAATTTTTGTTAGATAAACATTTTTATCAAGTAGATAACTGCTAGTGGGTTTTACATAACTGTGATTTACTTTCTGATTGTTTTCCATTATTTGTGACAATGGAAATTGAAAAATTGTCAAAAAAACGTAACATGTTAATGCGTAAAGCACAAGCCTTATTAAAATGTGCCGAAGTAGCTCAAATGGATCCTGAGAATAATTTTGTTGCCTTTGATGTTCGTTTTACCGATTTACCAAACATGGTAGATAAATTTGAACAAGTTCATTACGAAATAGTTGCTTGTGTAGAGGTTGCTGAGTTAGATCAACAACAGGTAATCCAAGATAGTTTTGATGAAATTCAATATTCAATCAAAATTGTGCATCGAGAATTAACAGCTAAGAGGTCGCAGCCACATACTCGTTCTAGTATTGAAACACAACACTCGGTGCCCCTAATAAAGTTAAGTTGTTAAGAATTGTAATTCCCACCTACGATGGTAATTATAAAATTGGAGCTCTTTCTACGATTTGTTCCGTACACTAATTCATGAAAATGAAACTTTATCCAATATTGAACGATTTCAATATTTAACCTCATCATTGGTTAAGGAGCCTTTGGCAATTATTAAAGGGCTTCCATTAACTTCTGATAATTATACGATTGCCTATCAACAATTAATAGATAGGTACGAAATAAACGATTGTTGCTCACTAGCTATTGGCAGGCCGTTTGTAATGCCTCGAAAGTTAATTCAGATTCTGCGTCCTCGTTACGCACATTATTGTCTACATTTTCTGAAAATTCTTCGGCAATTGCACAATTTAATCATGATATGTGGGATTTTACTCGTTTTAATCTATTATTGCAAAAATTGGATAACTCCACTAGGAAACGCTTTGAAATTGAACTTCATGATGTTGAAATTCCTAGCTATGAAAATTTGTACTCATTTGTTTCTAAACACTGCAAGGCATTGGAGACAAACCAGATTATTGTAGGACAGCCAGGCCCTGTTAGTGTTCAGAAGCCAACAGTATCACGACAGTATCCTGTTGCGTTCAAGCCAAAAGAATCATTAAGTTTTGTTACCACCGCTAAGAAAACCCATAGTACTAGTTGTATTTATTGCAAAGCTAATCATTCTGTTTTAAATGTGACAAATTCTTAGTATTAGAACCTTCTGAGCGACATAGAGTTGCAAAACTTCAAACTGGTGTTATAATTGTTTAGGAACCAACCACTCTGTTGTTAAGTGTCCATCAAAACTTAGTTGTCGTGTTTGTGATAAAAAACATCACACATTGTTGCATTTTCCCACTTCTGCTGTGACGCCAGACAAAGAAGGTGAAGCGTACTTGACAGAAGGGCCCTCAAATCCAGAGTCTTCTAATAAAGTCGCCGTGATGACTAGCACAGTGGCTAGTCAGTCTGTTGTGTTGTTGTCTACTGTCTTGTTACAAGTACAGGATGCACGTGGAAACTATCAAACTTGTCGAGCATTACTTGACAATGGTAGTCAAGCCAGTTTTATGTCCCAATCGTGTATGAAAAGTCTTGGATTAAAATCGTCATCATCGTCCATATCGATTAGCGGTTTAAATCAAATGAGCACCTCTAGCTATGGTCTCGTTACATGTTCGTTGCGGCCATATCAGAAGGCCAATCCTACATTCGTTGTAGATACAATTGTTATTCCTGCAATTGCCGGCTCTATGCCGTCGGCTCCCGTTTCAAATCGTTATGATTTCCTTGAACGTCTAACATTAGCAGATCCGTACTTTGGACGCCCTCGCGAGGTCGATTTATTGTTAGGTGCAGATATTTATTCTACTGTGGTTCAGCCTGGCATTAGACGTGGTAAAATTGGAGAGCCTACTGCCCTTAATACAGTGTTTGGTTGGGTACTGGTCGGTAAAACAGACTGTCAGTCAACTAATCGTGTGAGTTCGTTTTGTACATCGGTTATGAATACCCCATTGGACATTGTGTTAAAAAAATTCTGGGAGGTTGAACATGTTCCAGCAACTCCTACATTTTCGCCTGAAGATATTCAATGTGAAACTCTCTTTCTAGAAACACATCAAAGAAAGGAGGACGGTAGATATGTTGTTAATTTGCCGTTTAAAGATTCTCGTATAGAACTAGGCGATTCTTATTCCACAGCACTGCGTCGTTTTGAATTATTAGAAAATCGTTTGTTGAAAAATCCTGACCTACATACCGAATATTCAAATTTCATGAAAGACTATTTAGAGTCTGGACATATGTCCACAGTTCATGAACCTCTTACACATTTGTCATCGGGATACTACATTCCTCACCATTGTGTTCAGAAACCAGATAGTAGCACCACTAAATTGAGGGTTGTTTTTGATGCGTCAGCAAAATCATCTAACGGCAAGTCATTAAATGACTTCAACAGGATTTATCGAGTATTTTGTTAAGGTTTAGACTACACAAATTTGTTGTAACCGCTGATATTAAGCAAATGTACCGGCAAATTGAGGTGACAGATCAGCATCGATCGTACCAACGTATTCTTTGGCGATTTTCAAAAGCTGAACCTAATCAAGAGTATCAATTAAACACCGTAACGTATGGGGTATCTTCGTCTCCATACTTGGCTATTCGCGTTCTTCAACAATTAGCAAGGGATAATCTTCAAAAATATCCATTAGCGGCAAAGGTTCTTATATCTGATACCTATGTTGATGATGTAGTAACAGGTTGTGCATCCTTGGAAGAAACCTTAGAAATCCAACGTCAACTTATTTCGTTATTGTCGAGTGCATGTTTTGTCCTTAGGAAATGGGCAAGTAATCGTCCTGAATTATTGTCATTCCCCCCTGAAGAACTTCAGCCATTTTCTTTTAATGACGCTGACTCACTTTCCTTAAAGGTCTTAGGGTTACAGTGGTGTCCCACAAAGGACTGCTTCCAGTTCAAAGTGGATAGTACTGCACGTCCGTGCACAAAACGGGTTATACTCTCAGACATAGCAAAGGTTTTCGACCCGCTTGGTTTGTTGACCCCTGTGACCTTCCTTCTGAAAAATTTAATGCAACGGTTATGGAGTTTAGGGTTGGATTGGGATGAGGTGCCACCTTCAGATGTTGTGGATTGTTGGTCCGCATATAAACGGCAGCTATCTTGTTTAGCGACCTTATCCTTGTCACGTTGTGTGTTAGTTGACGATATTGTATCATTGCAACTTCATGGGTTTTGTGACGCCTCTGAAGCTGGATATGCTGCAGCTATTTATATTCGCTGTGTTTCAAAGCGGGAATAATTTCAGTAAATTTAGTGTATGCCAAATCCAAGGTAGCACCTTTAAAACGACAGCATGCTTTAGAATTGTGTGCAGCTGTACTTTTATCTGACTTAATAGAATTTGTAAATAAGGTTTATAAACCGTTCATCACGATTGATGCAATTCATGCCTGGTCTGACTCTACAGTTACTTTATCATGGATCAAATCCTCTCCACACCGATGGAAAACTTTTGTTAGTAACCGTATTACTCACATTCAAGATAGAGTTCCTCCTAACTTATGGCATCATGTAAGTGGCAAAGATAATCCTGCTGATTGTGGGTCTAGAGGTTTATTGCCTTCAGATCTTGTATCCCACGCCCATTGGTGGTCAGGTCCAAAGTTTCTTTATTCAACTAACTGTATATATCAACCATTTAATCCATCCGACTCAGATCCCACTGCTGAGTGCGAAGAGCGAAAAGTTGTCTTAGTATATACAGTGCCAGATAATTTGATTAATAGTTTGCTAGCTCGTTTCTCCTCACTTCGTAAACTGCAAGGTGTAGTGGCTTATTGTTTCCGATTCATTAGAAATACGAAATTGAAAAGGCATGAAAGGCAAGGTGGTTCGTTAACAGCGGATGAGTTGTACAACGCCTTAATTTGTATTGTAAAGGTAGTTCAACATAATGTATTTCCTGACGAACTTGTTTGTATTCAAAGTGGCAAAGTATGCAAAAAACCTATCCGAAAATTAGCTCCGTTTCTGGATTCCAATAGTGTAATTCGGGTTGGTGGTCGTTTACGTCATTCTCAACTATCTTATGATGCAAAGCATCCCATGCTACTTCCCCGAAAGCATCGACTAACCGAATTAATAATTGAAAGTATGCATCGTAAGCTATTTCACACTGGACCCCAATCATTAGCCTTTTTCATCGCGCAACAATTTTGGATTCTGGGAGTTAAGCGCGCTATTAACCATGTTGTAGCCAAATGCATTCGTTGTTTTAAAGTTAATCCCCCTTCGGTTGCTTCTTTAATGGGAGATTTGCCCTCTTCCCGAATATACCAACTCAAGTCGTTTTCAAGTATAGTTTAATTGTTCAATATATCTGTATATATATATATATATATATATATATATATATATATATATATATATATATATAGTAGTTTTGTTTGTTTGTACCTTTAGTTTTAAATAAGCAGAGCTTATTGGTGAGCGGTATGTTTAGAATTAATAGGGTTATATTGTAAATTTGTGTGTGTAAACTTTGTTCGCGGCTAGACTAGTATTTTAATTTAGTGAAACCACCACTCTCGACCACTCGCTGTGGTTTGTTACCTGATGTATGGAAAACGGACATTCCGCGCTGTTTGCCGCCATCCTTAGAGACGACCAGACGTGGTGTGTTGTGTCGAAAATACAGTTGGAACGGGATGTGTTTTGTTCAGGTGAGTGTGTTGAATTTACATATAAATTGAAATACTTGGTTCCGTGTGTGTGTACATATGTATTTATGTACTGGTCCTTCGAGAATTTAGGCTTGATTAATTTAATTAAAGTACAATTTCCTTAAATGACAAATCATATGTCGGAAAAATATCTAGTGATATTTTTCTTAATTTTTCTTGGGTATTAAACCACTCAGAGTTCTTTAAATTGTCTTTATTTAC
Organism: Platerodrilus igneus; assembly: GCA_036346225.1. NCBI lineage: Eukaryota > Metazoa > Arthropoda > Insecta > Coleoptera > Lycidae > Platerodrilus > Platerodrilus igneus. Next base: position 108,651 of record JARFIW010001698.1, read on the forward strand.
GTTGCGATTCATGACCTAGGATCGTTGTCAAAATAATAAAAAAATTTAAGTTTGGCATTTATGACACAAATTGAAGGTGACTTTGTTTTATTAATCTTTGATACGAATACATTCAGTGAAAATTTTAAAGTTTAGAAAAAGAGTACCTTGGTCATGGATCGAAACATAAATAAAGACAATTTATAAAACTCTTAGTGGTTTAATACCCAAGAAAAATTGACAAAAATACAAAACAAACCACAACAAACATACAGGGGGTATCTAGTGATATGTTGAAAATGATGCAGAGTGGCGACAAAGTTTGTTTGCTGAATAAAACCTTATATGATTTGAGACAAGCTGGTCGAACTTGGTGAAACGTCTTTTTGTTCTATTGTACTGAAAGCACCACTGAAACGTTATTTCTTCTACATTAAGGTGCTAGTGAACAAAAATCTTTCGACATAGCTAGGGGTCTATTCCTGGGTAGAGCAATAAGAAGTGGGGGGGTGTAAGTCGAATTCTGTTTGCAAACCAAAGCCAAGCTAAATCAAATAGGCGCCACCATGTCCTGAGATAATTACGATAATAGCAAAGCACAGTTCTAAGGGCGGACGTGGAAACCCAAAGATAAAATGATCGCCTTCGTTAACAAAAACCTGTCTTATCTAAATAAGACACAGCAACTGTAAGAAATTGCAAAGATTAAATAACTAAAAAAAAGTAGAACACCATTTGTGTCCTATAAAAGTATAAAAAAATAAAAAAATGTATATCCAATATGATATTGGCACCAAACTATTACTCAAAAAATTTTACCTTTGTGTAATTAGATTTGATCGCATTTGACCAAAATAAAAGCCTCATATTTGAACTAATTGTTTATTAAAAAAACTCTTTTAAAATATCGGAACTTTTTAACAAGAAAAAAATTTGTCATTAACAACTACATCAAAGTTAAAGTTTTGACTTTTTTACAACAACCAACTATACTTTAAACATGAACCTGCTATAAATATTTGAGTGAAAATAATTTGTAAGCATAATACACTGAATTACGTTCTAACCTGGGCAGATCTTTTCAGGTAGATTACAATTTCTAGAATCTTACATAACGTGGATTTGAACTTTCATATTTAGATTTAATAATTTATATGTAGATAAAAGCTAATCACAAAAATAGGAATGTTTGGTTTAAATTCCATTACAGCTGCACAAAGCATCTGCTTTCATGCAACATCTGTCAATTGTTCAACACAAAAATATGACGTCGAAAACATACGTTGAAATTATCGAAGGTTCAAATGGAACAAAGCTTGTAATTATAGAAACATAATCTGACAAAATTTTGTTCTACGGCTTATAAAACCAGTTCAACAATAATTGAAAATTACACAATTTACATGTTGTAAACATAATAGCAACTTTACGTGCTTTAACCTTCAAAACACATGCATGAAATATCTTACAACTAATAACGAACCCAACTGCTTTTGTTGCTCCACGATAAATCGAGATAGAAATTTACGTTCTTCAAACAAAGTTACCAGCCATTTCTAACTAGATACGACTGCATCCAAACTAACATCCATAATTTCTTAGTAGACAAATTTCTTATCGACAGTTCCTAAATAACGGTAATTCTAAATTTTTTGATCCTACATGACGCGCTAAATAAATTAATTCAAATTAGATTAGTTCGTAAAATATATGCTTTACCAACCGTTAGTAGAAGATATCTTAATAGTTAGTAATTGATGCGAAGGTCGCCAGCCTCTAGCCGAGAATACATGTTTATAAAGCTGTTGCCAGCGGCCGACTGACTTGACGAAACAAGAACCGAGTGGTCGCGACGTTAGAGGCGTGGAATACGAAAGAAACAACTAGAGATGCGCTTGGAAATAACTTTATGTGACACAGATATATTAATATAAGTAGATTAATAAGGAATAATGCACACTTAGCGCATTATCCTCGTAATTCAATGCGGATAATTACTACTGAAATTAAACATGTTACATTGGCATGCTAAATTAAATAAAACAATACAAGAATGTGGTACTAAAACAACAAATGGTGATCCTTGTTTGTATCGCATCGGTCAAGGTGATGATTTAACTCTAATAATAATCCATGTTGACAATATACTGATTGCCTCCAGGAATCTTGAAATTATCGGCAATTTAAAATCGAAATTATCCAAAAAGTTTAAAGTTAAGGATCTTGGTAGCGTTGAGTACTGCTTAGGAATCGAAGGGTTACATTAATGTAATATCGAACAGATTTGGAATGTCTGAAATTAAACCTATCAGTACGCCCATCAATCCGGGCATAAGGTTGTCTAAACCAACTGAACCCGCGTCGGACAAGGAAGAAAAATTACCATACAGAGAACTAATCGGAACGTTCACTTATCTATCAGTTGCAACGCGACCTGACATTAGTTTTTCTGTTAGCTATCTTGGTCAACTTAGTAACTGTTACAGGAATTGCCACTAGAGTGCTGCGAAACATGTTCTTCGATACCTGAAAGGAAGTATTAATTTAGGGTTGCGTATTCCCCCACCAAAGATGCTCTAAAGGATTACGTAGATGCCGATTGGGGTGGATGTACAATCGGCAGAAGATCATTTACCAGATTCTTTTTATGTTGTCGAGTTACCCAACGTCTTGAGAATCCACAAAGCAACGTACCGTGACTCTTTCATCTACAGAGGCTGATATATGGGATTAACCGAAATTGCTAAAGAAGCTATTTATCTTCGAAACGCATTAATAAAGCTAGATTTCGATAGACTTGCTCAAATACTCATTTCCAATGACAACATGAGTGCATTAAAGTTAGCCGATAATCCCGTATCCCAAGCACGAAGTAAACACATTGACCTGAAAAATCACTTCATACGTGAAGTCTTAAATAACAAGCAGTTTGTTCTGCAACATGTCCCTTCGGAAGATATGCCTGCGAATATACTTACGAAAGGCTTGTTTCGTAATAAGCACAAAAATTGTGTGAAGATGATGGGTATGTTCAACTCAACACAGTTAGTTGGTTGTTCGTTTGGCCACGTGTGTATCAAGGGGGAGTGTTAGTAATAGCGTTAGTGGTAGCGATGTCCCACGTGCTGGATACGCCGCTGAAGTGTCGAGCTCGCTCTACGATTTGCCAACGCACAGCTGTAGTGCAGTTACATTGCGACTATGACATACAATAAACGTTTATGGGTTTTAGTGCAACGTACTACGTTTAAATATTGTATTCATGATTATACTGATTGTCTTATGTATTAACCAGAGTTTAGTTTCTTATTAAATCGCTTTATATTCATGCAGCTTGTTTGCTTTCATGTGTTGTATTGCTCTGTTCCATCACATCCAACACACTATGATATTTTTTTCTTTAGTGTGGTTTAAATAATATTTTTAGTGTTTTGATATTTGTTTTGCAAAAAAGCTTAGATTCGTCGATTTTATTTTAAATGTTTTTTAATTTGTAGACATTACAACACATATAGACGACAGAGACAAGCGTAACTAGTATTTTTCATATGGATCATCTTATTTTTTAATAGATGCATGAAATATGACAATTTCTTTGCAAAAATCGAAAAAATATGTTATTAAAATAAACGAACATTTCGGTTTTAGGGGAAATTGTTTGTAAAATATGAACAAAATAAAATCAACTTGTTGAAACTGTTCTTTGCTACAGTAAATTTTTATAGAGAAACAGCTTACCTTACATTGATTACATACGCCTTCTTTATAATTCTTTACAAAAAGTATGTTGAATTTCGATGCATCGTTATATCATATTTTTGCAGATGTCTGATAATCGGAAAAAGCTTTCTGGCACACAATACAGAAAAAAAATTGAAAAGAAGAATTTAAAAGGGTCGTTGTACACTTAAAGCATTTTGAATCTCGGGTAGAATGCACGAGATGTCATCCAGTTACAAGATGCAAATATGGTGCAGACCAAAACTGTAAACCCCAGGGGCAGGGTATAAGAGGAAGAACCATATCCATCAAACATAACTCTAATAGAAGATGATTTGATTCGACAGCTAAGTCCTGAAATCAATGAAACTGTGACCAAAATCGACTCAGAATATTGGGGTTGGCTGGAAGAAATAAGTTCTGAAAATATTCATTATAAAAATAATGTTTACAAAGATCCTAGCTATTGACATTATACAAAATTAAATTAACTTTAATAGTAACCTTTGCTTTAAAAAAAGATAACAGAGGTTTTTCATCTATTTATTATTAAAAAAAAGTAGCAGGGAAATAATTTGATGAGTTTGGCTGGTGTATTCAAAATTAAAAAAGTGTATATTTTTGTATTCTTTGCAAAATATTTAAAACTTTTTTTAGTGCTTTTTTTGATGGAAATAACGATTGGAGGCATTTATCTCAGATTATACAAGGACATGAAAAATCAAAAAGTCACATTTGTAATACAAAATTTTGGATTGATTTAAATAAATTGATTTATTTTAAAACAATTAGTGATTTGCTAAATAAGACATTGATATGAAAAAGGATAGATGAGCTTCTGTCTTAAAGATTATAATTCATACTGTTAAATTCTTAGTATGTTAAAATTTGAATTTCAGAGACAAAAATAATAAGTCATTAGACGAACAAAATGAAATTTTTTTAAAATTAATTGACACAAATTGCAAAGTTTAATGATAAAATATCAGACCACATCACTAGAATTAACAGAAATTCATCAAATATGTCTCATTATTTGGTGTTCATATTTAAAATGAACTTATTTCCTCTTTGTGACAAAAAAATAAGACATTAAATTATACCACTGTTATTATAAATATTATTTTATTATTTTAAATTCCACACCTGATCTAAGCCACAAAGACCAATTTTACTATTGTAGCGAGATTCGTTCTATTAAATAATAAATCAAGGCAAATAGAAATCAAGAAGCGTTTTTGGGGATTTATTTCAATATCAGATTCACCAGGAAAGGATTTAACTAATGATTTAATAGATTTTTTGTAATCTCACAAGATTTGTTTGGGGAATTCAAAGGGGGTAGGGTTATGATAATGGTGCGAATTATAGAGTCGCAATAATAGTTTGTTAAAAAGTTCTTTATTTAAACCTTAAAGCTTTTTATGTCCCTTGTGCAGAGTATAGTTTAAATTTAGTGATTAATGCTCCAAAAGCGTCTTTAGACATTACAAGCATAAATTAAACGCTAGCAGGTCTTAAAAAATGCAATGCTTTTAAATATTAATAGTGGGGAACTACAGAAATGAAACCGATCTAGCAAGGTAACTCAAAATGTAAAAATAATTGGATAATAGGAAATTTCCATAGAAAATAGACCTGTGGACATATTTATTTTATGTTGTGGCAACAAAGGCCGCATTGCTTTAGCCAGGTTTTTAATGGACATTATTACATATAAGTGTTATTTAAACTTATTTAAAATTCTATTTTATTTGAGCAATATTGTAAAACAGAAGCTGTTCTGTAAAATACCTAGTCCGTAGGCTAGCAATTTTGTAATTTAAAACCGCTATTTTGTTTACAAGTTTGTATCTACATGCCTTTTTTAATTTTTCTGAACTGTTTTCTAATCATAAAGTTGCACATAACATATCCAACAAGTTAAAATCGCTAGAAAATTCCATGTAAAACCTTTAGTTTATATAGGAAATTATCTTAAAAACTAAAAAAAGAATGATTGAAATAAAGGTTGTGGATAATGTGGGTGATCAAATAAATGTGGTGGCGGTAGTAGCGTTAGACTCACTACAAGTGCCCTACTACAGTGTTATTATGAATTTCAAGTAATTATTACTTATAAAATTTTTATAAAGGTTGTTCTTATGAACTCAAATTTGTAGAAAACTCCTATAGAACTTTCCATTTTAATTAATCAAATAACTGAAATATTTGATATAAAACTCTTCTAAATTCGATGTCTTTCAATGTGCTTGACACATCTTATTCCATTAACAAAGAAAGGAAAAAATTCTTAAAGACAATGCATTTTTATATATACTAAATTATTTTACCTACTTATCGACTGTAAGTGAATTGTTCGTATCATGTGCAGAAATATAATTTGTAACGCAACGACAAGGGATGCCTAAAGTTCTGCATATTGTAATTCCTACGGCACCAAACACCCAACACTGACCATACTTGACTGATTTACCTCCAGATTTTAAGTATGCGTCCATAATTGCAGTTGAACCAGACCATTCAAATGGGGATACTCCATCCATATAATCGGTTTCCCATTTACCCTCTATTAAGCCGTCATCATCCCTTGAATTAATCTGTAATGCAATGTATGTATTAATACCCACTTCTCGTGTTGTAGAGATAAGAAGAAACACCACGTTAGCATTTGAAGTTATTGTTACCAAACATTACTATAATTTAACAAATATTGATAAAAGACAAAGGTTTTAAGTTCAGGATTAAGAAAGGAAAATGAATATTTTAACAATCTTATTGATATTATCAAAAAATCAACCTTGGACAAAAATTTAACTTCTTGTTGGTGCCCTATCGATAAATCAAGTGCAAAACATATACTTCATTTTTTAATAGTCTGCGACGTTCTTGAGCAATACGTACAATCACATTTCATTTTAATAATTTTAGTATTAGTAAAGTTGTTAAATTCCAAATTTGGTAATGTAACATTGTTAAATATGTAAATACATTACCGCGAATATTTTCAAATAAACTTGCCAATTTCCGTCATTCGGACAATTGCGTTTGCGCAAAAGAATGCGCAGGCGCGAAGTGAATGGCGCAAGTACGCGGAGTGCGTGATAAGACGTCATTAGACTACAAGGCCTGAAGCCGAGAACGGCTACCTGTGTTGCGTGTCTGTCTTTTCTCTTTTCAGGTGGTAGGTTCCTATCTCTTACCTTCTGTCGTTCCTTCTACCTGGTTATCCTTGCTTCCCCCCCCCCTTCAAGGATAGAGGATGGACAGATAGAAATTTCAACAATGGTGTGATGTCACCCACGACGAGATGGCCCTGGGATTTGGCAGTAAGGTGCGATTTAAGTGAGTACATTGCTTTATTTATATTGTAAATTGAGATATGTATCACTTTTAAACGTGTTTGGTATTTGATACAAATGTCGCGTAATTTGCCGCGTAATCATGTTATAATTAGATGATTGCGCAATAATGTGAAATGCGGAAAACCGTTATATATATATATATTATATATATTGCTGTGATAAGGGGTTGTTTAGGGGTGTATTTTATAGCAAGGGTCGTGCAGTAACCATAAATTACAATAGGAAACTGTATTTATTTAGCAGAAAATTAAGTAATTTGGATATTATGTAAATAGTAAGCAATTAACACCCTGTATATAGAGCATAATTAGTTTTAAGCGACGTAAATAAACACATCTTACAATAAGAGGACGCATATTTAGCATAGAAATAGGTAATTCATACATTAGGTAAATAACAAGTATTTAACACTCGGTATATAGAGCTTTATTAATTTTAAGTAATGCAAGTAACAATATCTGTCAGTAGAAGTACGCTTATTCAGGAGAAAATGATAGTTAATGTAATTAAAGATGCGTAAATAAATAAACATACACGAAAGTAAAATTCAAGTTACATCATCTATTTTGTTTAATTATGGAAAAGGCGATATTTACACAAAACAACGTATGGTCTGATAACGAGGTATCTATAAACACATAACCATTACCCGGAAAACCGAATGTATTACATCAGAAAACCACTTCAAGATGCATCATATACTAAGACCTTATCGGTTAAGATAGCGACAGACTTGTTGAAAACCCAACCCACATGCAAGTGGGATCAGCCTATATTTAACAGAGAACTAATGATAAGAGAGTTCAGTTCAGATTTAATTAAGCAGGGCAAAGCTGCGTCGCTCTGAATCAAAAAGTCACCCGTAATTTTTAAATGTTTAATAAAATAGATAGTGACAAATAAGTGCTACAAATATGAAAATTTCTGTTGCCGTTTAACGTGAGTAGAATTTGGGGTAATTTATTTAAACTAATAATATAATAATAGGGCTCCTAAGTGGTGGAGAATAATTCCGAATGTGATAATCCTAATTGGTGGAGAATAATTCCGAGTGTATGAATAATTCTAATTGGGTGAGAATAATTCCGAATATGGTATAATAATTTAAATGCATGAATACTTCGAATCTTGGTGAAAATAATTTTAATTGATGGTATATTTCAAATGAGTGGATAGATATTATAGTTGATGATAATTCGAATATGGATATATTTTAAATGGATTAATGTAATACTTCAAAGCAGCGTCTACGATTTTGGTACAATTTTGAGTTACGAGATTCAATGCAAATAAAACAAAGAAGCAAGACGCAATTTATGGAAACCAAAGGGTTCAATTGAGCAGAGCAGTAAAAGGCCAGATCTAATTAGTTTTAAGATATTTTTTTTCTATCTAAATTTGAATACTGAATTTATGTAAAAGTGTAACGAAGTCAGCACAAACATTGCATACGCTAAAAGTACGTAATATTATAAAGGGGTTTAGAACGTTCTAGGTTTCTTTGATAAAAAAGGTTGTTTTTGGTGACTTTAGATTGATTGCAAAGCATATAAATTTTGGGATAAATAAAACTTATGATATTGATTGATTGAAGGTGTATTTTAATAATTTTCAAAACTTGTACATAATATTTATGTAAACTATATCAATAATTAAGGTTCTTGGTACTGCATAATATATATTCCATATTTTAGATTATATTATTGAGTAAGGCAGCAATCTACCAAAACGTTTAGGTGTTTCAATAACAAATGTACAAATGTGGCCCTGATGGTATACCCCGTTAGTTTTAAAAAACTGCATTTCAGAATGGGTTCACTCAGAAAAGATCGACAGTTTCTAACCTACTTGTCTATCAAAACACAATTACCGCTGCTTTGGAGAATGGGTTACAGGTTGATTCAATATATACAGATTTCTCTAAAGCTTTCGATAAAATCAACCATTCCATATTGTTAGGAAAATTGAAAGCTATAGGATTTCCGCATTACTTACTTGAATGGCTAAAGAGTTATCTCAGTGGCAGGTCACAGTCGGTAAAGATTAAAAATTTTATTTCAGCACCTATGGAAGTTTTATCTAGAGTGCCTCAGGGGTCACACTTAGGGTCCCCGCTATTTAACTTATTTGTAAATGACATTGGCCTGTTTCTTCCCGGCAGCAAGTTCTTACTATTTGCTGACGATTGTAAATTGTTCAGAGTAGTTGGGAGTGAATCTGATTGTCATGACCTTCAGAAAGAACTCGATTCATTTTATAATTGGTGTGAGAATAATGGGATGTTTCTTAATATTTCCAAATGCTGCAGTATAACTTTCTCATCTTCTAGAAACCCCATTAAGTATGTATACTCTATCAATGGAGCACATTTGAAACGTGTTGATACAGTACATGATCTGGGTATTTATTTTGATAGTAAGATATCTTTTGTTCCTCATATTAATACTATTACCTCAAAATCTCTAAGAGCATTAGGATTTATTGCAAGGCATGCACACGACCTTTCAGCGACAGCAATTAGAACATTGTATTTGTGTTACGTTCGGAGTATACTTATGTATGCCTCTCCGATCTGGTCTCCCCATTATAATGTACACATTCGAACTCTTGAAGCGGTGCAGAATAGGTTGCTAAGATTTTGTGCATATAAGACTGGAACAGTATTCAGTAAATTTAATTGTGATTATGACCTCATTCGCCAGGCTTTGCAATTACCACCTCTGGAAACCCTACGTGATTATAATGACCTTCTGGTTTTGTAAAAGTTTTGGCAGGAGATATTGATTGTTCCGAATTCCTTAGCCTGATTAGTCTTAGGATACCAGAGATACATCATTATTTTTTGTGCCCTATCATAGGGTTAACTATACTTATTTCTGCCCCCTTACTAGAATGGTTAGGTCTGCTAATGCACATGATTATAAGGTTATAAGAATTTCACAATCAGAATTTAAAAAGGAATTTAAAAGGGAGTATAATGGGCTGTTTAGAAACCCACAGTGCGCTTCACTAGTTTTTTTATGTATTTTAAGTATTTTACGAATTTGACATACATTTTAAAATTCATATTAGTTTTAATATTTTGAATTATTTATAGCATTTATAGCATTATTTATCAATATTAAAGGTGTAATCCGTATATGTGAATAAATAAAATAAAATAAAAATAAAATCTGTATTTTCCAAAGGCTTGGAAGATCTCAACACTGTTTCCTGTATTTAAATGTGGCAACAGGTTGGATGTGGTTGAATGCGCATATCATTGCTGTCCATTCTTCCCAAAATTATGGAATCCATAATTAGAAATGAACTTTTTAGAAATTGTAAACCAATTATAGCGGCTCAGCAACATGGATTTTTCAGGAGCCGGTCCACTGCAACTAGCGTTGCTATATTTCATGAGTTTTTAACACACAATAATGCATTTTTACAGGTGTAAAAAACCTTTAAATTACAACTATAGTATTAACAGACAATTTATAAAATCAGTCTCATGTATCAGTGATCTAGGCATCACGTTTGATGCTCAATTATCCTTTGTGAACCATATCAATGTGACAGTCTCTAAAACATTCAAAGCTTTGGGTTTTATTAAAAGAAATTGTAAAGCCATCCATGACACAGAAGCTCAAAAATCATTATACTCTAGTTTGTTAAGAAGTTTGCTTGAATATAATTGTGTGATTTGGGCACCTTCTTATTCTTGTCGCATAAATTGTATTAAAAGGAGGCAGTCAAAATTTGTTAAATTTGCCTTGCACAAAATATATTTTCCATGTGATTATATTTCTTCTAGTGTTAGGTTGTAACTAATGGGCCTTTGAACTTAGAAACTTGAAGGAAATAAGCTATGTTTATATTCCTGTTTAAAACTCTCAACAGTTAATAGAGTGTGACGTGTTGCTAACAAAATTGAATTTTCGTGTAAATCCTCATGTAACACGCTACGATAACTTATTTTTAGTAAATTTTCATAGGACTAGTTATGGCCAGCAGGTTATTATACATCGCTTTAAGAAGTCAGCTGACCTAAATTTTAAGCACATAGATATTTTTCACATTACTCTATCTACTCTAAAAAGATTACAGAATAACTATTTGTAATTCTAATCTTTGTCTTTATTTGTATACTTATGCTTTTTAGTGCTAATTAGATTTTTATAAATTTGTATCCTACTATTATTATTCAATAAATAAAAAAATTGAAAGAAAAAACAAGATGTTTGCTTTTTATAGGAAATTAATGTAGTTTATGAAAATGGGATTGTTTATCTTGTTATTTGCAGTGGAAACCAAGAAATTTAACTTTTACTGCAAAAAGTCGAGATAAATCGAGATATTAAGAAAAACTAAACAAAATCATGTCTCATAAACAAAGCAAGATAAGATGGGATCCATATTAACAATTTTTGTTGCAAATTAGCTGTACTATCACCCAGTTCGTTTTTGCACGAATGTTATCATTAACCCTGTACATACAGGATTGGTGTTTAAACAATCATAAGACGTGTGAGCAATATATAATCATGCTAATTAAATTTGAGATTGTATGCCCTGTATTTCAATGGTGTGTCTCTTAATATATGAAAAACTGGAAATTGGCTTTCAATAACATCATGCATACTCACACCAGACGTATATGCTGCTATTATTCTTGTTATTCTGAACCAAGACAGTTCTTTTTGAACAGCATTTTTTGTTGCAATTACCCTGAAGTTAATTCAATTATCAAAATGTGTTAACATTTTGTTTAAGGAGGCCCAATGTAGTTGTATGAGCAAACTACGCCATCGCTAAAATAACAATGACAGAAATTATTTTGTAACTGAATATTTAAAAAGAGAAAAGTGGCATGAGAAATAGATAAATATGTGGTATATATAACACTTGGTTAATTAAAAAAGTTATAATAATGGCCGAATCTTTCGAACGCCGATAGCAATATATTATGTGAATTATCCAGAGAAAAAGAAAATAAAACTCCCTAACAAACTATAAACACCAAATTTGATTCGTTTCAGCTTCATTGGCTCTTTCTCAATAATTTACGATAATACAATAGAATTTAATTTGGCAGAGAAACACTAGTGAGTTTATGTTTAAAATATTTTGCTAATATTGTTTACTTTTAATAACTACAATTTCAATAGTACAAGCTTACTTCTTATCTCAAGTTAACTCAAGACTTAAACCTTTTGTTCATTGTTCATAGGCCAATTTAGCCTAAATTCATATTTTTTCGAGATTTAATTGTATAGTAATCGAATTGCCTGTGCTAATAGGTCGTCTTAAGAACTACATACTTACAAGTGCAGAAACAGCTCGCGCAATTAAAACAGCAGATCCCCTATCTGCATGTGCAACATTTGACTTGTCCAAAAGAAACATAGTTGCTGGAAGAACAACTTCGTCGAACTGACCAAAAACCCATCGTTTACTTTTTGGTTCCTTGAATGTACCTATCCAAACTTTTCCTGTCTCATTTAGTACGTATTCATTGCGTTCTTTTTCATTTTCGATGTAAACCTGGTCATCTTTACACCATGGATTGAAAATAACATAAAGTTCTTGCTTGCTCTAAAATAGTATAGATTATTAGTTATTTGCAAATTATAAAACTGGATGCAAAGATTGTTCTGATTTTTATTTCATTAAATGGGTGCAGAATGATAAACGGTAAATAGTGATGTAATAAAATAAAAAACGTATAAATAAGTAAAAAACTTTAGTATTGCTACCTTGAAAAAATGCGTGAATTCTAAGAGATTGAGGATAACAACAAAATGGATAGTAGCCAATTCATATTCTAAAATTAAAACAGCTATCTGGACTTGTCTATCATATGAAGTCTGGGGATACGAGGATTCCAGCTCAGAGCAACATTGTTCTTATTATGTATTTATAAAAACGAGATCACCACTGATGACTAATTAGCTTCAGTATGCCCTCCTTGCATATTTCTCTGAGTTTATTAACAATTTAGGTGGTTATCGAAAGGTTGCTTTCAAATCGCCGAAGTGCTATCTGTGGAAATTATGATATTAAAATGAACCATTTATTCATCCACGTGTACTCCATATCATGAATTTAAAAAAGCATTTAAGAAAATTCGTAGTAGGTTGGCAATTTCAGATCCTAGAAGATAAAACGGGAATCAAATACCTTCAATTGTGGTGAAAACCACACTTGACATCAACTGGAATACTCTAGCTTCTTTTTTATAAGAATATACAGTTGTAGTACGTTAGAAATTTTCTTGAAACTAAACAGCAGCGCATAAAATTCTCCATGTTATAACAGTACGGTACTAATATTCAATACAATTTGGAACTATATTACAGTTTAATAATTATTCCAAACACTCTAAAAGAAATATTGTCTGAGATTAGACAAAATCAGAAGTATGGTGTTGTGAATTAAAATGATAGACATCTGCTAAAATCTTATCGTCATAAGTAATGATGTTCAGATAGCTAAAATAAAATGTCTATAACTTTATACAGGAATTTTGTAATATTATTTTTGATGAATAATAGATAAATTGCAATTCAAATTATATACCTTAGACTTCTCGGCATCAGACAAAATTTTAGGTAAAAGCACATCAATGCCATCACATCACAATACAAAAAAAGGAATATGGGATTTTAAAAAAAAAATGTCAATGAAACGTATATCAGTAAGAATAGCCAATGATAATGCAATACTCAATTTGACAAAAAATTCAAAGACAAGATTTTGGTTACAATGAAATAGAGCAAATCAAAAGAGAACATATTTTGGTGTAAATAAAATGAGAGTTTAAAGTACAATAAAAGATAAGACACTTAAGGAAAATATATTCTAAATACTTTTAAATACACATTATAACCAAAACAAAAATTATGTCTTGTATATAAATCAGTATTAGAAATATTTGGATACTTCTGTATATTGTAAATATAACTTTACAGATAAATTTAATTTGAATTTACTCTATTCAATCAGACGTGGGAAAACTTTGCTTTTAAAGACAAAAGACACAACCTGCTTTTTAGAAGTTGGAACATGAGTAGTGAAAAACTGACATGTTACACTATATTCTATAAACTAGGTAATTTAAATTGACAATAAACTATGTAAACACAATATTAATGGATTTATAAATATATACGTACCGTGTAATCGCCGCGTTTTTCTTTATTTCCTGATATATTTGTTTGGACAGAACAAAACCAAATACCAATTGCTGCAGTGGGCGGAATATGTGCTTTTAAATTGACTTCGTTTCCTTTTATTTCTGTTAATAAAAGACCCCATCGGCTACTCGGCGGTAATGCTTTCTGCGCAGGTAGAATTGGTAAAATGATTTTTGTACCTTTTGAGGCATTTGGAGTGGGTCCTAAAATGGGTAATGAAAATTACATACAAATAAAAAAGTAAACTCATAATCAGTATGTATTTGCTATACAACATTCATAATATGAGGTTATCTACAATTAATACTTTGTGCCGTTTATTTTATTTTATTTTTGTTTCTTTATAAATATTTATTTTTATTTATAATGTCCGATTGAGAGCAGTGTTACAAATCCAATCTCAAAGACAATAATCCAAATACTTTTGTTATGCAACATCGCCCTTTCACACATGAACCATTTCCAACATGAAACTTTGCTATTACATTGGTTAACGTTGGAGAGAAGAGTTATTGTGGTTTTGATATTAATGTAAGACACCGCCCAAACATCACTGAATTAGCAGTGTACTACTAAAACAAAACAAAGTGATTGAAACTATCAGCGACAAACATATGTCTCTCAGTGAAGTGAAATAAAGACCCAATTTCTCTGAAATAGCTGGAGCCATTATTGTTACCGACTGTTATGGACTAGTTGATTTTGTCTTAATAGAACAAAAAAATCAAAACTGCAGATTGCATTTTAACCACAATGAAAATTATTCCGTAAGGAGGCACTCATAATTAAAGATGCCCATAGTGACTGAAATTTTTCTGTATCCTCCAGTACCGAGGAGATAAAATACCTAATGCATCAGACGCTAACGACAATGATACTCACAATGACAAACAAAATCGTTTTGTCTATCCACTAAACGAAAAAAGATTTGGTAGGTCAACAATAGGATAAGAAGGCTACCACTAACAATAAGCACTTCTAGAAGCCAAAATGGAACACTTGTGTACATTATGCTTCAACCAATTTCTATGCCATAACCAACATAACAAACTCATCGTGATCAGCAGCAAGAAGAACACTACATTTAATTTTGCAATGCTCCACCTGAAGGTACTACATTGGCCAGGATGCGAGTTTGTTTTACTTGGAAATTTTTAACACACACACACACATGCATGCGCGTGCGTACATGCACGCATGCACCCACCCAAACACACACACATGAGACCTACATTTTACCTCTCATGCGAAAATGCTCGGCTGACATTCTTCAAGCAGAACGAATCGAGATTCAAACACAGGACCGTAGGCATAGTAGTCACATGCAAGCCAACTATGCCACGAAGACGTCCAAAGCAGAAAGGACATCAGGAAAAACAAATTGCGTAGAATACTTCAAGCAGTATTGTTAAAGAGTGTCATAGCTGAAGTCGTGTTTAATAAGTCCATGTTGGGGTCATATGAAATATTAATGAAGGCACTATAAGGATAAGATATTAACCATGCATTCAACTATGTAGCAGCAAAGTAGTGGTTGCATTGAAATATTTTTTAACGAACAAACTCATTCCAGCAAAAAGTGCTAGTAGCAAATGAAGAACAATGGGTAGCCACGTCTTATACAAGCATAATTGTTGCAGCATGTATTGTGTTCACAATCCAAATCTATTTAGTTTGTGATGGTTAACTTGTTTTTGGCTCAATATTCTACCAGCCTATTTCGCCTATTGTTTCTCGTGCTTAATCCAAATAAACCTACTACCGCTCCTTCTCTACCTTCACCTACCACTGCATTAAAATTCCCCTGTAATTAATAAATTTTCATGTTCTTGTATGCATCTCAGTATGAATTCCATATCTTTGTACATCGCTTATACCTCTTCCTCCCTATAGCTAGAGGTGGGCATGTATATGTACTTGTATTATAACCCGTATTTACCAGTTTAGTACTCTTTCATTCTTTTGTAAGTAGTTTCCTACACACCGCCCTATCTTTTTTCGTCTAACTATATTCACGCCCAAATTTTCCTCCTCTGATCCTGTATGAATTACCCTAGCGTCTCCGCTCCAAAAATACCCCGCCTCTGGCCACTGAACTTCACTAATCCCTACTATGTCTAATGCTAACCTATCCATTTCAATTTTCAAGTTCTCTAGCTTACCTACTTGCTTCCTACTCTAACATTCCATGCCTCCATGCCTCTTCATATAAACTTTCTGATCATATCCTCCAAAATAGTCCTCTCCTGGAGATCCGAATGGGGGACTATTTTAACTCTGGAATCTTTTACCCCAGAGGATGCCATCATCTTAAATAACAATGTAAGTATGCTGTGTACTTGGGAGATAATGTGATGGTTTTGGTAATATCTCTGTCACTCTAAGTACTGAAAGAGCTACTGCCCTCTTTCAGAACCCTGTCTTTGTCTGGTTCTTCACTGAAGACCCCACTAATTTGGTTAAATCTATAGTTCAACTCTTTAGATCACTACTCGTTCTAGTAATCTAGCACTTCTTCAAAGTGCATGTCCATTCAGAATGGAAAATACAATGTACAAAACTAAATTTAAAATATAAAAACAAATGGACATTCTTGAGGTTGTATGAAAACCATAAGCGTCAGATTCGCTATCTTCATTGTGGTGGATTGGTATAGGTGTAGTGGAACTGAAGTTCTATAGCTGCAACGTTTCTAAATTAGTTAGGGATTGGGGGATTAGTACTAAAGATTTCTATTAGAAATAGATCGAATAGATAAGGATAAGTTCTGAGAGGGAAGTGTATAGAATGCGTTTCAACTTGTGGACGAGAATTGGGCTGTAAGCACTGATGTACAAGGTATTCAATTGAAACCCATCTTTGGTCAGGTTAGCCTTGGAAACAATTGTAATCACTCAACTGACGTTTTGCAACATTAGTGTTTGTAAACTTTCCACTGGTCAGTTTCTCTCGTATATATTATTTGACAGCAATTTTAAGTATTGTGACTTTGAAATGACGTTAGTTGTTAACAATCCGACCAAATGTGATCAGCGTGCGGTCATTCAATTTCTGTGTGCTGAAGGTTTGCAACCATTAGAAATTCATACACCAATGCAAGCAGTGTATGAAAACGCACGTTTTGCATATCCAACTGTCAAGGAATGGTGTTGAAAATTTAAGAATGGATGCAAAGGGATGAATGATAAGCCGCGACCAGGTGCAATGTGTACTGCGTCAACCGATAGGAATATGGCATGTGGAACGCCTGATTAGAGAAAATCGTCGAGTTTTAATCAGAATAATTTCAGAAAATGTTGGTGTGAGTATCGAATCTGTTCATAGCATCGTACACAAACTAGACTACGGCAAAGTTTGTGCACAATGAGTTCCTCGCCTTTTGTCAGAGAACCAAAAAAGCTTGCAAATGAGCTTATCTTTGTAACACCTCACGGAATACAGACAAAATGGTAACGATTTTCTCTCGTCAATAATTGCTGGCGACGAATCTTGGTGTCATTATCCAGTAAGCTGTCGTCAATGCAATGAAAACAGGCAAATTAACCGCCACCAAAGAAGTTTAAAGTAAAACCTTCTGCTGGTAAAGTCATGTTGACATTTTTTCTACCATGAAGGACCCTTGTTGATAGGATTTACAGAACCTTGGGTGCATATCAACACAAACCTGTATAATGAAACTTTGAACATGCTCCATCAAGCAATAAGACGAAAACGTCCAAGGAAGCTTTCACGTGGTGTCATTCTGCTTCACGACAATGCTCGACCTCACGTTGCTAATGTAGTGAAAGAAAATTTACAGCGAAAGCAATGGAGGATATTAGAGCATCAACCCTATAGTCCTGATTTATCGCCTTGCAATTTTCATATCTTTGGGCCACTGAAAAAAGTGTTAAAAAGTAACCGTTTTCAGTCAGACGAAGAAAAGAAAAAATTATTCGAGCAGCAGCCACAAGATTTCTTTAGGCAGGGTATACATAGGTTGACGAAACAATGGGATATGTGCCTTAATCGTAGTGGTAAGTATTTGTAAATTTAGTTGCCAATAAATTTTTCCTGAACCAAAGATGGGTTTCAATTGAACAAGCCTCGTATCTAGTGGTATGGGTTTTCTGGGGGCATTGCTGGAGAAGCATACGAAGAATGGAGAAAGAATTACGTGGGTGAAGATAATTTTTCTCTGAATTTTATATTAGCCATTACAAATTGAAAAGGGAACCTGCTAGAAAGTGTTATGTTGGCCAGAACGTTAGTTACTGATAGAAAAATTTCAAATGTATGACGTTCTGTGGGGGATTAGATCCATGAATTTTGCCAGAAGTAGATTAAGGAATTATGTTTTAGGGATTTGATATAGGTGTACAGATCGATGTGAGTATTATAGAATAGGGTTGTGTTTTAGAGTTTTATACTTTAATGTAGCCGTTGTTGTAGGTTGTGATTTAATAAAAGTAAGTCTAACACATCTCTGTATCATTGTCCAAAGATTAACGTTTTATTTTGTCACTCGATGAGTCAGTAATGAATTTGTCTGAAAACAAAAGCAGCACAAACAAAAAGTTGTATTTACTTACCTAATGAAAATGAAACTCGCACAACATCAATCTTTTCATTAAAGGGCCTGTTGAAATCTATTGTAAACTTAAAATCTTGCCCTCTTCGAAAAATTGCAGTTGGAGACGTTTTGGAGTTTATCAAATCGTATTCATCTGTATGGTTCTCCTTGCCATTTTCTTGAGGGTAAAAGTTAATAGATTCTACATTGATAGGTTCCATTTTTCTTCTTTACTGTTTTGGTTTTTAAACTAAAACTAAAGAAAAACATAGTTATATTAAGGCTACAACCACAGTTCAAACAGTTGTAACACATATAAATTTTAGTAGCCACAATAGGCATGAAATTTTATATCGATTCACTTTAGTTATATTTTTTTGTATAGAAGTTTTGCATTCTGCGTACTTATCCCTTTACATAAGAAAAAAATGAGTTTTGTGATTTAGTTACCATGACGATAAATCGGAAACGATCAGTAATAAGGAGGGATTTTGTGTGTCAACACGGGAGAAATATTTTTAAGTGAGTTAGGTTTGGTACACATACCGATGGTTTTATATATATATATATATATATATATATATATATATTACTCATATTTAGACCAGGGTAGAAAATTAAATAATCACATCAAATAATTTTAATCACCGTGTATAATGAATATTATTAGATAATACGCGTTATTAAAACCGTGAAGCATAAAAATTTATTAGTTTCAGTAAAAATAAGAGATTTAAATCATGTACAAGACGCTTTATATCAAAAGAAACAGTATTAAAAAGCTCTACGTGTAATTTAATTATTCCTAATAAAGAAACAAATGGAAATTACGTGCAAAATTTATATTAATTAACCCTATTTTAAGTAACCGGTATTAAACAAAGTGTACACATAATAATTAACATTTAATTTGTATTCGCTAAAAATGAAAGGATAGAAGTCAATTTTAATTGCAGTTAATTAAACCATTATTAATAATAAGCATAAAAGCCTGTGAAAATCCAAGATTAAAACACCGCGAAATAAGGCTCTGAGAATTAATATTATGTTTGAACACCTGCGTAGTTTAAATGTCACGTACGGCGAAAATTTTGTAGATAACAGGTGGTTTCAAAGAAAATAAGAAACCGTCGCATAATAGTTACGAGAAATGCTAAAGGTGGGTTATTTCACACTCCACATGGACTAAAATAATCGATAATAAAGAATATCAATTTGCATCAATAAGAACAGGTTAGATAGAGACAGATAATATACACAAGACCGAGACACATATAGTAAAAGGCGTGATTTAAGCAACGTCACGAGGGTCACGATTGGTTGAAAGTAGGATGCAAATATCAGAGGTAGAAACAACGATTTCTGTATAAAATTTAATTAGTAATTTCCAGACGTTGCGTGCCGTGTTGAAATTTCTAAGATTTAACTGGGGCGAGTACAAAATTCGTAAAAACCGACGCGCGAGCTACGGAATGGGAACATAGCAAGCGAAATTCTTTAGAATTGTCCATTTTGGGGACTCGACCGACAGACAGGCTAACTTCTATATATACCCAGGTGAATATGAACAAGCTCTTACATCCGCGACTTGATTCAATACGTTAAACAGTGCATTTTAGTTTGATAGAATAATTCAAAGTTTGCTCGTATATTTTGGTGATTTAAAACAGTTTGTTATTTACGTGCTAACATGAATGTACTTTAGTGCACTTAGATACAAGATAATAAAATTTAGTATCACTGTGCCAATTAGTAAAATTTACAACGACAAATGAATACACCAAAAGTAGGCAGTTTTGGCGTATATTGGTGAAAGAAGTATGAATTTCTTTGCTATTTTTCGGGGGTGTTAATGATTAAATGGTTCATAAATGTGTCTGGATCCACAAAACAAGGGTCAGATATACACAGATGAGTTCTGGAAAAGCCCAGAAACAACTTTAAATAAATGGTGATGGAGAAAATTTTTAAAGCGTTGAGAATCAGAAGCTGTAAATATAACCCAGTTGGAATAGTGTAATTAACAATAGGGACGATGTACATTGAAGCTACGAGTGCAGTAAACTTCAGGTAATTTATACTATTTTGTTTGAACTTTGATATTTTTGTGTGTGTTGAATTACTTTATAATTGATTTACTTTAAATGGACATTAGTGAAATTGTACTAACCATAAAATTTTAATGTTAAGGTGAAATTTGCTTGTTTAAGTAGAAAGGGGTATTTAGTATTGATGTTCTGGATTATGATGAAAATTTGGGTATGTCTTTGAGCTCAATTAGACGAACCTGGTTAATTAACGTAAAGGGTGGTAGATGCTCCTTTGTACTCAGACTCCGGTCTGCATATATTGTTATATTAATTAGTAGGTATCCAACAAGGACTTTAATTCAGGATGCACATTTAAATGATAATAAATGTAATCTTGAAAATTTCTGATACTGAAATTTATGCCAAAATTTAATTTTGAAATTTTAATGTATTGTGAATATTGATGTAAATAGAGTTAACGTTCGTGTTTATGGTAGGAATGTGTTTGTTTTTTTTATGAATGAGGATGAAAGTTATCTAGGGGAGCAGCCAAAGCGATTAACAGAAGAAAGTCAATGGACCAACACAGTTAAAGTAATGAATAGCTTTTCGTAGGATTCACAGCATTCTGGACATCCAATTCGTAGGGGCTCGATTCGAAAAGCGGAGTACCCGGATTTTGGTGGTATCACAGCAAATTTGGCGCCCAATTCGTGAGGCTCGATTTTAAAATGGAACACAGCAATATATATATATATATATATATATATATATTGCTGTAGCAATTCTCCACGTTGGGCGCCACTAAAAGAGTGCTGTGAAAATGCCCCAAATTGGGAGCCACTAAAGAGTGTTGTGGTAATGCCACATATTGTGGTGTCACTGAAAGAGTGCTGTGTTAATGTGCTGTATTTGGAGCGTCACTTCGTTTCTAATTTTTGCCTAATTTTTGCGGAATTTACAGAGTTTTCAAAATGAAATAAAACGCAGCACTATCACAAAGCATTTATACAATTTAAAATATCTTCTTTCATACGAAAGCATTTACAACATAGTTTCTTTCAAACATAAAATAATATCTAAGAAGTCTTTGTTACAAAAATATTGTTGCTTACCTTATTTTACATTTACAGAATTAAACTTATTCTTTTGAGGATCTTTCTCCTTGTTATAAATTATTTCCACGCTGGTAAGATTAGTTTTGGCCCCAGAAAAAATCCTTGACACAATCTATTAAAGATCAGAGTATATCGAATTCTGAACACAAACTCCTGTTAAAAATATCCCTCACACAAGAAAAAAAATTATTAGGATTATCTTAAGCTAGATCTAAATACTCTAATATCAGATAAAAATAAATCTAACAGTGATACTTGCAGAATCCACAAAACGTTTCTCGTAATTAAAAAATCTTCTTATTTTAAATTGTTTCCAAATCGGCTTACAAGTTTTTCCAAATTAAAATTCTTTATTTCCAACAGCAATTGCCAAAGTACATTTTTGGTTAAATCTTCCCTTTGATTATTTATTACATCTTTAAAATAGCTTTATACTGAAGAATTTTACCTTTTCTTGGTAATTAATAATTCCATTTTTGTATGTAATTTAGGTTTAAAAACATCACTTCAATATTCATTGCAACCTCGCAACTATCAAACTACAATATGTCTACTACATATTTTTATTGTATCTTCGCATAGCAACAGCTCACGCTTTTTAATTAAAATAACATTTCGTGCTCTAATGAGTGAAATCGAATGAATCAATCCTTGATAAGCGCTTCTTTATATACAAATTTACTTATTTTTGAGAATTTTTCCAGAACAATCTCGAACATTACGATGTAAGGTTTCCAGGAATACCCATAGCGTATAAAATTTCGACATTTTATTACCTTCTTATCTGTTCCAGGTATCCGTGACACGTTTGCTTTTGTCCTTGTTTATCGTATGCTATTATTGTTGCATATCGCTTCTCCCCAATAGTGAATGCGAAGATCATAAATTATTTCTTATCAATTGTTCCAGGGATTTTAAGTTTTATTTTCAACGTTCAAGCTGCTTCTTGGAATAAAAATGTTTATTTAATGAGTTTATACGAATTTGACGTCCCAATGCTAATCTTTTTGTATTCTAGAAAGTTCTTTTATTTAGAATCAATTGTTATAATCCAAGGGTTAAAATTTACTTTGATTGCTTTTTAATGCAAAAGGGTTTGCGCTTTTTAGGAATTATCTGCTTTCAGTATACAAAATTATTTATTAATTTTTGGGGTTTTAAATACACGTTGATTTTAGTTTCTCAGACTAAATGCATAAAGCTGTACTCTTGCTTATGCTATTTACAGCAAATCAAATGCATTTTTATCTCAACTGTATTGATAATTAATAAGTAAAATAAACGGCTGTGTATTAAAACGATCAGTTTTGACGTTCGCATTTAAATGCGCTTTACAGTAATTTTACAATTAATTATTTCTACAACTTACGTTATTTGTTATTTATTTACAATACACTTATATAATACAGGGTGATTATTTATATATGCAAAAATGAATAAAGGTACACTTGTATTATACAGGGCGTAACGAGGAAATTCCATTTTTAAACAAAATCAAACAAAAACCCTTAACCACAAAAAATATTTAAATTACTAGATACGTATTTCGACCACTATGTGGTCATCATCAGTAGAAAAAAAAAAAATTTAGCTGTATAATTTACTATATTGTTGCTTTAAACACTATCGAGGATATTCTCCTCACCCGCAGGCTGGTGTTCTCAACAACAAACAAGTGAATTGTCAGCAATTTTTTTTTTTTTCACTGATGATGACCACATAATGGTCGAAATACGTATCTAGTAATTTAAATATTTTTTGTGGTTAAGGGTTTTTGTTTGATTTTGTTTAAATCGTGCCACAGTGTTCCTATAGATTATTAATTCCATTTTTTCCTGATTCTATTATATTTCAGTGAGATTTATTTTTAGAATTACGGTTTCAATGACACACACGCGCGCACACGAGCACGCGTGCACACACACCCACACACACAGAACCTCAAAAATATTCTTACTTACTGGTTCTGACAATAACTCATTCAACTACTAATTTTAGAAGTCACTGACTTCTGCTTACCTTCAATAAATATTTTTATCTCTCATACAGATACTCAAATTTATAATGTGTTAAAATATTTGTGGGGAAGTGAGTTTCAAAGCAAAAAAATAAAGATAAACATTTTCAATGGCTGAAATACCACAAACTACATTATAATAGTCACTTATTCAAAGGCTTTTTCTATTTTCATAAGGGGTGCTACGTCTTGTCTCAGCAATCTCTTTCGATATTTTACATGGAAAACGATTATTCCGAACAGGTTTCCTTTTGGTATCCTAAATTTATCACATTATATTTTTACTTTATTCTACAACACCTTAAAAGCACTCATTAAATATTGGTCAAATTAAAGAAAATCACAAAATGAGGGGCCTCTTCCAAATACGATTTCATCACTGGAGTAACTGGATAACCTTTTACAGATGTGTATTTTTACTTAATTCATAAATAAACCTAAATAAAATTCAACCTTCATGTAACCTCTATTAACATTAAATAAATACCATAAGAATACAATACTTTCCTAAAAAAACTTAATTTCCTAAAATTAAACTAGTCAGGCATTACTAAAAGAAAAGAAAACCTTAAAAGGAAAGCTAAATAAATCACTAATACTGACACACAGATTGCTCTAGTTTTCAATATTTATATACACAACATTATGAATCTCATTTCTGGAAATGCCATAATTAACAATATACAGAAGACAGTGCAATACCAACTTCTACTTTTCATCATTCAATTATCAATTTTAAAATTCATACACACATATGTCCTAATTTTTCAAAATTTCAAACTTCGTGTCCTGATAATACAGCTCAAAGAAGTGATTTTGGTTTGTGTTAACCAAGCTGCTGTTAGCTGGAAAAAATGATGAAAGAGAAGTTGATGCTGCTGGACATCTTTAAATTTCCTCAACTAAATCATAAGTAAAATATGAGCCTTTTTATTTATGATTTATAATTATGTGAAGGTGGAGTTTAGATTTAAGTTGTAAATGCTTGGTATCAATAGTGGGAAATTAACAGATATTATTTTGTTGGACTATGGAACGACGATGGAACTCATTTTGTTTTAAATATACGTATAATCTGTACCCGCAGGTAGTCCTTTATTACCAGTGTTCTATAACGAATTTCAAAGCCCCCGGACATGGGCCAACATTCTTTACCAAAACTTGCAACCGAAATTAATCAAAAGTTTGCGTATCAAATTTTTTTCCTTCAGGGAAGTCAATGTGCACATCTTAAGCTGTGTTCCGTTCCAACTTAACTTCTGTACTTTTACTTCAATTTCACTTAATTTCTTTTTTTGAGCTTAGTCAAAGTTTCGCACCCACAATGTAATATATTTCATTTGTGCTTAAGTACAAGGTTATTCTGCCATAAATTACGTAAAAGTCACGTACTTTCTTTGTTATTGTTGCAATATGGTATTGTTTGCATGTCCTCAATGGTCGGGAGGGACAACTGTCCTTTTATAGTTTATCTTGCTATGGGAAGTGCATATGTAACGTCTTGTAACATTTAGATCTGTTTTTCTTTACGGTTTTGAAATGTCAACTTCCTGGATTATTATATTAACACTGTATTTAAAAGAAATAAGGTTATAGCTTTTGAGGCTAAAGGTTGTTATCTGAATTACCTTTAAAGAAACCACAGAAAAATAAAATATCATGCTTAATTAACATTAACTATTTGTAAAATCTAAATATACAGATTATGTCCACCTTTATTCTCTCTAACCAAAATTAAGTTTTTCTTATTTGATTTAAATCTAAAGTAATGTGAATGCGCTTTAAAATGATATCTAATATACCTTTGTTTGGCAGTAGGAAGATTAGGGAAGCTGTAGAAATTAAAGAAAAAATGCAATACATTATCAGAGGTGTGAGTTACCAAGAGCCTTCAATATGTAAAGTGGTATTACGTGCACCAAAGTATAAATTGTAATTTTCGCTTAAGTGTAACAGTTAC
Organism: Platerodrilus igneus; assembly: GCA_036346225.1. Taxonomy (NCBI): domain Eukaryota; kingdom Metazoa; phylum Arthropoda; class Insecta; order Coleoptera; family Lycidae; genus Platerodrilus; species Platerodrilus igneus. The sequence goes on from JARFIW010001698.1 coordinate 134,570, forward strand.
AACCAATCAGATTGCATTGTTGCACCTTCACCTGTTTAAACTTGTTTAAACCATGACTTACTGATCGTTATGTATATTTCACTTGTTACTTAATTGGGTTAGTGTGTAAAGTCCGTTCATTTACAAGTAACTTTCATTGCAATCACAATTTTATGCACGACACATATTGCCTTAATTGGACCTGCGTGTACGTTCAAAAGTGGTATTCTACATCTTGTCGTGATGATCCTTCTTAAAACATCTAACGAAACGTTGACTACATTGTTTATAATATGACACATTCATATTTCGAAAGAGATAGTGACCCACGATTTGTTCTAATGATGTTGTTCGTGAAAATGGTCAAAATGTTGACTTTATTTACATTTTATATGGCACGATCCCAACTCTGAGCAAGTATTATTAATCATTCTCAGTTAATTATATAAGAAAGTCTTTTGCTGTTCTAATTTTAAGATTCGCATAAATAACCCTGTTTATTTCTTTATTTTTAACTGCCTTTTATTTATCGTAAATTAATATATAAGATGCGTAACTTTAATAAATTTTGTACTAAAAGTAGATCTGCACAAAGTTATTTGAAATTTAATACAGCTACGTAACTAGAGCTACTTCCAAATATTTTCCAAATTTATCTCAATTAGTAGTTTAAATTCGCATATCGTCAAATACAACTACAAGTATACAAATTATGAGATGCAATCATTGGAATTTTATTTAAATTATGGCTAGTTCATCTCATTAATTCGTATTAAATATGATAATTACTTGCAAATTGTCACCGTGAGTGTGTAACATATCTTAACGTAAATTTATATTAAATTTTAGATAAACTTATTGAAGAACTTAGTGTTTAAATACTTCTTTTATTATAAAAACCTGGAAGGTTAAAGGATCTTGTACTGGTTGATTTATTAATATGTCATTCCATATTTATAGAAAGGACAACATTACTTGTCCCATGTTAGAAGCTGGACATAAATTCTTTTAGTTTATATGAACATGATTATCAATTTCATAGTCATTCTGTTATACGCGCTTAGTAAATTTATCACGCTTGTGATTAATGATGAGTAAAAAATTATAAACTGAAGTAATTGTTTGTCGATGATAAATTCACATATAATTAAATAACTCGTTCCATAAAATCTCATAACTATCGGAATCCAAAATAAGAAGTATACTTATAATATAATTTTTTCGAAATATAATTTTTTATATGACAAAGCAGTACAACTGTAAAGTTATTTATGAACAGATTTCAATCACTGAGGGATTTACAGATAAGGAATACTAAAGACATTCTGATAATACATACACAAACACACAGAAATGTGCAAAAAGCATCACTCATATTCTTACAAAAATATTTCGTTACTGGTTTAATGGTTAATTGAATAATTAAAGTAACCGCGAGTTCTTTAATATTCTCTGATGGAACCAGTGCACTTTAAGGAAGGATTTCCTTAAAATGTTGGGACGCAACTATCTTCCGACTATGCTCGGGGTCTATTCCTCGGGTAGAGCTTATGAGGATTGGTCGTGGTTCTTTTTACAAAACATTATTTACTTACTATGGCCTAATTCATACCAAAATAAGGGTTTAGGGAGGGCGTCACCAAGTCATTAAATTTTAAACACAGAGTTTCCCTAAGAGGGACTTTGGAGTCCTTAGAGAAGAATATCGCATTAACCGTCCACGCAGGAGCTGCAAAGAAAAATGAACCAAATCAACAAAGGGAGGATACAAGAGGTCCACTCCCGCCACCTCACAATAAGAAAAGCCGCAAAGATCAATCATGCACACACTTTTATAGACACAAACACTAGGCATCAAACTCTGAAAGAGCCACCAGAGTCCTCCCACCAAATAGAAGCTGCAATATCACCACACTGAAGGCATTCATGCCTTTCGCTCCCCGATCCAATCACCCCACTTTCAAACTCACCCGTTCAAAACAAAACAATCAATCAAATGAACCAAATGGCGATTCCCCAACCAAATGTCGCCTCATGACAAAAAGTTGCATGTACAAAATCCACACATCAAAAAGGTACTATAACCCCTTCTACACAGAAGCAGAATGGTAAATTCAAACAAAACATCAATCACGTCAATCACCTGTTTCCACCACAAGACCAACCCAAATCAATACCCAAAATATCAGATCTGCCACCAGGCTCACAAGTCTATACGAAAATATCAAAAATCTAACAATTCAACGTTCAAAAGCTTCAACTATAATTACACATAAATGAAACTCCAATCAGAACTCAATTGAGGTGCTCAGCTCGCCAACAACAACAACAACAACAGCCATTACGCTGGATTTAATATTGACAATAGAAAAAAATACCAAAAGTCATTTACAGTTTGTCGAGCAAAACGATATTTACAGGCCATCACAATGTTATTTCAGACGCCGCCCCGAATCAAAGTTAGCCAAATGCGGACGTCACGTAAAAATAATAAAGAGCGCCCACCTCGCTTCGACAGGTTCCTGCTTGTGTGACAGCGCTACACTGCACCAAAGCAGATGTGCATACATGCTGTTCCCGGACAAACAAATGACGTCGCCGCTCACACGTTGTACCGAAACCAACCAACTGCGTGCTTCATGGACCCAACCATACGAGCCCAAAGCGCATTTCCTCTACGCAATAACGGAACAAACCAAAATCCATTCAAATAGTTATCAAAAAATGCAAAGCTTCCATCTATCACTGCACTTAGTTCGTCATCCAAACAATCATCCCGAGTGCAATCATCCACACCACCACTTGTAACTTCATCACAGCAATTAAAAGACCATCGCAAATGCTAACTATGGAATGTTTAGATCGAAATAAAAGAATTGCTACCAAATTGAAAAACAACCCGGCTTCATCCCAAATATCACAGCCCCATTGCAGAACATTCCATTAAATCCAAGTATTACGGTAAAGTTGAAGGACGTTCACACTAGACCAAAAACCACTATCGCCACATCGCAGTACGTTCCCTCAAATTCAGAACACTACAATCAAATTGATAAATGCTCACATCAAATGATGAGCGTAAACAAAAAGAGAAGACAGGATGTAATAAAATAACACAAGATAAGGCAAGACAAGAGAAGAGAAGAAAAGAGCGCATTATTAAAAACACTGCTTCAAGTGTATTACACTGCTATATTCGTGATACATTTATATGGTGATAGTTCTTTAAAAGTCGGTAATACAGTTAAAAGCCGATAATACAGTTACCACAGTTCATGAAATACATCGCGCAAGCGCAATGAATAAAGCGAGTGACGCCTCTAGCGGAGGGCAGCACGAACCCCTTTTACAGGTTTCGCGTGGCCAACTACCATGACGTCATCATTACCCCAAATTATATTGCACCATAATCGGAAATATAAAAATTAAACAATGAAAGATAAAAGCGAATAATTTTAACAAACAGAATACTCACATAAGATATCCGGCTACATCCCGGAGGGATTAAAGATGGTGATTCCTCCGGAGCTGCTAGCGGGGCATGGACATCAGGGTCGTGGAGTCCAGTTTGCTGATTACCTACCTATGCAGGGAATTACGGAAAAAAACAGGTAAGGGTCGACAAACAAAAGATAAGCAAGCAGGATATCTACATAGGTAAAGCTAGCGATACGTTACCAAAAAAACGACCACTTCACTCGACGAACCCAGGCAAAAAGGCCCACGTTTCAGAGCGTCACGGAAAAACCTCTCACCACTTTGTCCCCACTCCTTGTCTTTTTCACATCCGCACGAAGTTATTCGTCTACCCCTCTAGGGTCACGCCATCTGCGCAAACTCACTATGACGTATCGGAAGTACGCCTAGTCTATTTAAAATTCCCGCGCACCGCGTCTTTTGAAATTATGGCGCGAAACTTCCGTACATCAAAACTTAACCTAGAAACAATGTTTAAGTGCCGATTTGGCACGTAACAAGTGCTTATTACACTTGAACTAAACACATAGGCGTAGAGCCACACGTAAATGATGTCTTCCTATCAGGTGCCCCAGCCAGAGTGAGTCGATGCGCACATTACATCAAAGTTGTTTGGCATTGAAATGTTTATTCAAATAGTTAACGCCTGTTGTTAGCAACCAAACTAGCATCTCTGTATTGTGGTTGGGCTACATGATCCCAATACGGATATTTATTTAAATGACGATGTTTACTTGTTTAATGGAACAAACAAAACGACGTATTTAACTAACAAATTTTTGATAATTTGCAGTCGTCAAAAAAAATTGTTACAATATACACAACCCCACACATTCATTCACACACGTGCACACAAATCTGCGTATCTGTAAATTCATACATACCTAAACTTGCGTACATATCCACACACACAAAGCATTTACGTACACATGTTCATGTACATGTACACACATGCATGCAAACACTCAGATGCATACTATGACATACCTTTTCTGTAAATAGGCAAATTGGCAAACTGTTTTAACAGTGCAGCCCACGGGAACAGGAGGCGGAACAAATAACTAAAGTAAATAGAAAACTTCATAACAGAAAATAACTAGCTGGTTTTAGGTTCGTGGAGGCATGAGCATGGAGAGGGGTGGTGAAAGACCGAACTGAAAAGGGAGTGGGTGCCAACTCACCAGGATTGACTAAAATATGGAGGGGGGTTCAAATAAAGAATGAAAGGAAAGAAATAAAAATTACTAATTTTGTCTTGTGAAAATGTTAATTTATAATTTTCTTTGCCTCGACTAGCTGATTCAATTAAATAAAGCAATTCCACAATACACAGTATAATGATTAAATATTTACAACTTTTTCCCTTTTTGAATTATTCACACCTGTCCGATTTTTAGAGAATGAAGCCAGCAAAACGAGCTTTAATTACATTTAGAGACCTGTTGAAACGTTTCAAGATGTCTATAACTTTTCATAAATTTATACAAGAAACCCCAATTTGTCGGTTCTTACACTTTTAAATTATTATTGAAATGAAATAGTTTTAAAATAAATCATCAAAAATATCTAACCTGAAGTGGTTTTGTAGGTGCTCTGAATTCCTAAAAATTGAAGTCGATATCCAAATCGTTATTGATGCGTTTATTCCAATGAAAGGTTTTTCATTTCCGTAATAGAATGTTTACCATTTTCAGAGATTATTAAATTGTTTGAACTGACAGCATTTTCCAGAGTTTCGTATCCAAAATTGTATTTAAGATCGTAATGGATCGTTATTAAAAGTTTTAACAAGAATCGCAACGTTATTTCAATTGTGGTTCAGAACGTAGTTATTCAGAATGTAATTTAGAACGTAGTTCGTCAGGACGTATTTAATCAAAACGTAGTTCTTCAGATCGTAATTATTCAGAATGTAATTTAATCAGATTGTAATTATTCAGAATGTAATTTAGAACGTAGTTCTTCAGGACGTATTTAATCAGATCGTAATTATTCAGAGCTCTGTTTTATTTATTATTAGAAATGATATAATTTCACTAATTATACACCCTTTAAAATAATTTTCACTAAACTTTTCACGTAAATCTTTATCACTTTCAAGTATAGTGACTGCCCAGTTTCAAAAGTATACTAACTCAATATTCAATTGAAATGATATTTATAGGATCGGCCCCCTTTAGTTTCTCATTCGTTGACTCCACGTGCTGGGCGAGACCAAGTGTATTATCACTTGTTATTTTGGGAATTTTACCAGTTGTCTAGTTCAATAGCATGACGCTATGTTAACTTTGTCACGTAAATTCTTATTATTATCTTGCATTTACTTCAGAAATCCCAGGAATCTTCATTCAATCAATCACGTAGTATTATTGTTGTTGGCCTTATTCTAATCTAAATTGAATAAATTTGGTGTTGTAGCGTGATCCCCTTTACCGCACGCCAATGATTAGTTTAGTGGAACACACTCCTAACCTCCTAATAAGTAGTATGTGTTATGCTGTGTAGAGGAATGGTTGTATCCTTCCTCGTTCACGTATTATGCATTGTTTTGATTGTTAAGTCCTTAATATACGTAGTTTACCGTGTACCTTTGCTTTATATTAAAACCCTGAGATTGAAATAAAAAATACATATATTGTGTACAACGAGTATTATTAGTAATTATAACAAAAACCGTCCCTCATCCCGTTAAAGTGTTTGTTTATTTCCTAATTGGATTTTTGAGCAAATGTGATACTTTTAAATCGTGTACGCTTTTCAAATAATGCATAATTTCTAAGTGCGTTTAAGATGATATATCCACGCACTTTTTGAATATTTGTCTAGCCAATTCATGCAGGTTTTTAACTGATTTAATTTCAATGCGTTTCGTTAACTTTTCAAATTCTTATCTTTGCTCATAGCTACTCTTGGATATCTGTTTAATCGCTTGTACTGCTATATACAGTGTGCTCTCAACTAATAATATTTATAATGACCTATTTACTCTACTAATATCTGTACTTATGTGCTTTTGTTACTTGGACGTTTCTTCTGTTTGTTCTACGACCCCTATGACTTAACCTACCCCTAAATTAACCCTATAATAACAACTATATATATATATATATATATATATATATATATATATATATATATACATATTAGAAAATTGCACAATGCAAGTTGCTTAATACTAATGTATTAGTAATTAGTTAACGAGTAAGAAATTGAAAGATGGAAAATATAAGATCTCGGATAGGATTCAAACCTGTATGGAAAATATATTAGAATCAGAGAAAAAAATTTGAATTATTTACCAAATAATATATAGGTGTATTTAATTTTAAAAAATTAACTTCCAGTCAAAAATTAGCATTTGGGATGCTCACTTGTTTTGTATGATTACCTGTTCTAAATGTGTATATTTACTACACGTTCGGTAATTTAAACATCTTTCTAGGACCAATAATTACCAAAAAAAAGTCCTTTGGCTAAGTATTCCATTCTCTAGTACAGGAAATGTGTCATTCATGAAACTATACCAAAAATCAGTCATGTCAAAATCTGATCGGGTGAAATTTTAGAATTGAAATGTATTTGCACCTAGAAAAACTTGTAATCAAAACTCTTGACGTTACACTATATATTATTGGAATTAACATGTTTGGCTAATAAGAGGTCAATACAAAAAGTTCTACAAAAACCAAAATAGGTTATATAATCTATTTATATATTTTTAACATATTTGAAAGTAGTTATTAAATTTAATTAATTATTTAAGAAGAGTTGTTATTCCTATCTCAAGATTCCTATAACCCTGGTTTGTGGATTTATTATTAACGTCCTATTAATTGTCATAAATCACTGTGTCTTTAACGAATTTTGCACTAAAAATGTAAACATGTATAAAGTTATTTAAAGTTTATTAAGACTAAGTACTACAGCTTCTGTTAAAGATAATTACAAATTCCAGTGGCATCACATTCAACATTTAAAATACCTATGTCCATTTTAATGATTAATTAAGCCACTAAATACAACTATATAAATTCATGGGATGTAATTATTGGAATTTTATTTAAATTAAGTTCAGCATATATCATTCATTTGTTTTAAGTATGTTAATTATATACCATTCGTTGACTAGTAACACATCTTAGTTTAAGTTTATAATAAATTTTAGGGAAACTTGTTGAAGAAGTTAGTGCATAAATACTTCTATTATTATTGTACAAGTCAGTAAGGTTAAATGATATGATACTAGTTAGTATATTAACATTTCATTTCCATATTTATAAAAAGAAAAAACATTACGTGCCCATATTGGAAACGAAATAAATTCTTTTAGCTTATATGAATATGATTATCAATTCCATGGTCAGTTGGTTATACATCCTTAGTAAATTTATCACATTACGATTAATGATGTGCAAAAAAATTATAAAGTGAAATTGATTGTTTGTTGATAATAAAACCATATAGAATGGTAATAAATGGACTATAAAAGAGTCATTTCTGAATTAACTCACACCTTTGTTGTTCTTTCTATTACAGCATAAATGAATCTCAACAACGGTTTTGTCATTGTTACATTGGTATTAGAAAATAATAATGCTTTTCTGTATAATTAAGTTACTTACAAACAGGTTCATTTCGTGCTTACAAATAAGGCTGAAAAAGTAACAAATAGTTTAAGATAACATCTGTTTCTGTAAAACAATTTTTCCCAAAAATTACAACTTTCTTTTTTCATCAACAGAACACTTTACATATCGTGGAATTTACGGTAATGGAATACTAAAAAATACAAAAGAAAAAAACTGTCTATTGACTCTATCCCAAAGTGGATTTTGTTAATCCTTCAAGTTTCTTAATTTGAGCTAGCATTTCAATCTTCATAACGCTCTATACCTTTATCTCTCTTAACTTGGTCCAAATGCTTGAACTTTTGTTTCATTGTACAAATCTTACTTTCTGCTCTCACCAGGCATCGCATAGGCCACTTAAAATGAGACTCATGACCCATTGACCAAAATTGAGATGTCATAACCTAATCAACAAAGACTCACTTAGCCTATTTATCTAAATTGACCCACTAATTCAAAGTGATCTGTTTTTTTAAATCGTACGGTACACCAGTTCTTTTAGAAAAAATTAATTAAACTTGTGGATTTGTTGCCTCAACATTGGAATTTGTAGAAAGTTGAATTAAATATTAGAAATGTTTACTCACACCAACACAAACACTTTCTTTGTGTTGCCACTTGCCATGTACCGGTGCAACAAATATTTGTATGAGTAATTTCAAACACCGTTTGACCGATCATTGTTCATTCTCTCATTGTATAACCAAAAACTACAATTAAATGTGATAAAATATGATTACCCATGGCGATCAATTTTACTAATGTGAAAGAGAACGAAAACAAATAATATTATTATGGGAAAATTTTTTATTACGTATAGTACTAGAATGTAACTGTTCATCAACACCTGTTGATTGCTATTTATATTACAAAACCCATTTTTTTGTCCTCTAAATTCCAAACTTAATCAAATTTTTGTGGATTTGACAGTTACAACTTACTTTATCTTTACATTTTGCGATAAATAAATAAATAGTTATTTATTATACAAGGGAAAAAGTACTAGATTTTAGCTCGAGGAGTGTTTGTCTCCCGACACGAAGCGGAGGGAGACAAAATACCCAGAGTTAAAATCTTACATTTTTACCCGTGTATAATACACTATTTTTTTCTGTGACAGGCAAAACGATAATTTAATATTGAAAAAATATTACAATATATTAAAGTCAAAAAATCAATCGATGTCAAATTTGAAGTTTCAAACAAGTAGGCTGTTGTACTTATAAAGAGAGTTAGACTAGTGTTGCTAAGGAAACTTTTAAAGTTATCAAATATCTGTCAATTTAATTCTGCGAGTGGTTTCAAACATTGCTTACTTAAGTCTTTTATATCGATTGTTTTGAACGCGATGAAGTTAAGATACGATGTTATGTTACATCTGAATGTTACAAGTGTGGACCCGGCTTTATATTAAATATCTTCGTGTTCTTACTTATTTGCACATATCCGGGGAAAAAAGTACTCAATTTTTTCACAGGAAAAAATGTAAATTCATAAAAAGTGACATTATGTTACCTGTCAAGAAACATTAAATGTCAAATTTTTTCCCGTCACAGAAAAAAATTCTTTTAATGAAGGGTCACGAACAGTTACTATTAACTACAAATATGTTAATGAAAACTAAAGTTTTGCATCCACGTTTCATTAATCTAATTTTGGCAGAATGTTCTGGATTTTGAATATCTCACATATTATATAGGATTTTGGTTTGCAGATATGCAGCATTGGTAATGAAAGCATTTCGTGTGAATCTACTTTCAGCTTTGTTCATGCTTTTGTTATTATAATTTAACATTCGGGCTTAATATTATTTTCCGCTCTTAATAATTCTAAACCTTTTTCTAAGATTTGCTGCTTACTCTTCGAGTTCTATGAATTTTACATTTACCAATAGTTATTTATTATTGCAAGATAGTGTTGACCTTTTAAAAGTTGTTTTTGTTCTTACAATATGTGGGTTAGATTAGTGTTCTCTGTGGTTCGAATAGGTGGTTGGTGTTGCTATACATGATTAACCGACACACTCTTGGAGACGTTGCAGTATTTGCTTTTTCGAAATGATTTTATTAATATGCAATCTCGAGTTGGCAGTGAGGAAAATTTGAATTTGAAACTTAAGAAGTTTGGCAATATACACTACCTGTGCATCTTTAATTAGCTGCTATGGTGCTGCAAGCTCTTTAGCACTTATATGCTGAGAAAGTTGTTGTTTCATATTTAATTTTGTGAATTTAAGCATTTTTATGGCGGTGCTTAGTTTGTTTAATAATTACATATTGAGTTCGAGGCAGTTTTAATTATAACGTTTCTAAAACATACTGGTGTTCCGATTGAAAGTCGTTTGGTGATAAAATTGTTAAATTTGGCCTGCAATTACTTAATTTTTTTGTAAAACTAATTCTTGGTATGAAAATTAACAAAAATAAAACTAAAGTTCTAGTATGCAAAAGAGGGAATAATAAATCAAAAACAAGAATACAAATAGGTAACGAGAACTTACAAGAGGTTAAGGATTTCTGCTACCTAGGAAGCCAAATAACGCAAGATGGGAAAAGCACAAAAGATATAAAACAAAGATTAGCACAAGGTCGTGCTACATTTAATAAGAAAAAGCAAATACTGCGTTCAAAGACAACAAATATAGAAACAACATATATGTGGAGCACAGCACTGTATGGCTGTGAAGCCTGGACAGTAGGAGAAGCGAACAAGAAAAAAGTAGAAGCCTTTGAAATGTGGTGCTACAGACGTTGAAATTATCATTTCAATTCAAGTTTTAATTTGTAAGAATTTCGCGCCATAAATTTAAAAGGACGTGTGCGTATTTCCATCACTTTAGATAGTGCGTTGCGGGAGATTGCGCCGACGCGGTGTGCCGAGAAGGAAATGGTGGATTTCCGGCATACGTGTGTGGACTAGCCTCCGAGGCGTGAACAAGTGTAGTTGTCTTGTATCGTATCGTGTCTTTTTCTGATATGTAGGTTTCCTGTGATTCCGAATTATCGTGCCTCTACCTGTCTCCCTTACCTTATTTTTATCTACATATAGAGAGAAGACACATCGAATTTGGGTTCAACCGGGGTTCAAGAATTTCCACGCCCGAAAGATCAACGAAGCAGCCGACGCCCGAAAGATCAGCGAAGCAGTAGACGCCCGAAAGACTAGCGAAGCTGTCGCCGACATCATGGAGTAATTCTGCAAGAAGCCCTGCAATTTATGTGAGTAGTATCTTCGTTTCTTTTTTATGTGATGGAGTAATTTTATATAATTGTGTGACGTCATCTATTATTTGCGCGTCATTTTTAAATTACTTAACATCGCTACCAACTGATTGTAGTGGCTCGCGTACCTCGCCGATGGGGTTATAATAGAACAAAGAGGTACTAGAAATGGTAGGGTAAGAAACAAATATGCGGAAAACAGTAAAAAATAGGAGAGATAAGATGATAGGCCACATACTAAGGCATGAAAGAATAGTGCGAAATACAGTGTGTACAGTATAAAATGCAGTACATGGGGATCTTGGAAACTGTAAGAGATACGATCTTAGTTAAATGGGACAAAAGTTGCATAATCATGAGGGTATCTCAGATCGGTTTTCATATTTCAAAAATTTTTCATAGGTTACTAGATAGAGGCAAAAAACACAAAATTGACAATTTCTTTATTTGCTCGTAGTTAGTCTACTAATTGAAATAGAATGTTCAAATTTGGTACATCATGGTAATTCCCCATTGCGCTTCACATTTTCAACTTAGATTTTGTCTAGGGCATCTAGATTTTGCGTGACGATGTTCAACTTTTTATTTTTAAATAGCCGCCATATTGGATTTTTACATTTTTGAAATGCTGATAAAAACCCCTTTCCAAAGAGGTATAACATGGCTATGTTTGATTGAATCAAAACACTAAAAATCACATAATTATGTTTTGGTCGTAGTGGGTTTTAATTTCCATTATGGCAAAGAAAAACAATTGCTCTAAAAATTTTAAACTCAATTTTCAGTGGTAATAAAAACAGTAAAAAACGTAGAAAATTGAAAATAAATCTGTATTAATCAGAACTTACATAACTATGCATTAACAAAGAATAAATACAAACTAGCATCTATTCAATACAAAATATTATTTAAGCTGTTTTTAGTTGTCATTCATGTTCAGACAATTGCAAATTAACAATCAAGGAAAAATATAACAATAGTAAGTAAGTAAGTAAGTAGATTTATTGCATAACTCAATATAGGTTAATAAAGTATAAAACAAAAATATTATACTATAAAGCAAATTATTAAAATACAGTTAATAATATAATTAGTTTTCATTTCTACAACTTAAAATATATTTTTTTAAATTACTCTTGAATTTTCTTTGAGAAGGCTGATTTGTAACTGATTTTGGTAATGTATTATATATCTTAACGCCATAATGAAATACATTTTTTGTGGTTATCGTTTTATTCTTCTTGTATATATAGTAATTGTCTGCTTGTCTTGTGCTGTAGTTATGTATATCTGACACTTTAATTAAGTTGCTAACCAAGTACGAAGGCAGCAAACCATTTATAATTTTATATATAAAACCATACTATTATATTTCATTTGTTCCTGAACATTTAAAAATTAAGGCATTCTAACATTTTACGGACTTTGGCAAATCTGCTACATTTTAATAAACATCTCATTGCACGATTTTGTATCTTTTGCAATCTTTCCAAATCACCTTGGTTTGAGACAAATAAAATGGTGCTGCAATATGTTAGGTGTGGATAAACTATTGCTCTATATAAAGTTATTCGAGCAAAACTTGATAACTTTGCACTAATTCTTCTCAGAAATCCAACCTTTTGCTTACTTTATTTATAACCATCTGTAGATGCATTTTAAAAGTTAATTTTCGGTCGATTATTACGCCAAGGTATTTAATGTTCTCTACCAGTTCAATATCAGACCCATCTATTTGTACATTCCTATTTTCTGTTTTATCATTTGATAACTTCTATCATTCGTTAACAACATCCATTTTGTTTTATCAACATTTATCTTCAGCTTATTTCCAACTAAATATTTGCTAATTCTTATTAAGTCACTATTTACAGATTGAATCAGGTTTATTACATTTGCACCTTCAGCATATATTAAAGTGTCATCAGCAAACATATGCATCTTTGTTACCTTCAGTACATTCACTATATCGTTTATGTAAATTATAAAAAGCAATGGTCCCAAAATACTTCCTTGTGGAACACCCCACTCAATTTCTAATTTATTAGATGTTTCCCGTTGCCATCTCGTTTCTTGCTCTCTGTTTTGTAGGTAGTCTTTAAACCACTCTAACGCATTGTCTTTAACTCCATATTTTTCCAATTTTTTAATGAGAATATTTCTACTTATAGTCTCAAATGCTCTTTTGTAATCTATAAAGACTGCACACACTGCCTTTCCTTTATCCATTGATTCTTTCCAGTCATTTATAATTAGCTGAATCGCTGTTTCACACGAGTGTTTCGTTCGAAAACCAGACTGATAGGTGGTTAATATATTAGTCTCATCCAAGAATTGCTTCAGTTGCTTATATATTACTGTTTCTAATACCTTTTCAATTGTGGCCAACATATTTATAGGCCTGTACTCTTCGCATTTCTTTGTTGATACTACTTTTTGAATTGGTGTAATTGTTGATATCTTTAAGTCCTTGGGCACAATACCATGCATAAGAGACATATTTATTATGTTTAGTAGCGGATAACCAATAATATCAAAAAGTTCTTTAAGAACTCTACTGTTTACACCATCCGGGCTGCTTTTATTTGCTTGCTTATATACCAATTCTTTTAGTTCATGTATTTTTAATAATTTAAAAGTACTTAATTCCTTCAGGCTTGTACGTATTGGATCGTGAAACTGAAACTTTTCAATACCAATTGATGATGTAATTTCTGTTATACTATTTATGAAGTAAGTATTGAAGTTTTCAGCAATAGTCAGCCACATGAATTCATTATTTATTTTAAATGTTCAAATAACCCCCCATTTTGTTGAACACACAACCGACACCTTTAATAAACATCTTTACAAGATCGTCTTATCATAGTTGGAGTTATTTTATTTACAGCTTCTTGGACTGCTTGTTGTAATTGGCCTACATTATCATACGTTTTTGAGTACACACGACTTTTTAAATGGCCCCATATAAAGAAATCTAGAGGAGTTAAATCCGGTGATCTCGCCGGCCACTTAATTGGTCCCCGATTTCCAATCCAGTTTTCATTATACTCAGAATTAAAAAAATCCGTAATAAGCTGAGCATTGTGTGGTGGAGCGCCATCATTTTGAAAAATCATATTTTGCAAAGTAGCGAGTGGAAGCTCCATTAGTCTATCTGCCACATTTCCCTGCAATAAATCTAAGTATCTCGCAGAGTTTAAATTTGCATCATAAAAAAACGGACCTATAATGTACCTTCCAATAATACCAATCCAGACGTTGAATCCCCATTTAACTTGATGTCTAACTTGGCGGTTCAAATGTGGATTTTCATCTGACCAAAAAATTGTATTTTTGCGGTTGAACATACCACAATTCGTAAATCGACTTTCGTCAGACCACAAAATTGTATATGCAAAATTTGAATTTTCGTTGCACTTTCTGATGTACCACGCACAAAATTCCATGCTTCGAATTTGATCTTCAGTACGCAATCCCTGACATGGTGGTTCATAATATGGATGGTACTTGAAACGTTTTAAAATAGCTCTTGCCGTAGAATGAGCAACACCTGTTATATTCTGAATTTGTCTAAGAAAAGTACGAGGATTTTCGACAACTGTTTGTAAAAAGCTGTTTTCATTTATCTTCTTTAATTTGCCTATTTCTCTTAGACAAGCCAAAACTGCCATAATTTATTAAATTATTTTGTAATCTCCGAAACATACTTCTGTTTGGTTGATGTTTTTCTTGGTATTTATTTAAATACAATTCAGGGGCTTTAACATCATTCCTTCCAGAAAGAATAAAACATTCTAAGATTTGATATTTATCACGGTTAGTAAAGCAATCCATTTCAAGCGCAAATGCTTTGCTTAAATTTCTATGTAAATTAATTAACTGTTTTTTTAAACTGCACTACTTGAAACATAAAATAAAGGACAAACTTTGACGTTTCTCAGATGTTGAGCAATTGTTTCTCTTTGTCATAATGGAAATCAAAGCCTACTACGACCAAAACATAATTATGTGATTTTTAGTATTTTGATTCAATCAAACATAGCCATGTTATACCTCTTTGGAAAGAGTTTCAAAAATGTAAAAATCCAATATGGCGGCTATTTAAAAATAAAAAGTTGAACATCGTCACGCAAAATCTAGATGCCCTAGACAAAATCTAACTTGAAAATGTGAAGCACAATGGGGAATTACCATAATGTACCAAATTTGAACATTCTATTTTAATTAGTAGACTAACTACAAGCAAATAAAGAAATCGTCAATTTTGTGTTTTTTGCCTCTATCTAGTAACCTATGAAAAATTTGTGAAATTTGAAAACCGATCTGAGATACTCTCATGATTATGCAACTTTTGTCCCATTTAACCAAGATCGTATCTCCTACAGTTTCCAAGATCCCCATGTACTGCATTTTATACTGTACACACTGTATATTAGAAGGAGAGATGGAAAAAAAGAGGTAGAGATAGATCTAGGTTAGACTATTGCACACAGATAGTGAAAGATGTAGAAAGTGGGAATTTCAGGAAAATGTGTACGCTAATTCAGAATAGAAATCAATGGAGGTATGCATCCAACCAGCCACAAGATGGAAAAATTAATGACGAAAAAAATAACTGTACTTAAACATGATGATTATTATAAACACCTACATGTATTGGTCTTGCAATATTCTCAACTGTTAATTGTGCGAAAGGATTTACTGGAAAACTATAAATACAGCAAATATCTAAGTGTTTATTTATTTATTAATTGAACATAGCAACCAACAGAATATAAGTTCCAATAACAGGCTGCTTAATATAAAGGGATTGGACGAATGTTAGTCCAATCACATTAGTAACATGTTAGATTACAGCACAAAAATCACTAAATAAAAAACAAAGAAACTTAACAATAATATACAAATTACAAATTAAACCATGTTTTTTAAAACAACTAGCATAAAGTATTCAAATTCATTACAATTACAAAGTGCATTATGTTATATTAGGTACAAGATTAATCTAGTACTTAAGCAAGTGATTTAAATTATGCTGGTCTTGCTCATACGATAACAGTAAGCAAACTTCATTTTTGAACTTTGCTTTTGAAACAGTCAAAAACCAATCAACTGCATAATTTTTGTTATTTAAGGCTTTACAAATTTTATAATGAGGGGAATTGATCATATTATCAGTGTGTATTTGTGGAGTGTACACTAATTCAAAAGACCCACTACTCAACCCCGGAACCACAAAATAAAATTTACTAATAAAGGTCAGATTAGAATCAAACTCCGAATGAAAAATTGAAAAAGCAACATTAATATTTTTGAAAATCACCTGCGTTCTAAAGATAAGTATTTAAAATTACTCGCTAATTCAGAATATCTCATAAATTGTGGATAAATTCCAGTTTTATGAAACATCAAATATTTTAGAAATCTTTTTTGAACATTTTCAATTTTCGTTATGCAATTATTGTATTTAGTGGACCAAATAATAGAAGCAAACTATAATTTTGACCGTACATAAGCATTGTAGAGGGCTTCATAAGTTGAATGCTGTTTAAAAGATTTGGCATTCCTCCTAACAAATCCCAACATTTTGTAAGATTCATTTACTATCGCATGTAAGTGAAAAGTAAATGTAAGTTTACTATCTAAAATAATCCCCAAATCATTTATTTGGGAATCTTTGTGTAGAGTATGCTGGTCAATTGAATAATTAAAGTTAGTGATTTTGATTTTCTTACGAATATAATTGCTCTACATTTAGTATAAAACAAATACAATTCATTTTTGTTACTCCAAGCAACTAAATTTTGCTGATCATCATTCAATTCCGTACAATCTTCAACTGAAAAAATATTTCTCCAAATTTTAAGGTCATCTGCAAACAACAGTGCACTATTTTTTATTAAAACATTGAGTAGGTCATTTATAAAGATTAAAAATAACAGTGGTCCAAGATTAGCACCCTGTGGAACACCCGAGTGTACAGAATACGATCCGATGATTCATTTAAAAAAACAACATATTGTCTCCTCCCATGGAGATAAGAAAGAAATAATTTGCAAAGATCTATAGACATCCCAAAACTATACAACTTGGCTAAAAGTAATGTATGAGAGACTTTGTCAAAAGTTTTTTCAAAGTCAAGATAGATAGCATCTGTTTGAATATTATTATCAAGCGCTTGTGCTATCTCTTGAACGAATATATATAAATTAGTTTCTATTGATTTTTGCGGCTTAAAACCATGGTGTAGCACTGAGATGTACGGTTGAACATGTAAAAAGACTTTGTTGTATAGTATAATTTCAAAAATTTTTGACACCGAATTAGATATTAATATCGACCTGTAATTTAAAACATCGTTTTTCTTGCCTTTCTTAAAGATAGGACAAACTTTAGTAACTTTCCAGTTTGATAGGTATGACTGTGTTTTAATAATACAATTAAAAATCATCAACAACGGATAACTCAAGATTTGCCAATAGGTGGAGTTTGGTCTGGCCCTGCAGCTCTTTTGGGCTTTAACCGCTTTACAGCCTCCTGTATATCATTCAATGTTATTTTGTTTATAGCTAAAATGTCAGCCGTAAAATTCTCTTTAGGATCGAAAGTCACAGATGTATAATTAAGTGAATTGACACTGTATACCAATTTGAAATAGTTGGCAAATGCATCCACCACTTCCTTTGGCGTATTTAAATCGGAATTTAAATAAGTATATGGAAAGGAATTGCCTATGTTATTTTCGCGTTTTTGTTTTAGGTAAGACCAGAAAGAAGAAGCATTATTAGTGATATTATTTTCAATTAAATCCATATGATTCCGATGACACTGTTTGATTTCAAGCTTTATTTGTCTATGCAATTGATCGAACTTTTCATAGTCAGTATTTTTCTTGTAACGCTTCCAAAGCTTATGCAGGCGATGTTTTGATTTGATTTTAGCAATTAATTCGGGTGTAAACCAAATGGGATAGTTATATCTATGTTGCCTTGTTTTAGGTACAAGTGTTGGGGTATCCTTGGCAGCCACAGGCAGCTTAACCCCTTTCACATACCTTACATGTGATTTTCCAATGCTCCACCCGAAGGTACTACATTGGCCAGGAAGTGAGTTTTTTTTACCTGGAAAATTTGGAATTTTGCCAAACCCTTACTGTTCCAAGCAAGGTAGGGATCTTTAATGTGCATGACAACACTCAAACACGAGACCTCCATCTTACCTCTCATCCGAACGAGGGTGTATTTTTGTGAAAAATGTTCGCCTAACATTTTTCAAGCGGACCGTGTTGGGATTCGAACCTGTGACCTTGGGCGTAGCAGTCACACATACCAACTATGCTACGGACCCCATCCCCCCCCTCCTTCACATACCACTGAATATCGGGGAAATAGGGTATATAACTGTAAAACAATAGAAGGCGACCGAACTGCATCAAACAAGGAAGAATAGCAG
Organism: Platerodrilus igneus; assembly: GCA_036346225.1. NCBI lineage: Eukaryota > Metazoa > Arthropoda > Insecta > Coleoptera > Lycidae > Platerodrilus > Platerodrilus igneus. Next base: position 153,330 of record JARFIW010001698.1, read on the forward strand.
CTATATTCAAAGACAACAAACATAGAAACAAGAAGAAAGTTGTTCAAAGCATATGTGTGGAGCACATGAAATAAAGGTAGTAGGAAAAGCAGACAGAAAGAGATGGAAGCCTTCTGAAATGTTGTGCTTCATATGTATGAGGATGGTAGCATCGACAGACAAAGTTAATAACAAATAGGTTATAGAAATAGTAGAAGAATAAAGATATCTGTGGAAAATAAAAAAAAAAAATATGAGAAAAGAAGTACACGATACGTCCTAAGGCATTTCTGGGGAATAGTATGGGATATATTACAAGCAGAGATAGGAAAAAGAGGTAGATGTAGACCTAGATCAGATAGTGATAGATGCAGACTGTGCAAATTTCAGGAAAATGTGAAGGTTAGTTCAGGATAGGAAACAATGACAGTATGTATCTAATCAGTTCCAAGACTAAAGACCTAATAAAGATGATGAAATTCCTAGACATAGTAAGGCACATTTTAAGTACAAACAACAAATTTTAAAAATCCAATATTTTAATACGTTTCGTGGAAGAATAATTGCTTCTTATTAACTTAAATTGCTTAAAACTTTCACGCTATGTTACAGAATTAAATTTTAAAATACATTAATTTGCTTTTTCTACGTAAAAAAGCAAAAAAATTTTTTTTTGCAGTATTGATATAGTTTGTAGTGTATTGTGTTACACTAGTTATAAATTAGATGGGGAAAGAAAGTTTAGCGAATCTCAATGGACTATTTAAATATGAACACATATTGTATGATAGATTTCACAAATAAATAATCTTAATTAATAATAAGCATGATAGGATCGATAATGGATTAATGTTTTTTTTAGGATTTCTGTTAATAATAGCTGGTGTTAAATTTTACCTTAAGTTATGTGTAATTATATTTCGGGTATCTATTGTTTAGGTGAAATTTTATTTGAAATTATTTGTTACTTTTATTTCCTTATTTTTATTATCTTTGGTATTTCTTCCATAGAAACCCACTCCTACACCACTTTAGTTAGCCAAAACACCCTAAAATTGATACAAAGCCCCCATCCCTTCGGGATAAATCTAAGTTTATAATGTAACAAATTACCCATAACCAGTTGGTGCTGGTTGAATGCAAATTTGGCACCATTCAAATTAAAATGATTATATTTTTCTTGTTTGCAATCTGAAATGTTTGGATTATAGAGTTCATCGGGGCACATTTAGAGCACAACCAAATAACAAGTTTGTAAACAGGTTAATATTTCAAACACTTTATCATGGAAAGTGTAATTAGTTTTGATTTTCTCAATTTGTTAATAGCATTAACCAAGTTATGATCAGGAGTCATAACCTCTTATTGAACATAACCATATTTAATTCTTTTTCAACTTTGCGCATTATGTTGTGTATTTTTACACACCTACCATTTATGCACACATTTATGAATAAACGAATATAATTAAAATGGGTATTTATAAATAACACACAAAAGAATAAAATAGTTTTGAATTCTGAACAGATTAATATATTTTTTGAATGATACGTGTTATGCAAGATAAAAACAAAAGTCAATTTAAAATCAATCAGTTACTTTTACATTACAAGTATTTAGTAATCATAACACTCAGGGAACTGGCGCCAGTTGTGCAATTAATAAATACAATGCCTAAATTGTTCATTCGATATTGTGGGCGTTTTCTGTGCCGAGCATACTAACCGATTAAAAATTATTTAAAATTCAACAAACGTAATTTTATACAATAGGAGCATCAATTTATAAGCTATGCCCATTGAAAACTAAATTATTCATATGCATCTCACATACTGTTTTACTTGTATTTTGTATAATTATTGTAAAATTAATAAAAGAGTTTCAATGCAACATTAAAACTTTCAAACTAGAACATTATTTTATTTAATAATGAAATTAGAACACCTTAATTGTAACAAACTGAATAGCAATTTTCCTAGTTTTCAAGTAGTTCTCGCTATTTCCTCCTAGTTTTAAATTTAAAAAAAAATGTCTATAACCATTATAGTTTATTATGATACAGTAGTTATTCTTTCTTATTCTTGTTTTTTAATTAATACATATCATAAATTACAAGTAGATGTTTCTGATCTGTACAGCAGTGTACTGAAAGTTTTGCCCGGTTCAAGCTTTTTATCCACAACCGTAGTGGACAACTTCAGTGCCGTTGAGCTTGTAGTGATATGATATTCTTAGTTATTTTTATAGACCTGTAGATTTTTCACTTAATTGCTCATATGTGATTAACTAGTCATGTGCTTGACTTATTCGATAACTGATATATACAACATATGCTTTACTATTGAAATTAGTATTGTTGTTATAGATCTCTAAAGCCACAACATTCATACGTGTACAGTACTGAATTAGGTACTCTCGATGGTCCTCGTTCTATTGAATTGTATGTATGGTTTAATAGTTATAAAACACATTCAGCAACTTCGTATGTTGAAATTTGCAATTCCTTTGGTGTTCTTTTAGTTCTTTGCTATTGCTTCGCTGTGTAATGCCTACACATACTGAGATGTAATAACAGGGTATCCCATAAATCTATCCTCCAAAAATGTAGTCGTTTGTTCTCAGATAATTTTAATCAATCCTGCAGTTGACGTGCTGGTTTAAAAACAGTGTTGAAAAACCCTATGATATGATCAATAGGTAATGTTCTTCATAGTGTAGGAAGAAGGCAGGATGGAGATTTAACTACAGATGTAGATGTTCTAGTGCAATGATCTTCTAATTTCTTGTGAATATGCATTTGCCAGAAGTGCCTTATCATCCAGCTCTTTTGATAGAGACATCTCCACACAAAATTGGTTAGCTCGGCAAATAAGCGGCTTTAATACTGCTCGTTTCTGTTCTTGACGACAATTGGAATTTTTGTGGATAGTGATCAGTGGGCGTTGATCTATGTGACTGCATACACTGTTTTTTTTCTGTTTATTTTCGTTAAGAAAACATTAAAATGGAAGTGTTCCATCTTTTTTTTACACAGTAAACTGTATATTAGCCTGGATACGGTTCAAGTGTTCTAAAAAGACTCTGTTTTATCACCATGGTTCCATGTCAGAAACGAATCATCTGCAAAAATGGAACCAAAAAAATGGTTTAGCGGCTGCAGATTCCAATGCAGCTTCCTCAAAGTATTGTAAACAGAAATTTGCAAACACCGGGTTGAATAAACTTTCCATGGAGATCTATAAATCTGTTTGTAAAACACCTTTAGAATTATATATACTGGTTAGCATGTGTTAGTGTCATAAAGATAAAGTAGCATTTTTTATTGTTTCTGTAAATAGAAAAATCGATGGCAATGTATTTTTCTTGTATATGTGAATCCTCCCATTCTCTATCTTTGTAGTTAGTCTGGTCTTTCTAATTTCCCTTTATTTTTGTTTTGGCGTGCCTTAACCTTATGAATTATGACGTCCCTTCCGTTTACGTCTAGGTGTGTAGGAAGTTAACTTTTCTTTCAACCAAATATCTTAATCTAAAGAATTGAAATTTTGATTACAGTTCTCTTTTATAAAAAATCCAATGGAATGAAATTACGAAACTTTTGTATCTAGTTGAATCAACGGGTTAGTTTCAGCGCCTCAGGTATTAAGGGAAATTGTTTTCATAAATTCCTTAATGAATTCGGCAACAGAATAAATCACTCATCCTTAACTGTGAGGTGTAGATAATCATCCAGATGGAGCTAATCTGCCGTGTTACAGGGTTCCAACTCTATGGGGCTATAAGGCTTATTAACATCAAATATATCTTGAACCGATGAAGTGGTATGAGAAGGTAATGCAATCGGCCATCTATTTCTTTATGATTTTTTCTAACAATTTATAATGCTTCAGATAAACATATCTGAAGGGATGAACTGTATTGTTTCCTTCAATTTTTTGCACTAAAAAACAGATTAAATCACTGTCTAAGTTATTTAACTAAATTTTACCATCAACAATTCAACTACAAATATCTCGTAGCATAGAATCGGAGAGACAAAACAATCTGAGCGTTACATAAGAACAATTTATCCCGGGAAATCCTATCTACATGGAACTATGGAAAAAACAAGCTCAACCAGACTAGGACAGACCATCAGCAGTGTTTATAAAATAACTCAGAAACCTTGAAATATTTGAGAATAGCAAAGCATTTGCCCACAATATCTAATATTAAACGGCAATTTTAAGCAATAACCTCAAAGTTTTGATGACATTCACAATAACATTATGAACTAGTGCTATGCACCTGAAGCATATAATTTATTATTAAAGTAAAGTATGGAACTTAACCTTGCAATAAAATTAATAGGAAATAAATTATTGTTTATTATTTCCCATCTGGAAATAAAATTTGCAATAACTATGAAATTTTATTCATGATTGAAAATAGATAATTTGACAAATATTTAATTTTTTTTCAGTTTAAAAAATTGTTATAACACTTCAATATCAATGTTTACTGTATCACAAAAAGGAGTTCTAATAAAATTGTGTAGCTCATTTGCAATACCATGCATCATTCCAAAAAACGTGTAAGTTTCCGCATAAACTCCACTAACCACACATTCATTTATTAATATTAACATTTCACTTGAAAGAAATACTTCGATGTTTGGTTTAACTTTTGGTTTGGAATTATATTAAATACATCAAATAAAATAACAATTAGATAAATAAAATCAAACGAAACAATAAGTGAAATGAAAATCAAATGAAATCCAAAGATAAAAAAAATAAAATTTAAAGCATCATCATCATTAGCTCTTCAGTCCTGGAACCAGTTAGACGCATACCCTGATTGTTTCCTATTCTGAACTAACCTACACATTTCCCTGAAATTTGCACAGTCTACATCTGTCTCTATCGCGTGCAAAAGTCTGATCTCGGTTTACCTCTACTTCTTTTTTCCTACTATTTGTATAACCTATTTGTTATTAACTTTATCTTTACATGCTATCATCCTCATATATCTGAAGCACACTATTTCAAAAGATAGCTACCGTGTTTCTGTCTGCTTTTCCTACTGCCCGTATATTTCATAGGCATACTGTGATGTGCTCCACCATAGGCGCTGTTTTTTCTTGTTAGATGCAGTTCGGTCCCCTTCTATTGTTTTACAATTGTATACTCTATTTTTTCGACATTCAGTGGTTGTGAGGGGGGAGAGGGGGAGCAGCCTGTGGCTACCAAGTTCCCCCACTTGAACGTACATTGTCGTTTGTCATTTGGTTTCCTAAATTTTATCAACTTATATTTACTTTTCTCGAAAATACTTAAAAACCCTTATTAATTTTATCATAATTAAAGAAATTTCTCAAATAAAATGTCACTTTCAAATAAGATTCCACCAATGGAGTAGCTGTGTATCCTTTAGAAAGGTTTGTTTACCTAGTTTTCAAATAAATTCAAACAAAATTCAACCTCAACTTAAATTCTATTAACATATAATAATTGCAAGGTATGAATAAATTCAGTAAAAAAACTTAGTTTTCTAACCTCACTCTGGCTAGGTATTGCTAAAAGAAAAATCCTAAAAAGATTTTCAATCCATGAACAAAGCTTTCATCACTTCAAATTTTTCTGTTTCCAATATTAAATTACACGACATTTATAAATCTCAATAACTGGAAATACCGTTAATAACAAACAGATAAACATCAGCTCTTCGTTGTATCGTTTCATTGTCCATTCCAAAATATTAATTTTTACGCTTTAACTAATGCTAATTTCTACCAATAAAAGTTGCATTTAAATTCCCATGCATAAATATTTCTTGATGTTTTAAAATGTTCCAAATTCCCTTGCACGATAATGCCATATTTAAATTTTAACCAAAACTAATTCCATTGATAATTTATCATTCAACAAAATAATCATTTTCATGTTTGCTTTATTTCCTACATTTAAAATTCGCATATAAATTATAAAAAAGTATAAACATAAAAGCTTATAAAATTACTCGCTGTTTTATTCCAATTCCTTAAATCTGAGAATGTCCAGAGACCTTCAGTATTTCAATTTCAGCAAACCAACTCTCTGAACACAACACGTCCACCTATTAGGCAGGTAGTTATTACGTATTACGGCACGTACAAGTTTTCAATATCACACATACAGAAAACATTCCTTGCCAAAGCTGTAAGCGAAGTTATACAAAAGTTCGTGCATTGTTTTAAATTTTCCCATGATGAGAAGGCCACGTTACATACTTGAAACAGTTTTCGTTTAATGTTCAACTTTCCCTTTTACTTATCCTTATCACCCTCCAATCACGTAGTTACATCTGCCTTATTACATTTTTGATGCGTTCTTATTACCAGTTCATAAATAAATAATTTCAATTCTCTGTCGGATGTAATTATTATCACTTAATTCCTCTTCTACTTCATAAAATTTACATAGTGCACGTAACGTTTCTCGCACAGATGCATTATTTTCGTTATTCAATTGTGTAATCTATTCATGATGAAATGGTATAATGCACTGACAATAAATGTCAGAAAATTTTGATAACATACATATATTGTTGCCACAGCACACGTCAATATCGAGCGCACCTGTTGGAAAACCCAATAAAAACTAAATCAAATATAGACAAGGAGATTTATCCATTGCAATTTTTTGAACAACCGGGTTTGCCAATAAACAAGAAATAGAATTTAAATAAATTTAAATTTAGTAATCTTTTTAAAGTATTGGTTTATAGTAATATTTTAGAAAATTTACACAAAAAGATGCACTTTTGAAAATCAGCCATAAATAAATGAGGAGGATTTGGTCTTCCCAATTTTTGGCGCAACTGGATCTATCAAATCCCAAGAAAAGTAACATTTGAGTAAATTAAAAAAAAATAAATTTTAATCGTTTAAATTACAAATTAGAAGATCTAAGTAAAACATAGATAGGAAAGGTTCCTTCATACCAATTTCACAATCAAGATAAAAAATAAGTTTTACATAAATTGAAGACATTAAATTTATTAATTTCTTAAACTAGGGTTTCAATGAAATATTTTTGTTACTGGAAATAATGAATTGCCAGTTAGAAAACCAAATAAGGTGTCGGTAAAGAAGGACTTACTCCAATTTTTCACACAACAGGGTCCGCCAAATACAATAAAATAGTTATTTGTATGCCAAAGCCATGAAATTGCCTTTTGGCGTACCGAAAGCATGGTTATCACCGAGGTCACTTGCTGCCACGGCAAGATAATCTCGAGGACTCCAAAAAAATTTCACGACCAAGGTGTACACACTATTTTTTGTGTACTAATTAATAAAACTATAATTAGACTTTACATAATGAACTCTAGCGTATATATATTTATAGTAGCCTTAGATCATGTTGCTATGGAAATTATACATATATTAAACAATTTTGAGTGTTCGTAAAAATTCGTACAAATGTCAAGCAGTGATAGCGACATTTCTTGCACTCCTCCAAAGCTTAAAAATATTGTTAACACATCCCTTTCCGATTTAATTCCAGAAAAATCGAAATGGCAATACAAAAAATGCTATAGCAATTTTAAAAATTGGTATTACGGACAAAATAATAAGACGGTGTCTAAGAACATATTATTTGCTTATTTGATGGAAAAATCAAAAATTGTAAAAAGTTCAACTTTATGGTGCATCCATTCTATGTTGAGGTGTATGCTGAACGTACGAGATGGGATCGATGTGAGGAAGTCTAAAAGTAGGTACCTTTTTGAAAAGAAAATCAGTAGCTTACCAACCAAAAAAATCAAAAGTTTTAATGCGTGATCAAATTAATTCAGTCCTGATAGAAGCTAGTGATGTAAATTACTTATTGCGGAAGGTAAATATTGCATAGTGGATCTATTATGTATATTATTATTGTTATATAAGTAGTTTTGGTAAAGGGAATATCAGGGGCATTACGACGAGACGAATTATTAAAAAATTACCCTCAACAATATTCAAGAAGTAGACAATGTATTGGTAGTAATGGTTCCTGAAACAAACACTGGCAACAAACGCATATTTATTGTTAATAATACGGATTATTTAAAAATTTACCGGAAATATGTAGTTCTTCAATCAAAGCACATTAGTAATCGGCATGTATTCTTGAGATATGAAAATGGAAAGTGCACTGCACAAGCTGTTGGAGTACATACGATTGCAAAAATACCCAGTATGATTCTCAAGTATCACGGATTCCCAAATAATAAACTATATACGGACCACTGTTTCAGGAGAAATTCTGCTACGTTGCTAGACAATACGGGTGCTCACATGTCTGTGCTTAAACGCCATGGTGGGTGGAAATTCACTACCGTTGCGGAAGGATATGTAGAGGACTCCATAGAAAATAAGATAAACTTTTCTAACTCCATTTCTGGCACTATATCTAGTATGAGTGTAAATACTAATATGACAAATATTAAAATTATTCTGAGACATTAGATTTAGTTGCACAACTTCAGTAATAATAAAAACTGTACAATTAATATTAATATTAATATTAAGCCTAAATAATTTATATTTTCTGTTTAATTAAAAGTAATAACTCTGAGTCATTATATTTTAGAAATGCAGAAGTTTGAAGTGACATTTGGTTACTAGGGGTAACGGATGCAAAAATGAATTTCACGTACTATGTAGAGTACGCAAAATAGCTATTTCGAGTACCGTTGCACAAAAATATAATTTAAATAAATTGCATTTATTCATTTTTTTTTAAAATGTACATTGATTGTAATATTTTAGGTGATTAACAAACATGTTGCTAGTTAAAAATATCAAAATAAAATTAAGATTGGGAAAATTTACTGGCACAAGTGAGCCTATCAAAGATAATGGAAATAATATTTCAATAAATTGAGAAACTTAAATTTATTAATCTGCTAAAATATAATTTTACTGTAGTATTTGCGATACTGACACAATACATTACTAGTTAGATATGCCAATTTATGATGCAATTGAGTTCAGAAAATCCCAAAGAAGTAAAATTTATATAAATTGAGAAAAATAAGTTCATAAATCTATTAATCTTTATAGTTTCATTATAATATTTTCGATAATTAAAACCATACATATACTGATGGGAAGACTTTACTCGTTCAATTTTTGGTGCAAAGTGACTAGTCAAATTTCAAGAAATTTATTAATCTTTTAAAATACAATTTCACTATAATATTTTAGGTTCCAAAATACAATATCGATGGATAGAATAAATCCAGTCCAGTTCTTAATGTAACTAAGCTCGACTAAGATTTAAAAAAAAAGTTGAAATTAAATAAACAGAATATTAAACGTATTGGTTTTAAAAAAATAATTTCCTTGCAATGTTTTATTTACTTCACACCATATGCTATTAAGTGAAAATTTTAAATAAAATATAAATAAAAAGGATTAGTGGGACCCATTTTATAGGTCAATCGGGCTCACCAAACATCAAAATATAAAATTTAGATAAGTTATAAACACTAATTCTTTTTCGGAAATCCGCAGTGAGGTAGTCACTTTACTGCCCCAAAACAAGCAGTAAAATTGGATTTTACAGTCTCTTTTGTTATATTGGAAATATGTATTGGAAAATTATAAATATTAATGTACATTGGCTGGTGTACATGTTAGTTCCTCACTGCTCGAATCCAATCTGACATTTTGATAGACAAGTAAAAATAAAAGAACAGAATGTACTGCTATTTCACATAATATTAAATATAGGTAATGTGTTATATACCTAGATACATTTTCCAATTTATTTATCACTGTCAGTGATTGAGGAAAAGTTTATTGTGTACAACCCTGCACTTCTTTTTATAATTCATGCAATTTATTTTGCTTCGGCCTGACAGCCTCGGTTTCTAAACTCACATTCATTACGACTTCAGTACCTTGATAGATATATAACTATTTAATCTAATTAATACCAAAATTTACTATTTAGAAAAGCAAAATAAAATATAGAGGAAAAGGGTTGACTTAGCCTAATATTTAATGCAACTGTACCTACCGAAGATCAAAAATAATAAAATTTAAATAAATTGAATACATTAAAATTATTAATATTTTAAAATATAATTTCACTGTAATATTTCTGGTATGGAACGCACAGAATTGGTAGTTAGAAAAACTAAATAAAGCATAGATGAAGAAAAACTTAATTTTTTACGAAGTATACAAAAATATAATTTAAATAAATTTGAAAAATTGAATCGATTAATATTTTAAAATTTAGTTTCAGTATTATATTCTAGGTATTTAACAAAAAAAAATACTAGTTAGAGAAACCAATTGAAATATAAATAGAGAGGTTTACTCACTTCAATTTATACGCAACCGATCTCACCAATGTCAAAAAAATAAAAATTTAGATAAATTGATTAAATTAAATTTGTTTATCCTTTAAAATACAGTTTTATAATAATAGTATAAGTACTTGATACTAAAAATTACAAGTTAAAGAACAAGACGTAAAGTTTTAAAGTCATTTAGATTTTCGTGATGTAAAACCCTGTCTCAGTTAAGTATTCTCTCCTTCAACTACAAAATAAACCATATTTAATTTACTTGTCCAGAGAAAAGCTCTCATCTAAGTTATTTTTCAAAAAATGAGATAACGTTAAATTTTTAAAAAACTATTTCTGCTAATTCTTTACAATAGACACAAAGTAAAATTTGTGTAAGTATTGTCCAAGCAAGAAAATTATATGATTTCTTATACATAGTGTAAAAATTTTAAAATTAAATCTACTTACCAAACACAAACTCGTTAGAAGAACTATTTAATTATTTAAATGGAAAAATAGAAACCACTTCATATACCAATGACAACTAACCGTTTAATGATATTAGGCATTCCTATATATATAGAAAAAATATTGTATTTAGCTGTAATTATCATCGCATATATTATAGAGACAAACCATTAGCAACCAGTATTGTAATGTATGTAAAACTATTCGCAAATAAGTAATAAATGTTTTGTGACATAACTAACAATAATCGTATAATAATGGACCTTGTTTACTTTTTGAATTATTTAAAAAGGTCTGGGGATATTTTGGGAGTGCACTCTACGATGCGCTATTAATATTAATATCATAAAATCAAAATATTATAATGTAATAATTTAGCTAGAAAAGGAAGTATTAACTAATAGCACGGAATATGATGTTATTGAAGCCAAAAGGAGAAATTTTCAAGAGTTATTAAACAATGTGTTTCTTAATTGATTTGTAGCTCTATTAAAAAAATTCTTAATTAAAGCTATTTCAATAAAAAAAATACTTAATTTTTCAGGTTTATTTAAACAATAAATTTCACTAAATTTTTCCGTTTTTAACAGCAAATTACATAAAATTTACAATTTAAACTCTTAATTGTCTTAATTTTGCTTTTTTAACTTCAAAATTGCTAAATTTTTTAATTTGAATAATGTAATAATCAGTTTGCAAGGTATAAAAATCACTGTGTCAAGATTGTTTTGCACAGTTATTCTATCGCTCAATTATAAGAAATAGGTTTTAAATTTTAAGAGTATTTTGATTTCGTAGTTTTGAAATTTATATTTTGCTTAAGGGAATTGCTTGTTTTTATACGGGTTTTCAAATGTTGATTGAATGGTTTTAAGTATGTTCTTCTCAGATTGTTCTTTGTATATGAATAAGTTTTTAAAACCTAAGAAAAGTTTGCATTCTGAAGAGAACTGCATCTTGAAAAAGTTCTAAAATATTAGAATGGCTTGTGTGTTTCAGTGATCTAAAGTGCCAAACTATAGGTTTAACCAAATTAGTGGGGTCTTTAGCGAGAAATCAGACTAAGACATCCCCGAAAGAGAACAGCAATGGGAAACCACCACATTACCTCCCAGTTACACGTGTACTGAAAACGTTTTAAAGTGATGGCATCCTCTGAGAGTAAAAGATTCCGGAGTTAAAATAGTCGCCCATTTGGATCTCTCGGAGGGAACTATTTCAAAGAATTTGATCGACAAGTTTAAAAGAAGAGCATGGAACATTTTGCAAATCGGAGCATGGAATGTGAGAATCATGAAGCAAGTAATTAATCTAGAGAACTTGAAAATTGAAATGGATAGGTTAGCTTTAGACACAGTAGGGATTAACAAAGATCGGTGGCCAGAGGTGGGAAATTTTTAGAGCAGAGACTTTAGGGTAATTCATGTAGGATTAAAGAAAGGAAATTCAGGTGTGGGGATAGTCATACGGAACAAGATACGCCACTGCGTAGAAAACACTTACAAAAGAATGAAAGAGTATTCATGGTTAGATTAGAATGTAAACCGGTAAATACAGTAATAATACAAGTATACATGCCCACCTCTAGCTACTGTGAAGGTAGAAGTAATCTACAAAGATATCAGACATAATGAGATTCATAAAATGATAAGGAAATTTGATAATTACAAGAGATTTTAATGCAGTGACAGGCGAGGGCAGGGAAGGAGCGGTAGTAAGTTTATTTGGTTTAGGCACTAGAATTGACAGGGGAAATAGAATGATGAGATATAAACAATTTAACCATCACAAACACATTATTTCAACATCATGCAAGAAGACGATACACGTGGAAGATGCCTGTAGTTATAGGAAGATATCAAATAGATTACATTCTTGTTAGACAATGGTTTAGGAATCAAGCAAAAGACTGTAGAAGCTACCCAGAAGCAGATATAGACACAGACCACAACATCTAAATTATGAAGGCCGCTCTTAAATTTGAAAAAAGCAATGGAGAAATACACTTTGACTTTGAGAAACTATAAGATAAAGATATCCACGAAAGATTTGAAAAATCAAATGATTTGCTGAAAGATATTGGGAAAATTGCTTATACTAAGGAAGTAGAAACAGAATTGACATTAAATTCAGCTTAGACATGGCAGCCAGAGATATTCTGGGGTATACACAAAAAGAAAATAAGAAACCATAGATAACAAAGAGTATCCTGAATCTAATAGAAGAAAGACGAAAATACAAAAATAGATCAGATGAAACAGGAAAACAAAGATACAAAGCCATAAGATAGGAAATTATTTGCAAATGCAGGAGAGCTGAAGAACAATGGATTGATGAAAAGTGCAAAGAGACACAAACTAAGATGAAAATATTTAAGACAGATGAAGCATAAACTAATTAGAATGAATTTTAGGGATATAAATCTGTATAGCAAAAATATGAGGGGATGCAGGAGGAAATGTCATTATAGAAAATGTAGAGAAAGTGGATAGATGGCAAGAATATATAGGGAATTTATATGCAGGAGAGGAAATAACAGCATTAGAACAGGAATCAGACATTGAAAAGGACGACTTGAAATATCCTATACTTAGAGGTGAGTTTAAATTAGTATTATAGAGTCTGAAAAATAGAAAGGCAGCGGATACAGATAAGATGCAAGCAGAAACTCTAAAATCCGCTAGACAAGCAGTAAGAGAACGTCTCTTCCACCTTGTAAGCTATATGTATGAGACAGGCGAGATACCCAAGATTTCAAACAAAAAATCATAGTCACTATACCAAAAAACAGAGGCTCGGATAGATGTGAAAATTTTGGAACAATAAGTTTGACAGCACACGTGTCAAAAATATTAACCACAATTGTACAAAGAAGAATGGAAAAACAAGCTGAAGAAATACTAGGAGAAGATCAATTTGGGTTTAGGCAAAACAGGGGAGGGTATTTTAGCTCTGAGAGTGATAATGGAGAGAACAATAGAAAAAGGAGAAAGCGTGTATATAGTATTTGTAGATCTGGAAAAAATATTCGACGATGTAAAATGGAAAAAAAATTTCGAAATACTCAAAAAGATTGGAATGAGTTTTAGGGATAGATGGATAGTACATAGCTTATACAAAGAGCAAACAGCAGTAATAGAATTAGAGCAGGAATATAGAGAAATAAATAAGGAAGGGGGTGAGACCAGGATGTGCCCTATCCCCATTAATTTTTAACTTGTACATTGAAGAGGCAATGAATAGTGTCAAATGCAGGAAGACATTTAGAATTACTATGCAGGGACAAACGATTGATATGCTTAGATTTACAGATGATATAGCGGTATTAACATTTAGCAAAGAAGAGTTAGAAGCTGCTCTTAATGAAATGTAAACAGTTCTAACAGAGAGATATGTATGAAAATTAAAGATAAAACTAAAGTACTAGTATGCAAAGAAGAGGAAAATAAATAAAAAACTAAAATACAAATAGGTAACGAGAACTTACTAGAGGTTAAGGATTTCTGCTACCTAGGAAGCCAAGTAACACAATATAAGAAGAGTGCAAAAGATATAAAACAAAGATTAGCACAAGGTGGTGCTACATTTAACAAGAAAAGGTAACTACTGTGTTCAAAGGTAACAAACTGAAACAAGGAAAATATTGCTTAAAACATATGTGTGGAGCACAGCACTGGACGGCTGTGAAACCTGGACATTAGGAGAAGAAGATAGAGATAAAAGCCATTGAAATGTGGTGCTACAGATGTATGATGAAAATATCATACAGACAAAGTTAAGAACAAAAAGGTACTAGAAATGGTAGGGGAAGAAAGAAGTATGTCGAAAAAGTAAAAATAGGAGAGATAGCATGATAGGCCACATACTAAGGCATGACGGAATAATGCGGAATATATCAGAAGCAGAGGTAAGAAAAAAGAAAAGTAGACCTAGGTTAGACTATTGTGCACAGATAGATATTTTCAAGCGGACCGTGTCGAGATTCAAACCTGGGACTTTGGGCGTAGTAGTCACACACATACCAACTACGCCACGGAGCCCCCCCGCCCCACATATCACTGAATCTTGGTGAAATAGGGCATATCATTAGGAAACAACAGAAGGAGAACCAAGCTGTATCTAGGCTGTGGGGATTTCAGTGAATGGTGTAGGTTAGTTCAGAATAGAAATAAGTGAAGGTATGTGTCCAACCAGTTTCAAAACAAAAACCCTAATGACGAAAAAAACAATTGCACTTAAATCTATCTGATTATTATGATAAACAACTACTGATGTTGGTTTTTAGATATTTTCAACTAATGTTGATTGTGCAAAAAGATATATTAGAAAACTATTAATTCGGCAAATGTTCAAGTGTTGGGGATCTTGGTAGCCACAGGCTGCTACCCCCTTCACTGAATATCGACGAAATAGGGTATACATTTATAAACAATAGAAAGGGAACCAAACTGCACCTAACAAGAAAGAGCAGCGACTATGTTCGAAGACAATAAACATAGAAACAAGGAGAAAATTGTTGAAAGCATATGTGGAGCACAGCACAGTACGTCTATGAAATAGGAGCAGTAGGAGAAGCAGCAGAAAAACGGCAGAAACCTTTTGGAATGTTGCGCTTCGCACGTTTGAGGATAATAGCATGAACAGACAAAGATAATAATAAAGAGGTTATAGAAATAGTAGGGGAATAAAGATATCTGTGGAAAACAAAGAAAAGAATAGGAGAAATAGAAGGACAGGATACGTTCTAAGGCATTTTATTCTAATTTTGTAAATGTGCAGTATGCAGTATTATTTATATAATTTAAAACTATAATAGACTAATAATAAGTGTTTTTGCAGGTTGCTTTAGTATCAGCACAATGGATTCTAAATCCAAAAAGACTGTTCATTCTGAATCTAGATCTATTATTAAGTCTGTGATTAACTTTTTCGATAAGAAAAAAGCTTCTGTTGTATGGATATTATCGTTAAATAAAGAGACTGAGCTTCCTATAAATGCAAGAATCCTATTACAAACAGCGCTCAAAAAGTAAATGTTGCTCAATTAAATTATGGCTTCTATATTAGCACGCTGGTGTTAAAACTTTTCTAACCATATTCTTTAACCTGACAAACAGACATGTCCTTCATATATTGAAAGCGATAAGAAATATAAAAAAAATTATATTTAAATGTAAAATAAAATGTTTGAAATAAATAAAGTTATTATTATTACTACTATAATAAAGTAAATGATTATGATACAAAGAAGCTCATCTAAATCGAAATAGAATATCATATATGTCACGGAATAATTACACAAATTACAGGCAATTGCATGCAAATAGGCGCTTGTTAGTATAGAATTATACATCAGCCTTTAGTTGTGAAGTAATCACATATTGCAAACAAATATGTGCTTGTTCGTATGTAACTGTACATACTATTGTAAAAGACATTTTCGTGGGACAGCAAAATCACACAAATTACACGTGAATGGACACTCGTTTATATGTGTTTGAATGTGTTTTTAAATTGTTCTTTCGTGATGTAGAATAATCACAAAAAATTGCATAGAAATGAAAGTTCTTTCGTATATGGGAACAAATAATCTTTTAGAGTAGTTTTTGGATATACTAATTAATCACACAAAACTGCATGCGTTTGGACGTTCATTGGTATACGACAGCATATGTCTTTGTAAAAAATTCTTTATGGCACGGTATAACTACCAAAAATTACATGAAAATGAATGTTCGTTAAGATGCATTCGTCATATATGTTTTTTTCATGATTCAGAATAACCACAAAAACTGTATGAGTGTCGAAGTTCGTTAGTATGTGGCTGCAAATGTATTTGTAATACAAAATAATTGCACAAATTGCATACGAATAAACGCTTGTTAGTATGCAATAGCAAATCTCTTGTAAAACACTATATCTTGGGGCAGTAAAATAACACAAATTGCATGGCAGTGGACATTCGTTAGTATGCGACAGCAAATGGTTTTTAAAATACGTTTTGTGATACCAAATAATCACAGAAGTTGCAAGTTTATAGATGTTCGTTAGTATGCATTCCTATATGAATCATTAAACAATTTTCTTAAGATGCAGAATAATCACAGAGTTACAATAAATTGGCAGTTGTTAATATGCGTTCGTATGTTTTAAATCAATTTATTGCGATGCAGAATAATTATGCAATTTCAAATAAATGGACGTTTATTAGTATGAGACAGTATATGGGTTTGCAAATGACTTCTTTGTGATGCGGCATAATCACACAAATTGCATGCAAATGGTTGTTCGTTGGTATGCATTCGTATATGCATTTTTAAACAATTTTTTCCTGATGCGGTATAAGTACAGGTAGCCATAAGATCATGTAGAACAATGCCATTGCAAACTCAAATTGCCTGGAGAGGTACAGAATTCGCAATATTGAACCGACATTTAATACCTCTATGAGCTGTATCGATATTATTTTGCACAACCATAGTAGGTAATTTACTTACTGCAATAAAATATCCATAGGTTTCCTATTATGCATGGTGAAATTTATGTGCAATGAAATTAGGGACACTTTTAATTATGAACAATGCAAGTTTCGTTCAATTGCTCTTATGAAAGTTTTTATTATGCATAATTATTTTATGCACAATTATATTATGTTTAGTTTTTATTATGCATAATGAAACGACGTCAATTATTCATTCAAATCAGATTTCCAGTAAGTAGAATCAGAATGCATTGATGAGTGAGCTCCTTGTAAGTTGTTCAGCAACAAAAATAAACAATTACAGATCAGACATCAGTGTAAGTGTATTATGTATATGTATAAATATATCACCATGAGTGATGATTGTACATGTACTGAGGACTTTAAAGTTACAACCGAGATTAGGTTCAAAGTTTATTTGTTTTGCATTACGTTTTTAACAGCAATGTTTACTATTTTCGTAATAGTAATAATAATAATAATCAAATGTTGGGTATATAGATTTATTGCTTACTTTGTTACATGCCGAAAATTCGGCATATAAACATTTCTGTAAGTTTTAATTTGTAAGGATTTCGCGCCAATAATTTAAAAAGATGTGCGTGTATTTCCGTCGCTTGAAATAGTTGCGTTTGCGCGAGATTGCGCCGACGCGGGGTGCAAAAAGGGGAAGTGGTGGATTTCCGGACACGTTAGGACTGGTGACAGACGTGGACGAATGTAGTTATCTTTGTGTCTTA
Organism: Platerodrilus igneus; assembly: GCA_036346225.1. NCBI lineage: Eukaryota > Metazoa > Arthropoda > Insecta > Coleoptera > Lycidae > Platerodrilus > Platerodrilus igneus. The sequence goes on from JARFIW010001698.1 coordinate 171,306, forward strand.
TAGTGTCTTCTTTTTTGTTATGTAGGTTCCCTTGCCTTATCTTTGCTCTGTATCATCCTTACCTGTATTCCTGTGTTCAGCTGCAGAAAAGAAGACAAATTTAATTAGGTTTCAACCGGGGCAACGAATTACCCATTGTTACGTTTTTTTCGAGGCAGCCACGTTGGGCGCCAAATTTATACTACGTTGGCTCGTAGCCGTGCGTAACACCAAGAAAGTCAAAGAAATGACCGGGCTCAATCGGAGATTAGGGGGGGTTGTAGAAAGCAGACCAACATATAAGGTACGTGGCTGTAAGGAGTTAGTAACAATACCTGCAATAAAAAAATTAGAATAGCAAACCTGCAATAAAAAAAAATTAGTCCAGCAAACCTGAAATAAAGAAAAAGCATCGCATGCTGATCGAGCATAGATTGTTCAGTACTTTGTAGAATGAAAAAAAAACTGTTTGGATAATCTATATAATATAACAACGGTAAAAGCAATATAAAAATTTTTAGTACAAAGTGAGGTAATATTGGGGAGTAGCAGAAACGTTTCCTCACACACCAATTAAACATAAATCGGACAAAATTTTAACAAAAAAAAATAAATAGGTAAGCACAATTGATATGAGTCATCTAGTATTGTTGATTCTTCTTTTTTTTTTCAAATAGCATGCAAGTCTATGGTAAAAGGTATCAGAACGACAAAGATATGGCAAAACAACGGATAGATATTTAAAGTAAGAATAAGTAGGAAATAGTTCAACTTACAAAAGGTCCTTCAGTAACGCTTCCTTGCAATTGAAGTGTGGGATTCACGATGTCCGGCACTAACGAAGCACTTTACCCTTGACTGGGAGGGTGCTGATGGAACTTATCACACATAACCCTAATCACACCTACGTATTTCACTGGGGTTAGCAGCAGACCTTATCACGCGACGGAACTATGTAGCATTGATAAATTTCTTGTTAATTCTATTTCCTGAGACAATAATTTCGAAATATTTTGTAGCACTAGTTTAATTTCAACTGGAACCAAATGTATATTATTTTCATAAACATCCAAAAAGCAGTGAGAAACTTCAACCAATACCTTTGTAAACCGGTAATCTGTTATATTTCGCAAATAACGAAATTTGCGCAAGCAATGATCTGTTATAGATTCTTTGGGGTTAGAAAATTCAGAAACTACAGTATCAACTGTATTTGGATAATCCAAAGTATGCACTACTCTGATAAAAAAACAAGGACCGCGAAACTAGATCGCACACACAGTTTAAGTATTAAAAGACAAAAGCACCAAAAAAACCATAATGAGTAAAGCACGTGTATCACTAAAGTACGCCCGTCAAATGTTCCGTAAAACACGCGTGCAGGTCGAGTTTAACAAGTTCTACCACTTCTATTTCCAACCGAAACTCAACAAAAACAATTAGTAACGCACGCGTAAGCAATAAACCCATCCGTCAAATGTCCTTAAAAACACACGTGCGTCGACCAAACACGGTTAATATACAACTTTTATTTCACAAGAAAAACAACTAAAAACGTGTCGTGCTTGTTCCTGAACAATTCGAAAATTGTTACCGCATTAATTCTCACTATTGTCAAAGCAAAGAAGCAGCAGTATTTTTAACGTAATTAATTTATAGGAACCAAGAACAAACGACAACTGCCCATCTGTTCATTCAACTCGTTCTATTCCAACCTCTTATCGTCTATTATCTAGACTTGTATATCCACATAAGGAACAAAATCTATACGAACGGCAAGACAAGAACGATGCAATCCACTCATTATAATACGATGCATTCGCCTAAGGAGTTAATAAATATAAAATAGTAGTTACAGAAATGTATTTACTAATTAAAATGTTAAGCTATAAAAATGCACGTTACACCATGCCCGAAAGATGTAAAAGATGTAATGCTGTAAAAAAGACCTACAGTTTACGTAAGTACTTTTCTCGCTTTTTTATGTGATGTAGTAATTTTAAATAATTATGTGACGTAAAGTCTTATTTGCGCATCATTTTTGCAATTATTTAACATTGCCACCAACTGACTGTAGTGGTTCGTGTACCGCACTGGCGGGGGTTATAATAGTGGCGCATTCCAACGTTTTTTTGGTTGAATAATTTGTTTTTTTGATGTATTAATTAAATATATTTGTAGTTTTTTCACTTAAAAAATAAATAATTATTTGAATTTTTAATATCTGTTAGCTTAGGAAATATAAGTTGGTAACACTGTATGTTACTATAACAACCTTAATGAAATGACATGCAAACAGCTGTTATGCTAATTTAACATGGGTAGCTAAATTGACTATTGATTTTTGTGTATACTTTTTTATAAATGTATTGCAAATCAAATTAATTCTCGTAACTTTATAAAAATAGTGTTTCTAATTTAAATTTTTTTAGATAATAACACAGTTTAATTTACCAGGAAGCTGGAATATATATCTTTTAAAAAGTGTGAAATTAACATAACCTCACTTAAACGAGTCTGGATTAATAATTTTGTTTGTAAGTATCTTAAAATATAAATAATTAATTAATTCAACGCCTTATTCCTTGTTCCATATAGAAATTGGTTGTTTAATATTAGATTAAATGTAATCATATGCCTGTTTTTTTTTTGTTTAAGTTTTAAAAGTGTTTTTTAAATAATGTATAGATTATCTAGCTCTGATATCGCCCTAAAAGTGTTTTCTTAGTAATTTAAACAACTATAACCTACAAATCCCTTTTTAAAGCACATTTTACTTCAAATACAGCTAACGCAATTATCTAAATATATCTTTTACCTTTTAGAACGCTATAATAACTTAATTTTGATATATCTGCCTCTCTAACCACTACAATAATGAAGTTGTTGATAACGTTTTGTATTTAAGCTCATTTACGATAGTTATTGATAAATCCCGCGATAACAAAAGAACATTTTAATAATTTGGAATACTGTTTTCTCTATACATGTATCGTAGAATATTTCTTTTGTGTAGCGAGTATGATTTTGTTTTGATAACATATTTTTTTAGACATATCGATATTCCAACGCAGCATTTTAAGATCTATTTGGTCTAGGCGAGATTTTTCTTCCAAGTTTGTCGCGCAGTTGTATGTAAGTCTAGACGAAACTCATCAAGAATTGGTCACTCAGCATTACTTGTGTAAACGAGACTTCAGAGGTAAGTTTGTCGCTCTAGCAATTTGTGAATCATTTTTTTTAAGAATAATGTTGGAATTTTTCTTCATTAGTCTAGGTGAAGCTCAAACGAGAGCTTGCCATCCTAGCAAGTATATGTGTTACAAGATGTCTTTCCGTTCTTCAACAATTGTATCAGTAAATCGAGTTTTGATTACTGTTATCTCTTCACATATCGATTTAAACCTCACTAGGTGCCATAAAATTATCTTTAAAATCGTTCAACCCTACGTACATCCAAAAATTTTTTACGTTTTATTTCCTTAACGATTTACCTAATGTTTTTTGTCCTTACTATCAATTAGTTAACTTTAATTACTTATTCCTTCTCTTATACAGCATATACCTTTTACAGGTTTAACTTATTTACCTTAAACTACCTATCTTTTTGCTTCTGTTTGACTTTTCCTTGAACTTAACCGTTAGTTAAATATCGCTTTATTCTCTAGATTCCCCAGTATAACTCTGTCGTTTCATTTAATTAATCTTCTACGACATATTATTTTGTTTTCAGTATTTATCTTACATCGTTAAATTTTGTGGTAATTGTCGTAACTTTGGTTGTAATAACTCATTGAATTTTTATGATTGGTTTTAGCTGATGTTAGAGTGGATGCTTTCTTCTTTGGACTACATAGGAGACGCGGCCTATGTCATTGTAAGAAATAGTTCATATTTGCAGTTGCAAAAAACTAGGACTTTCTATTCCATGTGTTTTTCCTCTGAATTATTACAGTCGCCCACATTATACTACACCATTATTTGTTTCTTTTCCTACTAAGTCATCATAACATATAAACATTTTTTTGTTATTTTTTATTGAACTTCGTGGTGAGGTGCTATCGCTTTTATGGATATCTTATCAAATTCTCGGTTGTTTTAGCATATTGGGACAGTGTGTCTGTATTTAACTGCTTATAATTAGGCATTTTTGTGTGTTTAGGGCGTTACTGTTTTTAAAAATTACCTTGAAACAGTTGGTTTTTTGTGTGAATGTATCTGTAGTGATACTTTTAAGTTGTTGTGTCAACTTTTGTCTGATTTTCTTATCGTAATGGATGCACTCGTTAGGAAAATGACTGTACTAGTTCTCGTTAAGAGTTTAGTGATTTTTTAACTTATGATATACCTTAGCTTGTCGGATTAATATCGCAGGTGGTCTTTCAGACTGACCTGTGTTTTATAGGGACAACTCTCTACCTTCTCTCGGACGCTTGTCCAAAAACTCTACTTTTTCTTATCCCGCTGTCTCCGTTTCTGCCTTATCTTTCTTTCGGTAGACCTGTTCTCGTCCCGGAACACCCGTTTACCACATATGAGTGATTTTTCCCTCACTCCGGGCTACTGACCACATTGGCTGGTTGAGTAGTGCTTTGCTATCCACATTTTCTGTCTCTTTAGCTCAATGCGAGCCCTTCCTCTACTTTCTTCTACCTGGAAGTGCCTCTTATGCATTCCAAATACCCACCTCCCTCTTTCTACCTTTCCTATTTCTACTGCCTTTTCATTTCCGTTAGTCACCATGTGGTTGCGCGGGGGGTTTTCACAGACACCCGGACCACGTCTCTGGGAATCTTTAGTGAGGTCATGCGATGCTGCTGTCAGCGCACATGGTCGCTAACAGTACATGTATGTATGTATGTACCCAAATGCCTTTGCCGGTCCCTCGTGACGTTTACTGCAAACGGGCCTGATTCACAGGTCGCCCTTTTTAGGGCACACGAGAAATTCCCATGTAACGGCTCCAAGGAGCCACTCTATCGTTATCTTACCTATTACCTTTAACAATAACTTTAGCTTAATATCGTTATCTTACATATTATCTTTGATAATAACTTAAGCTTAATATCGTTATCTTATCTATTATCTTCGATTATAACTTGAGATTTTGTTTTATCTTTTTATCTTCCTAACGTTTGGTATTTACGACCAGACGTAGGAATTATTTTTTTGAATATTGAGTGAAAAAGCTAACCTGATGGTAGCCATGTAATTTGTTAGGTTAGTAATGTACGGAATTAGTAAGACGGTACTTTTGGTAAATTTGTTGATTCACAACCATGTCATGGACAAGTTTTGATGTATATTGTTTATTAAACCAGAGTACCAGTAACTAAAAATTTGCTAGAGTGTAGAGTAACTCACTCTTTTGAACATTTTTAAATTTGGGCTTTTTTTGCCAACGAAGAAATAGTCTAGATGCAACGCTCATGTGCGTGTGCACTTAGAAAACTGTAATGTTAGCTTTAGTTTAGTATATAGGTTAGACGACTTGTCACATTTGTTTTAGTTTAAGTAGTATTTCATGCTTCCGACAAATTTGTGCTGTCGATTATAACTGCGCCACATCAAAGACTCGTGTGTGCACTTTTCCGTTTCCTGGTAATCCGGAAGACGTGTTATCGGTCGGAAAAAACCAGGTGGCGCCTAAAATAAACATTTTGTAGGATTTAAGTTAGGATTTATGTAGGTTAGTTAGGATCTAGATTTTAAGATGTTACGTGCTAACAGTCATTTTCTTTTTTTTAAGTTTTTTCTTTATGGCTTTGTCGCGATTGTTACATGCCAAAAATTCGGCATGTCCGTCGCTTGAAATAGTTGCATTTGCGCGAGATTGCGCCGATGCGGGATGCAAAAAGGGGAAGTGGTGTATTTCCGAACACGTCGGGACTGGTGACCGAAACGTGGACGAATGTAGTTATCTTTGTGTTTTATCGTGTCTTCTTTTTTTGTTATGTAGGTTTTTTTTGCCTTATCTTTGCTCTGTATCATCCTTACCTGTATTCCTGCGTTCCGCTGCGGAAAAGAAGACAAATTTAATTTGGTTTCAACCGGGGCAACGAATTACCCACGCCCGAAAGATCAACGGAGCCCCGCTGCCGCCATCATGGAGTAATGCTATAAAAAAGTCCTACAGTTTACGTAAGTACTTTTCTAGCTTTTTATGTGATGTAGTAATTTTAAATAATTATGTGACGTAAAGTCTTATTTACGCATCATTTTTGTAATTATTTAACATTGCTACCAACTGACTGTAGTGGATCGTGTACCGAACCGACGGGGGTATAATAACTTTTTACTGAGTCTGGAAACGTACAAACAAACAAGGTGTATATGATCCTTAGTTTCCATGCTGGTGTAAAATACTACTAAAACGTTGTCTTGCTTTCGTGCAATTGCAGATGGTTATTGGTTTATTCTCTGTTGATTGATAATTGGTATTAAAACTAAAATAAATGTACGTTACGTATAGTACTAGGTACATTACATAATCCAGTTACAACATACCAATTAATTACAATGTGCATATAGATAGATTAACATTTTCTTAATTTCTTCTCACAATATTGTAATAACAGGTTTTACAAATTTTTATAGAAGATATTCAAAATATCTCGGCCATGCTTTCATTCATTCCTTCGTCTATAATTATAATTTTGAAACAGATATAAACAATGACCTCTTCAGTTACTGATAAGAATTTGTATACGCTAAAGCTCTAAATAAAGGAGAATTTTTGAAGAGTCCTGAAGTAAAGTGGAAGTGGGAGTTTCAAATTTCTTAATATTTAAATGTAAATTATACAATTATAGTTTCCTACATTTTAGATAAAAATCAAATCTAATTACTGTGTCTATTTAAACAACAGGTGGGAAAAATGTCAAGTTCTTCTTTCATAATTATTATTAAATTTCTCATCATCATCAGGTCTTCAGTCCCGGAACTGGTTAGACACATACCCTCAGTGTTTCCTATTCTGTGCTAACCTACATATTTTCCTGTAATTTCCACAATCTGCATCTTTTACTATCTGCGTGCAATAGTCTGATCTAGGTCTACCTCTACTTCTTATTTCTAATCTCTGCGTGTAATGTATCCCACACTATTCCCCAAAAATGCCTTAGAATGTATCCTGCTCTACTATTTCACCTTTTTTTTTGTTTTCCTCAGATATCTTTATTCCCCTACTATTTCTAAAACATCTTTGTGATTAAGTTTGTCTGTCCATGCTATCATCCTCATCCATCTGAAGTACAACATTCCAAAGGGCTTCTACCGTTTTTTTGTCTGCTTCTCCTGCTGCCCCTATTTCATAGACCTACTGTGCTGTGCTCAACACATATGCTTTTTCAAGAATTTTCTCATTGTTTCTGTTTGTTGTCTTCGAACATAGTCGCTGCTCTTTCTTGTTAGATGCAGTTCGGTTCCCCTTCTATTGTTTATTAATATATGCCCTATTTCCCCGATATTCAGTAGTATGTGAAAGGGGTTAAGTAGTCTGAGGCTATCAAGATCCCCCAATACTTGAACATTTGCTGAATTACTAGTTTTCCAATATATCCTTTCACATAATCAACACTAATTGAAAATATTTAAAAACCAATACCTATAGTTGTTTATAATGATCATCAGATTTAAGTGCAATTATTTTCTCGTAATTAGGTTTTCCATCTTCGAATTGGTTGGACGCGTACCTCCATTGATCTCTATTCTGAGCTAGCCTGCACATTTCCCTGAAATTTCCACAGCCTACATCTTTCACTATCTATATGTAGTAGTCTAACCTAGGTCTATCTCTATCTCTCTTTTTCCTATCTCTGCTTCTAATATTTTCTGCACTATTCCCTCATGCCTTAGTTCCGCATACTTCTTTCTTTCCCTACCATTTCTAGTACCTCTTCGTTCTTAACTTTGTCTGTCCATGATATCTTCATCATACGTCTGTAGCACCACGTGTCAAAGGCTTCTATCTTTTTCCTATCCGCTTCTCCTACTGTCCAGGTTTCACAGCCGTACAGTGCTGTGCTCCACACACATGTTTTAAGCAATAATTTCCTTGTTTCTATGTTTGTTGTCTTTAAACCCAGTAATTGCTTTTTTTGCTAAATGTAGCACACCTTGTGCTAATCTTTGTTTTATATCTTTTGCACTCTTCCCATCTTGCGTTATTTGGCTTCCTAGGTAACAGAAATCTTTAACCTCATGTAAGTTTTCGTTACCTAATTGTATTCTAGTTTTTAATTTATTTTTCCCTCCTTTGCATATTACTTTAATTTTATTATTGTTAATTTTCATCCGTATCTCTCTGTTAATACTGTTTCCATTTCATTAGGAGCAGCTTCTAACTCTTTCTTGCTAGATGCTAATACCACTATCTCACCTGCAAATCTAAGTATATCAATATTTTGTCCCTGCATAATGATTCCAAATGTCTTCCTGCATTTGACAGTATTCATTATCTCTTTGATGTACAAGTTAAAAATTAATGGGGACGGGACACATCTCTGCCTCACCCCATTCCTAATATTTATTTCTCTACGTTCCTGCTCTAATTTTATTATCACTGGTTGCTCTTTGTATAAACTACGTACTATCTATATACCATCCCAAAAAAACTCATTCCAATCTTTTTGAGTATTTCAAACATTTTTTTCCATTTTACATCGTCGAATGGTTTTTCCAGATCTATAAACCCTATATACATGCTTTCCCCTTTTTCTATTGTTTTCTTTATTATCACCCTCAGAATTAAAATAGCCTCCCGTACTCCCCTGTTTCGCCTAAACCCAAATTGATCTTCTCCTAGTACCTCTTCAGCTCGTTTTTCCATTAGTCTTTGTACAATTCTAGCTAGTATTTTTGACACATGAGCTGTCAAACTTATTTTTCAAAAATTTTCACATCTATCCAAGTCTTTTTTTGGTATATTTACTATGATGTTACGTTTGAAATCTTTGGGTATCTAGCATGTCTCATGCATATAGCTTACAAGTTGGAAGAGACATTCTGTTACTGCTTGTCCAGCGGCTTTTAGAGTTTTGTTTGCACCTTATCTGTACCCGGTGCCTTACCATTTTTCAGACCCTTTAATGCTAACTAGAACTCATCTCTAAGTATAGGATATTCCAAGTCATCCTCTTCAAAGTCTTATTATTATTCTAATGCTGTTAGTTCATCTCCTGCATATAAATTCCCTATATATTTTTGCCATCTATTCACTTTCTCTACATTTTCTATAATGAAGTTTCCACCCTCTTCCCTTATATTTTTGCTATACAATTTTATATCCCTAAAATTTGTTCTAATTAGTTTGTATCCTTCGTCTACCTTTCCTATTTCCATCTTAGTTTATACCTCTTTGCACTTTTCATCGATCTTATTCTTTAGCTTTCCTGCATTTGCGAATAAATGTCCCATTTTATGGTTTTGTATCTCTGTTTTCCTGTTTCATTTGATCTATTTTTGTATTTTCGTCTTTCTTCTATTACGTTCACGATATCCTTTGCTATCCATAGTTTTTATTTCTTTTTGTGTATACCTCAGAATATCTCTGGCCGCCATGTCTAAGCTGAATTCAATGTTATTCCATTTTGTTTCTACTTCCTTAGTATAAGAAATTTTCTCAATATATTTCAGCCCTTCATTTGACTTTTTTCAAATCTTTCGTGGATATCTGTATCTTTTAATTTCTCAAAGTCAAAGTGCCTTTTTACATTCCTTTTTCAAATTTTTATATATAAGGGCCTTCATAATTACAATGTTGTGGTCAGTGTCTATATCTGCTTCTGGGTAGCTTCTACAGTCTTTTAGTTGCTTCCTAAACGGTTGTCTAACAAAAATGTAATCTATTTGATATCTTCCTATATCTACTGGCATGTTCCATGTGAATCGTCTTCTAGCATGATGTTGAAATAATGTGTTTGCAATGGTTAAATTGTTCTTGTCGCAAAATTCTACCAGCCTATTTTCCCCGTCTTTCTTGTGCCTAAACCAAATAAACCCTCTACCGCTCCTTTCCCCTCACCTACGACTGCATTAAAATCCCCTGTAATTATTAAATTTTCATTTCCTTTGACGTATCTTAGTATGTCTTTGATATCTTTGTAGATCGTTTCTACTCTTCGTCACTGTAGTTGGAGGTAGGCATGAATACTTATATTATTACTGTATTTACCGGTTTAGATTCTAATCTAACCATGAGTACACCCTTTCGTTTTTGTGTAAGTAATTTTCTACACAGAGTCCTATCTTTTTTCGCATACCTATTCCCACACACGAATTTCCTTCCTCTGCTCCTGTATGAATTACCCTGAAGTCTCCACTCCAAAATCCCCCGCTTCTGGCCACCGAACTTTGCTGATCCCCACATGTGTAGTGCTAACCCATCCATTCCAATTTTCAAATTCTCTAGCTTACCTACTTGCTTCATTCTTCTAATATTCCATGCTCCGACTCACAGAATATTCCAGACTCATATTCTGAACTTTCCGATCGCATCCTCCGGAGTAGTCCCCTCCCGAAGATCCAAGTGGGGAACTTTTTTAAGTTCGGTATTTTTTACCCCCGAGGGTGCCATCATCTTTAATAACAATTTAAGTACACTGCGCACTTGGGGAGTCATGTGGTAGTTTCCCGAGCTGCAGGTCCATTCTAATACAGATAAAAAATTTCTTGCTATTAATCTACCCGAGTGGCATGCAACCATACATACATGCCGAAATAAACATGAAATGAAATAGCATTAACAATCTCATTTTAATATATTTATTTGTGTCTATTATTAGTCAATAATTTAAGTTCTATCTTATTTTGTCACTTGGTTTAGTGACAAACATATACATTTAATTTAAACGTATAAATTTGAAATAAAAATCGGTAGTCAATTTTACTCCCAAAAATTATTTAATAAACAACTTTTTGAATCTCTCACTCTCAGAATTAAACTTTGATACACAATCTAAAATTTGTGTCTTAGAAAAGAAATATTATATTCAACGCGCTCAAGCACTTAAAATTGAATGTTGCTTTACTTGCACCTTATATTATAACAAACACAAATGTTTAAATAAACAGTAATTAGATTCGAAATTTACATCTGAAATATAGAAACTAAAATTGTAAAATTTACATTTAAATATTAAGGAATTTGAAGCTCCCGTTTCAGCGTTAGGATTACTCAAAAATTCTCCTTTATTTAGAGCTTTACCATATCCAAATTCTTATCAGTAACTCCAGGGGTCACTGTTTATATCTGTTTCAAAATTATAATTATAGATATGAAGGAATGAATGAAACAATGACAGAGATATTTTTAATATCTCCTACAAGATTTTGTAAAATCTATCACTGCAATATTGTGGAAAGAAATTAAGAAAATTATTAATCTACATGCACATTATAATTTATTGTTACCTTATAACTTCTCAAAATAAGTGAAATGACTGATCATTCACTCACTACCCACCACTACAATTAAAGAAGGTTATGTGATGGTGTTATTTCTTTAGTGTTTACATCGTTTTAACCTCTTTTTTTGATAATTATTGTTGTTTTGAGCAGTAATAATATATAATGCCTTCTTTTTGTGCTGTGGTAAAATGTGAGATGCGAGGAGATAGAGACAATGTAAGGTTTTTTAGGATTACTGCTGCCTTAAAATCGCTGCAGATTTCAATAACACATTGGCAACACAAAGGCAGGAAATGTGGATAAAAGCATTAAAACAGGGACTTTTCTATTTATAATATAGTAAACAACATCAATAAATTGATTGGAATAATGCTGTCACTACATGAACTTATTAAATTGTATAATTATAATCTCCTATTTTCTAATTAACATGTTTTATTAGATTTTATATGTTAGGCAAAAATATGTATTAAATAACTGAAACATCATATTAATTCAAAATATACACACTTGTGTGTTAAACTTCATCTTATATTATCTATGAGAACTTGCTGCTTAGGCATACATCTAACGTCTAATTTTTTACAGAATTGAAAATATAAATACAACTTTACATTTTACAACTTACCTTTCCAACAACAATGAAAGCATTTTCGTTCATTTTCTTAGCTTGGCATTGCTGTACTAATTCAGATTCATACTATCTAGACTCCAATCTTTTGTAAGCTTTCAGCTGTCCTGTATAATGACTATCAGTTACTATAAAATAATTTACTAAAGTCATCATTGCTATCTGTGGCACAGAGCGAAAATCTTGCAAACTAAATTCATCCAGGAGGTAGTTCGGACACAATCATTAATTATTTTCAGTTTACCATCATACCAACGTTTAATATCTTGGAAAAAAGATTTATAATAATCACTTCTTTCCATTTTAGAACTAGCCTAAGTCTACAACACTATCTAAACTTTTTATTTAAGGGTAAAACACTGTTCTAAAATTCGGTTCCTAAAAACCCAAACGGTTTTTAATTATTAGGAATACTTCCTAACAAATTCAAATGATATCTTCTTAATATTTAATAAGAATTATGTAGATTTTAAATATATAAAATATCAATGGTGAAAGAATAGCAACACTAACACAGTTTATCTAAATAAAAGCGAATATTAAAATATGATTTGTTTGTCCTCCAGATAAAATGGCCGACCTGTCAAAGTCAGCTGTTTGAAAACATTTGATAGCAAGATACATTACAGGAGGGAATGATAGGTTTAGCTGGAATAGCTGACATAATAAAAAGACACAGAAAGAGTAAAACATGTAATGATTAGGCGGTTTTTCGTGACATATTTGAATTGTTCGAGTATGGTATGTTGAAGTATTCCCCCACTATTTAAAAAATATTTACTTGTGTGACACCGCGAAAACGTATTGTAGTTTCATAACCTCGCTTTGAATAATTACCCGGTAAAAGTCAAGCGTTTAACATACACAAGCATAACCTAGTACAGATCAGGATATGTTTGTTTATCTGATAGAATGGTGCCGTACAATTTCCCCTCCAGTAAATTTTATCGCCAAAACGCAAGTTTAACACATACACACATAATTAAGTATGTTAGTTTATGTCGCGAAAAATCGCCTATTGTAATCCTTTATCAATTTAGTTTAAAATACGTATAGGTCTTTGAAAATCTCAACGACCCTGGATTGCGCAATGGAAGAAATGAAAATAATATAGAAAGGATGTAACACAGTGTTTTTAGATAGAAACACATTTGAAGGATTTGACAGTAACATTCACTACAATACAAAACAAATAATTTGTTTATAAAGGTTTCAGTTACACACTTTCAACTTACAATAGTTTGGTGAAATTAATAGCTGAATACACAACTTTATGTATCTCTCTCTCTCTTTCTCTCTCTCTCTCTCTCTCTCTCTCTCTCTATTATTCGTTAGGCATTGCATTGGTTGTGACAGAATGATTAGGAATTTTCATACACTTTGTCCAATAGCAAATACTAGTAAAATAGCTTCAAGTGAATTTAATAAAACCTTAAATGTTAAACATTTAAGCAAAGTGATAGATATTAATATTATTAAATAATATAAAAACATCGCTTATTTAAATTACTGCATGTTTTTATAACGGTTTAAAACCAAGATCGTCATCATTATCATCATCAACCAAAGTCTGAATAATCACGTTTATTATTAGTTTCTCTCTGTCGCCTATTATATATTCTTTGGTAAGGTAATTATCTACAATTTTCTCTACATAAAAACAAACCTTTTCCCATTTTTTACTGACCAACAGTATCAAACTTATTTTTAGCCAACCTCCATACATCCACTAATTTAAGTGTGGTGTCATGTGCAGCAACATGATTTTTTACTGTCGCTCATGTCTTTTTGAAGGGATTAAGTTGAGGATGATATGGAGGTAATCGTAACACTATAAAAATGTTCGATTAACATCTTGTAAACAAAATATTGTTTGCATGCGTGGTTTATTCATATCCTCTCTACGCGTTAACAGTCATCGGTAGCTTGCTATCGTCGCATTTCTAATTCTCATGTTTTCTCCCACTGCAATTGCAGACGACTGTACCAGATAGATGTTTGAACCGATTTTTGAAAACGCAGAACAACAAGTGTCGTTTCGTACAATAAAAACCGGACGATTATAAACTATACTCGATAGCAGTTTATAATTATTGTAACTCACTCTATTGAATACTTAACAGCAAGAGTGAAAATGATTTTTAACCAATACTTAAACACATTTAAACGTATAAATGATTAACCACTTCGATTTGTAATAATAAAACGCTTTAAGTATTTCTCCTATTTCTGTTAAAATGTGCTCCACCATAAATAACATTATACAATTTTCTTATAACAGCAAATTGAAGCAAGAATCGGTTAAAATAATATTTCGATTTAATTTCTATGTTAATTTAATGTATAACCTCGTCTTGTAAGTTACTATTAATTCATGTATATGCCTTAAAAAAGAGTTTACTTTCCTACAGCTGACCTCAAACCCATATCTAAACATCATATATATATTGCTGTGTTAACTTCTCATATCTGCAGGTACTGGCCCTTCCAAAAAAACATTCGAGCCCCACAGTTTGGGCGTCAAGAAATGCTGTGATACCTTTAAAATCCGTGAACTACGCTTTTCGCCTCGGCTGCTCACCTAATGTTATAAACCTCCTCATTCATAAAAAAAAAAAACACATTCCTACCAAAAACATCAACGTTAACTCTATTTACATCAATATTCAGAATACATTAAAATTTCAAATTTAAAACTCAGCATAAATTTCAGTTTTAAAAAGAATTTCAAGATTAATTTTATTATCATTTTACTGTGCATCCACAATTAAAGTCTTTGTTGGATGCCTACTAATTAATATAACAATATAAGCAGACCGGAGTCTGAGTATAAAGGGAGCATCTACCACCCCTTTACGTTAATTAACCAGGTTTGTCTAATTGAGCTCAAAGACATACCCAAAGTTTCATCATATTCCCGAACATCAAAACAAAATACCCCTTTTTACTTAAACAAGCAAATTTCATCTTAAAATTAAACTTTATGGTTAGAACAATTTCACTAATGTCCATTTAAAGTAAATCAATTATAAAGTCATTCAATACACACAAAATGTCAAACAAAATAGTATAATTTACCTGAAGGTTACTGTCCTCGTAGCTTCAAAGTATCGTTTCTTTAGTTAATCACACCATTCAACAGGATTATATTTACGGCTTCTGATTCTCTACGCTTTTAAAATTTGCTCCATCACCATCCATTCAAAGTCGTTTCTGGGCCTTTCCGGAACTCATCTGTGTTTATCTGACCCTTGATTCATGGATCCAGACACGTATTTGAACCATTTAATTATTAACACCCCCGAAAAATAGCAAAGAAATTCGTGCTTCTGTCACCCCTATACGCCAAAACTGCCTACTTTTGTGTATACATTCGTCGTTGTAAATTTTGCTAATTGGTACAGTGAAACTAAATTTTATTACCTTGTATCTAAGTGCACTGAAGTACATTCATGTTAGCACGTAAATAACAAGCTATTTTGAATCACTAAAATATACTAGCAAACTTTAAATTATTTAATCAAACTAAAATGCACGGTTTACCATCTTTAATCAAGTCGCGTATGTACGAGCTTTTAACGCATCGAATCGTCAAAAGTCTAAGAGAGCTTGTTTATCTTCATCTCGGTATATATAGCAAAAAGCCTGTCTGTCGGTCGGTTCCCCAAAACGGGTAATTCTAAAGAATTTCTCATGCCATGTTCCCAGTCTGCCGCTCACGCGTCGATTTTTACGAATTTTCACTCGCCCCATTCAAATCTCAGAAAATTTCCACACGGCACGCAAGCATGTCCGAGAAAAACTAATTGATTTTGTACAGAAATTGTTGTTCTACCTCTGATATTTGCATCCTATTTTAACCAATTGTGACCCCCGTGACGTTGCTTAAATCCCGCCTTCTACAATATGTGTCTTTGCTTGACGCATTTCTCTTTCCTTCTCTACCGTGTTCTTATTGGTGCAACTTGATATTCTATATTATCGATTATTTTAGTCCACATGGAGTGTGAAATACCCAGCTTTAGCAATTCTCGTAACTATTATGCGACGTTTTCCCCAAGATTCTTTGAAACATTAATTATCTGCAAAATTTACGCCGAATGAGCTTTTTAAATAAACCCAGGTGTTTAAACATACTATTAATTCTCAGAGCCTTATTCCGTGGTATTTTAATCTTGGGTTTTTACAAGTTTCTATAGGTATTATATGTTATTAACGGTTTAATTAACTCCAATTAAAATTGATTTCTATCCTTTTCATTTTTAGGGAATACAACTTATATTAATTATTATACGTACACTTTGTTTTACTACCGGTTACTTAAATCAATTAATGTAAATTTTGCACGCAATTCGTCTTTGCCTCTTTATTAGGAACAATTAAATTACACGTAAAGCTTTTTAATACTGTTTCTTTTGATATAAAGCGTCTTGTACATGATTTAAATCCCTTGTTTTTACTGAAACAACCGAGTTTATTTATGCTTCATGGTTTTAATAACGCGTATTATTTAATGAAATTCCTTATACACGGTGATTAAAATTATTTGATGTGATTATTTAATTTTCTACCCTGGTCTAAATATGAGTAATATATATATATATATATATATATATATATATATGTGTGTGTGTGTGTGTGTGTGTGTGTGTGTGGTGTGTCTGTATGTGTGTGTGCGTGTGTGTGTGTGTGTGGGTGCGTACGTGCGTGCGTGCGCGCGCGCGCGTGTGTGTGTGGCTTTTGCAATTGTAAAAGGATTACAGAATGACTTGCTCACCGATGGTGTGCATATTATTTATATTCATAATCTAAAATCATAGTTTGCTTAAAATTATATTTTGTTTCCTTTCTTCTTACTAAATTGAATATTTATTAGAACAAACTTTAATTTAAATGTCAAAATAAGTCGCGTTGCATATTGTATTGGTAACTTATGTTACAGTAATAAGTAATAAATTTGCCGCAAAATAATCTGTCACTTCATTAAACATGTTTTGTAACGCCCTCTCTACGGATCAATTGTTAACTTAAAATTATAAAAGATGGTCGTTTTATTCCATAGCTCCCTTATGCACGTTTCCCATCTTCTTCTCATTAATATATGCCCTTGAGGTTAGTATCACCTGTTTCGATTGATGGTACATTTCCATGTAAGTTATTTGTTAAAGAATCTCCAGATAATACGATTATAATATGTTTATTAAGCTTCCCAACCTGTCAACCTGTGGCGTAGATCATAGAGTGTATTACTGCTCCTGTTAAAATGTGGTCGATTATAATGTTTTAAAGGTTTGGCACGTGTTTAACGGTAAATATATGCAGCTCATGTAATGAATGTTATATGAACTGTAATTTATTATATACCAGAAAACTGTAATTATCAAAAATTGTTCTTACGTATGCAATGTATCTATTTCTTTAATATTTTTGTGATTATGGTCAAATGTTTATTCCGGCGTATGACCTTGAATCTTTTACTTTTTGATGTTAGGCAAGTACTCTATTAAAACAACTATTATTGGAAGAATAGTATGATTCCCATCTTTTTTTTAATAATAAGTTTGAAGACACTCCAGCATAGTTTAAAACATCTTGCAGTGGCTTTCCAGCAGTGTGTTATAGTTCACGGTACCCAAATAAAACATAACACAGTACAATGAGACGAGAATGTAATGAATGTAATATTCAAAATGTAGCTTAAAGTATAAGAGCTATTCGTTAGCCGCCTCTCATTTTTGAACATACCTACTGCGGAACATTAAACGTCAATGTCATGATTGTCAGTAAACTGATTACAAAATGGCAATTAGGTTATGTTTATAAATGTTTGCAGTATAATTTAGTTAGACACGTAGTAATATAAGTAAAATTAATAATGTGGTCATTTTTTTCACGTGATCCTTCTAAGGACTTTAGTTTTGAAATTGGGGATTTAGTTTCTGGTTTTCAAGAGAAAAGTGTTTGGACTCTTCATAAGGGTAAAAAAAAGGGTAGTACAGAAGAAGTTTCTGTGTTTATGTATGATATTAAAAGTGGATCAGATACTCAGTTAGATATAGCAAAGGGTGCTATTAAACGTTTAAAAACTTTACGTCATCCAAGTATTCTAACATTTTTGGACAGTTTAGAAACAGATAAGGTACTGTATTTAGCTTCAGAGTACGTTGAACCATTAGCTTATCACATTGATAAGCTGAATATAGAAGGACCACAAAAAGAGCTTTATATAGCATGGGGTATATTTCAAATAACGGTAAGAATTGCTTGTGTATTAAATCGATTGTTACATATGATTAAACGCTGTTATAGAGAGCTTTGTCATTCTTAAATAATGATGGGAATTTGAAACATAATAATGTCAATATATGGTCAATATTTGTAAATACAGCAGGTGAATGGAAGTTAGGAGGAGTAGAATATGTATCTAATGTACAAGATAGTTCACCATTGGTAATTAAAATAATTCCAAATTTAGAAATATATGATCCTCCAGAAAAGAAGGATCCAAGTAAACAAAAACAACTCACGAAATGGTAAAGTTGTTCATGAATAAAAAATGCCAATGAATAGTTTTTTATATTTTAACAGCTCGACTGATATGTGGGGTCTTGGCTGTCTAATTTGGGAAGTTTTTAATGGTCCTTTACACCAACAAACTTCTTTAAAGAATTTAGATAGGGTAAGTTTGTTTTGTCAAATTAAGTGCTAATTTTTGTGTCGTTTGTATTGTTATTAAAATTGAAAATTTCCCACTATCTGTTATTTATTCATTGAGATCACTAATCAAATGCTACTCATAATTTGTATAAACATTTATCAATATATAAATTTGATATGTTTGTGGAAGCAAATGAAGGTTTATTGATTATTAGTGTTAAATTGTTTTTAATACAGCAATAATACACAATTAGAGGCATAATGTTTTATATTACTTATCTTTATCATTTAAATACAAAGCAAAAGCATTGCCTGTAAACTGTCACATATCACGAACACCCAACCTACTACTACTAATAACTGAACTTTTAATACAATTCCAATGTGCACACTCTGCTTCTTAATGCCTGCAGGTGCGTATTTAAGATATTATAATGTTGATATAAAATAACAAAACACAGGGGCATACTATCGCATATTCCAACACCTACCCTTGCGATAAACACGACAATAAAAATAATTCACAATAAAATATTGAAAACTAACGGCAAACACTCTGTAATTACTACTACCTTATCCATTAATATAATTTCAACTTAAATCTAAATTCTTCAAACTTGTTACAGCCTAGTGGCTTTGTAAAAATATGAGCTGAATTGTTGCGGCCTTCAATTTCTATTACATTGATTACATTTTGAACTACTAAATCATGAACAAAGTGAAGTGCAATATTTATATTTTTGGATCTTTTTGAAAAATTCCCATTTTTTGCCAACATACAAGTCCCACTATTATCTTCATAAATATTTATGTTAGTTAACAAACTGTTGTTAATACCAAAATCAGACAATAGTTTTTTGACATGTAATGTTTCTTCTACAGCGTCCGCCAGAGCTACATATTCCGTATGAGTTGTAGAACGTGAAACATTTTTTTGTTTAATTGATTTCCAACTTACAACATTTCCAAATACGTTAACAAGAAAACCAGTAGTTGATTTACTATCATTCACGTCTCTAGCCCAGTCAGCATCAACATAACAATTAATTATATCGTTATCAGTATTTTTACCATAATTGTGTGACACATGGCATGTGTGATACAAATAAATTAAAATTTGCTAAGCATGCCTAACATGTATCTTATTACAACAAACGGCTTAAATAATTTACCAAGAAAGCAACATCTGGCCTAGTACCTTGTGAAACATATAATAATGCACCAATTAAATTTTTATATTTTAAACTGTCATTGAGTTCCCCGCCTTCTAATTTCAAATTTGTTTCCATCGGAGTGTACTTTATGTTACTATTTAAGATGCCATATTTTACTGCAAGCTCTTCAATAAATTTCATTTGACTTAAATTCATTTGTTGGTTATTTTTATCATAATTAATATCAATACCAACATATGATTTTACATTCTCAAAATCGATCATCTTAAAATGATTTGTAAAATTTCTTTTGATCAGTTCTATAGAATGTATGTTACTTCCACAGATGAGAATATCATCTACAAAAATAATACAAAAGAGATCCATTTTTATATTAAAATACAGACAAACATCATTTGACTACGTGTAAATCCAACCCTAACAATAAATTTACTAAAACATTCATACTAGTTTTTCAGAGATTCTTTCAGTCTATATAGTGATTTTTTTAATTTATAAAACCTTCCTGCTTCAATTTCACACCCTTCTGGCTGTTCAACAAATATTTCATATTACACTTGACTATGTACATCCATCTGATGAATGTCATAGCCACGTTCCACACAAACACTTAGTAATGTACGTACAATTGATAACCTAGCAACGGGTGCATACACATCATTCACCAATTCATTCTGTTCGAATCCTTTAACGACAAGTCTAGCTTTATACATACCATAGGATTTTATTTTATACACCCATTTCACATTTAGCGCCTTTGTGTCTACAGGTCTGTCAACTAGCTCCCAAGTTTCTGAATCCTTCAATGAATTAAATTCTTTTAACATTGCCTATCGCCATTCCTCTTTTTCCTCAAGGTCTATTGCTTCAGCATATGTTTTGGGCTCACTCAAATTTGCATAATTAGAATATAAGACATAATCGTTATAACGCACTAGTACCCTTTTTTTTCTTTCTGATCTACGTTTGACCTCTTCCATTTTCTCTTCTTTTCCTGATTAATTCTCACTATTCTCATCATTCAAACGAATATATTCAGTGCCTGATTCAACAAACCTCATATTTCTTGCCAATTGCACTTTACCATTGACCAAGATCCTATAACCTTGATCAAAATACCCTACTAATTTTCTTTTTATTAATTTATCATCTGATGTAGTTCTTTTTTCTTCAGGTATTCTAACAAAAACATCACTTCAACATTTGTAAATTTTTACACTCGGTTTACGACCAAAAAATATTTTATACGGTGTCTTTTTCTCAAAAGTTGAACTATTTTTTAATCTGTTTCCTATAAAACAGGCAGCTAAAATAATTTCTGACCAGTATTTTCTTTCTAGGTTAGCTTCCTTTCTTAAGCATCGTACACGGTTTATAATGGTTCCGTTAAATCGTTCGGCAACTCCATTTAATTCATGATTATATGGCACTCATGGCACAATTTGGAAATCTTCCTTTTTGCCACATCATAATAATTTTGATTCAGATACTCCTTTCTATTATCACACCTCACTTCTAATAAAGGACCTGGTGCACAATTTTTAAGAACATTGAAATATTCCATAAAGTAATCAAACACATCAGACTTGTTTTTAATAAAAAATACTCTTGCAACTCTTGAGTAATCATCGATAAAACTAACAAAATATTTTTCAAATTTAAAATCTTTCTTATCCATAAACTTTACATCTGTATGAATTATTTGACCACAGTAGTCAGCACGTCTTCGATTGTTTTCATATTTTAAATTTGACATTTTACTTTCTAAGCAAATTTCACAGTGCATAAAATTGTTACCCAAAGAATTTGGCAAATCATTTAAATAATTTTGACGACGCATTATTTGTAAATCATTAAAATTTACATGACCAACCACTCTATGTAAACGCTCTTTGACAGACATATTTTTTGCTCTGTAATTAGCTGAAATTATGTTGCTTTCAGATATTACCTCACATCTTATAGGAAAAAGTTTATCTTTGACACTTGAATACAAAATTAATTTTTTTTCTGATCGTATACTTCAGCACCATGTGGCTGAAAAATTACAGATTTTCCATAATCTGTCGTAGTACTAACACTTAACAAGTTTTTGCTTATTTCCGGTACATAAAATATATTTTTAATATCTACAACCCTTTCCGAATTTCCATTTTTAAATTTACATAAAATATTTCCTATTTTTGATGTTTTTAAAACTTCGGCATTGTCAAGTTTAACTTCCGTATTGATCTTAAGATTAATATAATTATAAAAATACTTATCTGACATTACTCTTGATATTCCCCTACTGCTGTAACAACTTGGTTTGGAATCGGGCTTCCGATTCCAAACTTTCACAATCAATCAAAACTGAACCGTATAAGTGTGGTTAGTTATCATCTTTTCTGCCGTTAATAAGCCGGCGCCTCCAACCTTTAACCGCCCTACAACTTAACCATTTCGTCTTTTGATTACACTTAACTTTATCATTATTTAATTCTCCTTTAAGAGCGAAACGTATCGGTGCTCTTTATCCACTATTTAAAGTCACTATTCTGCCCGTAATAAACATATTAAGTTACTAGCTCTGTTCACTAACCATCGATTTAATTTACACGACTCTATAACCCATACTGCTATGCGACATTGCCGCCTACCCACGCACTAGCTCCGGACTAGTTAAGTTTCACATTTCGTACCTTCTCTATCTTTTGTCCTTGTGTGTCTTGTTGAGTCTTTGTGTGTCGTGTGTCTCCACTCCCCATATTTATATATCTTTGATCACGTGATTGTTCTAGTCAATTAAAAATCTTACATATTTCACAATTGTATATCATCCCTACATGTAGGTTAATGGGTTAAATCCATTTTTATTATGGCCATTGCTAATTGAAATTACCCTATAATTAAATTTAAGTTATTCTGCAATATTGTAAAGTATTTCCTGTTAATATTTTTATAGATATCACGAAAAATTGCATTTTATTACGTACTTCTGGTTTTGACTTTTCTAGAACAAATTAGCATTTCCTTTGGCGCCTTAATTTAAAATCTTCTAAATTTCAGGGGATGTCAGATATCAGTTGATAGGTTATGTTCATTTAAAGTGTCAATTGTCACCCCAAAATCAAACTAGGATTGGATAACTATCTTAATTCAGGTCAGTGACAGGTTACATTTTATATAGAATTATTTGTGTTTGGCCGAAAATATTATTTGAAATTTAAATTAATTTAAAAATGTTCTTGGGTGTTACACTATCAATCAACATCTACTATAACATTATCTTTCTCATTATTACTCACGTTAGAGCTATTGACATCAATATGAAATAGTTGGACATCAGATTCTTTCTTTGACTCAGTAACATCAGCATTTCCGGCAAAGTTACTTTCTCCACTTCCTCGATACCTTTTTCTGGATTGACATTTCTTCTCTGATTTCCACGAAAATTTCCCGAATATGATGTATGACCTCGAAAACTACCTCGTCGATTAAAGTTTGACCTACCACGACCATAATCAGAATATCCACAGCCTCTGCTTGCAAAACTACTTTGATTCATCCAATATTCTGTTGTACGAGTTCAACAAATTTTTTTTTTGTGTGATCGGATCATCCACAACCATAACATATAATATTTTTCTTATCAGCATTACCAGATACTTGAACATTTGCTTTAAAGGCTTTAGCATTTGGCTCAGCGTTACTAATTTCACAAAATTGCACCCTCATTCGGATGAGAGGTAAAATGGAGGTCCCGTGTAATAAGTGTTGTCACGCACGTTAATGATCCCTACCTTGCTTGGAACAGTAAGGGTTCGGCAAATTTCCAAATTTTCCAGGTAAAAAAAAATTGCTTCCTGGCCAATATAGTAACTTAGGGTGGAGCATTGGAAAATCACATGTAAGGTATGTAAAAGGGGTTAAGCAGCCTGTGGCTGCCAAGGATCCCCCCCAACACCTGTACCTAAAACAAGGCAACATAGATATAACTATCCCATTTGGTTTACACCCGAATTAATTGCTAAAATTAAATCAAAACATCACCTGCATAAGCTTTGTGTACTTAAATCTGATGATTATTATAAACAACTACAGGTGTTGATTTTGAAATATTTTCAACTAATATTGAGTGTGCGAAAGGATATATTGAAAAAACAATTAATTCGGAAAATGCTCAAGGGTTGGTGAATTTGGCAGTCACAGGCTGTTTCCTCCTTTAACATACCTTACATGTGATTTTCCAATACTCCACCCTCTTTACAGCCTCCTGTATATCATTCAATGTTATTTCATTTATAGCTAAAATGTCAGCCGTAAAATTCTCTTTAGGATCGAAAGTCACAGATGTATAGTTAGGTGAATTAACACTGTATGCCGATTTGAAATAGTTGGCAAATGCATCCACCACTTCCTTTGGCGTATTTAAATCGGAATTTAAATAAGTATGCGGAAAGGAATTGCGTACGTTATTTTCGCGTTGCTACATGCCGAAATTCGGCATATAAACATTTCTATAAGTTCCTAATTTGTAAGTGATTTCGCGCCAATAATTTTAAAAGACTTGTGCGTGTATTTCCGTCCCTTTTGATAGTCGCATCGGCGTTCGAGATTGCGCAGACTCAGAGTGAAAGAAAGTGGTGAATTTCCGACATGTTGGGACTAGTCAGCCAGACTTCGAGCCTAGTGGTTATCTTTGTGCCGTTTTCTTGTCTTCTTTTTCAGATATGTAGGACTCCCTTTGTCTTTTGTACTTGTTATCGCTCCTACCTGTATTCCTTTACAGTTCTGCTACAAAGAAGAAGACAAATTTGAATTTGGATTCAACCGGGGGCAAAAGGATGACCCACGCCCTCAATGCTCCCCGACGCCAGCTGCCGCCAAAATAGCCGTAATGCTGTGAGATGTCCTACAGTTTACGTGAGTACCTTTTGTTTTTCCTTATAATTAAAATAAACATTTTTTGTATGTCATAATAATTTGAGCAAAGGTATGACGTAATACCTTATTTGCACAATATTTTGCAATTATTTATCATTGTTACCAACAGTCGTAGTGCTGCCGGGATTTTAAAAAGTAGACCTAAAGTGTAATAGTCGGTGCATCGCCCGGGAAAAAACCAGGTGGCACCTAAAATAAACATTTTGTAGAATTTAAGTTAGGATTTATGTAGGTTAGTTAGGATTTAGATTGTAAGCTGTCACTGTGCTAACAGTCATTTTCTTTTTTTAAGTTTTTTCATTTATGGCTTTGTCGCGATTGTTACATGCCGAAATTCGGCATATAAACATTTCTATAAGTTCCTAATTTGTAAGTGATTTCGCGCCAATAATTTTAAAAGACTTGTGCGTGTATTTCCGTCCCTTTTGATAGTCGCGTCGGCGCTCGAGATTGCGCAGACGCAGAGTGAAAGAAAGTGGTGAATATCCGACACGTCGGGACAAGTCAGCCAGACGTCGAGCCTAGTGGTTATCTTTGTGCCGTTTTCTTGTCTTCTTTTTCAGATATGTAGGTTTCCCTTTGTTTTTTGTACTTGTTATCGCTCCCACCTGTATTCCTGGTACCGTTCTGCTACAAAGAAGAAGACAAATTTAAATTTGGATTCAACCGGGGCAAAAGGATGACCCACGCCCTCAATGTTCCTCGACGCCAGCTGCCGCCGCCAAAATAATAAAGAAAATCTAAAGTTTATAGTGGTTGTTTAATTAACTTTAATGTATTTTTAAGGAGATTTTTTACCTACGAAGAATGGTAAATTGAGGTATTTATTTATAGCTAGCGTACTTACAGGAAAAACTTATGTAATCCAAAAACCGGCTAGTAGAGTTAGGTTATGTTGATTTAACACTTTTAAAAGGTATATGTTCCAGCTTCCTGGTAAATTAAATTAGGTCAATATCTAAAAGAATTTAAATTACAAACATACTATTTTATAAAGTTACGAGAATTAATTGGATTAGCAATACATTAATAAAAGGTATACAGAACAATAACCAATATGGCTCCCCATGTTAAATTAATATAGCCACAGTTTCCATGTCATTTTAATAGTAATTACAGTGTTACCAACTTATATTTCCTAAGTTATTGAAAATTAAAAATTTTTTATTTTTAAGTGAAAAAACTACAGGTATATTCAAACTAATACATTGTAAGATATAAAAAAGAAAAAAACAAATTTTTCAACCAATAAAAACGTTGTATTGCGCCACTATTACACTTTAGGTCTACTTTTTAAAGTCCCGGCAGCAATGTATGAGAGCCACTACGACCGTTGGTAACAATGATAAATAATTGCAAAATATTGTGCAAATAAGGTATTACGTCATACCTTTGCTCAGATTATTATGACATACAAAAAATGTTTATTTTAATTATAAGGAAAAACAAAGGTACTCACGTAAACTGGAGGACTTCTCACAGCATTACGGCTATTTTGGCGGCTGCTGGCGTCGGGGAGCATTGAGGGCGTGGGTCATCCTTTTGCCACCGGTTGAATCCAAATTCAAATTTGTCTTCTTCTTTGTAGCGGAACGGTAAAGGAATACAGGTAGGAGCGATAACAAGTACAAAACACAAAGGGAACCTACATATCTGAAAAAAAAGACAAGAAAACGACACAAAGATAACCACTAGGCTCGACATCTGGCTGACTAGTCCCGACGTGTCGGAAATTCACCACTTTCTTTCACTCTGCGTCTGCGCAATTTCGAGCGCCGACGCGACTATCAAAAGGGACGGAAATACACGCACAAGTTTTTTAAAATTATTGGCGCGAAATCACTTACAAATTAGGAACTTATAGAAATGTTTATATGCCGAATTTCTGCATGTAACAACGCGAAAATAGCGTACGCAATTTTTTTCCACATACTTATTTAAATTCCGATTTAAATACTCCAAAGGAAGTGGTGGACGCATTTGCCAACTATTTCAAATCGGCATACAGTGTCAATTCACTTAATTATACATCTGTGACTTTCGATCCTAAAGAGAATTTTACGGCTGACATTTTAGCTATAAATGAAATAACATTGAATGATATACAGGAGGCTGTGAAAGGGGGTAAGCAACCTGTGGCTGCCAAATTCCCCAACCCTTGAACATTTGCCGAATTAATTGTTTTTCCAATATATCCTTTCGCACACTCAACATTAGTTGAAAATATTTCAAAACCAACACCTGTAGTTGTTTATAATAATCAGATTTAAGTGCACTTATTTTTTGTCATTAGGTTTTCCGTTGTGAAACTGATTGGACGCGTACCTCAACTTATTTATATTCTGAGTTAACCTACATTGTTCCCTGAAATTCTCACGACAGCATATCTACAGTTTGTTAGCTATCGTAGTTTTAACCAATTGTATATTCAACTCAGATTGTAGGTAATGTTTATTATCTTGTTAATGTATGATCTTCTTTCCTATCTTGTAATTGGACCAATGTTTGGTTTATAAGATAGTTGTAATTAAATAAATAAATAAATTACTATATGTCATTATCTATCTACCAATCATATCATTTGGAAAGTGGAAGGTGTGAAATAACTAAATTTAAAATAAAGATATTTTGAATACCTAACCATTTCACAGTTAGCAATGAAAGACCTCTTTCTAACAAAGATTGTACAGATAAGACTAATAAAAAATTAAGTCAGTACTTCACTTCAGAATGACCAGAGAAAAATAAATTAGAACCTGAGATATTACCCTTTTTTCAGTATCGCCATATTTCTTTTGGTGAAAATTTTTTACTAAAAGGGTCTCGTCTAATCATTTCGGTCTCCTTACAATTTGAGTTAATAGAATTAATATAGTTGCGATACTTTGGTGCAGGGAGCATGCGAAAAGTTCAGTTTGGTGGCTAGATCTGTTATCACAGTTAGAGAACTGTCCTAACTGCGTCGTAGAAAGAATTAATATTAAAGACCCTTTTATTATAGATAGTATTGCTGCTAGAGCATGGGAAAAAATTTCAGCAGATCTATTTAAATGCAATGGGTTTTGATATCTTCCTATAAGTGATATTTTTCTTATTCTTTGAAATATTTAAATTATAAAAATTATCACAAGAAGTAGTAATTTCTAAATGAAAGAGTTGTTTTCACGGTATGACATACCTAATAATATAAGAACAAATAATGGGCGACAATTTCAAGCGGAACTTAAACAATTTACAGCAGATTTTAATTTTAAAACTACATCATCTAGTCCTTATTTTCCTCAATCAAATAAGGGAATATAGGCAGGAGTAAAAATCGCAAAAGGGTTCATAAAAAAATTACAATTTACCTATGGTATTGTTGGCATGTGGACCTTTGTGGAGAACGGATTTACTCCTGGAAGACTCTTCATGGCCAGGAAATTAAAAAGCAAGTTGCCTTTATTGCCTACCAAATTGTACAAAATTGTAAACCTTTTAGAAGTTTAAAGGTTGAGGAAGGTAGGAAACTCAAAAAGGGTATTCATTATGATATAGGCCATAGAACAAAATGAATTTTTCAATTATTTCAGGATGAAAATTTGTGTACAACTGATTTGTGCTGCTATGAAAGGATAAAATATAAAGTGAATGACCTACGATTGTATAAAATCGAAACAAATCAAGGTACATTTAGAATCGTTGATTTTTGATTGCATGTAGACAATCCTCTCCATGGTGCATTTAATCCTGGGATTGTGCATTATTCACCTCACAAAACAACTATAAATGTGAAATTAGAAACTAATAAGAAGGCTGAAAGTGACAATAGTGAATTGGACTTGATAGCTGATACACCAGTGATTACTAGGACAAGTAGAACAATCGTACAATCCCAAATGGTTAACCGATTATACTTTGTTACGCCTTTGAGGAGGGGGATGTTGTATCATTGGTAGTTAGTAGTCATCCATGGATTATTATGATGTCAGTTGTTTTTGGAATTAAAAGGAAAAATTATGAGATGTAGTGATTTTATTTCATTTGATACCAAAATATTTAGTACTTATCAAAATAAGTAAAGTTATCTGTAAACACTAGGTGTAAATACTCCCTGTATGTTTGTTGTTGGTTCTTAATCTTTGGGAATTAAACCACTCATATGGTGTAAGACTATCTGAGGGAATAGAATTCCCTAAAAGGAATTAAAAAAATTACGTTTTTAAAATTACTTTTAAAGTGATTATAAATAATCTAATGAAATTTTGTCTACTTGTGTAGTTTTCTGCTAAATAAGATGCTTTGATTTATTTTTGAAACCAAAATTTAAAATTTCATAGGTGGATATCCCTTAAGTTTTCTGTTTTTTTGGACAAATTTTGACCAAAATTCATGTTTTGGACATTTTTTACATAAAAAGTTTCTTTTTGTTCAAATTTGTATCTGCAAACATTTTTGCATAAATCAAATTTGAAGTAACTCAAATCAGAAGAGATTGAATTTATGTTAAAAAGGTATGCAAATGTAATGAAACTTTCGGCAAAAACAAATACATTTATAAAACAAAAGAAAATAATAACAAGAAAATTTGAAAAATCTTAATTCATTTAACATCTAATATCGATTGTACAAAAAATGCAGTGTGTTTAGTTGCTATTGGAACCAACCTAACAACTTTGTGCTTATGTCATGTAATATTATGGCCCCGCCGCGACGGTACGCGAGACACTACGTCAGTTGGTAGCAATGCTAGACAATTGTAAAAATGATGCGCAATTTATAGATGACGTCACACAATATGCGAATTATTGCTACACAATTAAACAGTTATGCAAATTTTAAAGAAAACCCCCACGGGGTACTCATGTGAACATGTAGGGCTTCTTGCAGAATTACTCCATGATGTCGGCGGCGACTACTTCGCTGATCTTTCTCGGGCGTGGGATTTCTTGCTGGGCCCTGGTCGAATCCAAATTTAAATTGTCTTCTTTTTCCTATGTAGGTAACGACAGCAACTGGTTTATAAGGAACGATAGTCAAGAGAAGGCAAAAGGGACCTACATAACAAAAAAAAGATACGATAAGACACAAAAGGCAACAATACTTGTCCACATCTCGGAGGCTAGTCCCGTCACGTATGCCGGAAATCCCCCTTCTTCCTTCTTGGCACACCCGTTCGCGCAATCTGGCGCAAACGCACTGTCTCAAGTGACGAAAATACGCGCATGTCATTTTAAATTTATGGCGCGAAATTCTTACAAATTAAAACTTAATTGGGTTGTTTAGTGCCGAATTTTTCGGCACGTAACAGTGATCGGGAATTTAAAGTTGCAATAACATCGTTTTATACCAAAATTAACAATGCTGTTTAAATTAGAAAATTTCAATGTCGTAATTCAAATAAATTTTGAGTTTCGAAATATAGATTGATCAAATCCTCGTTATTATTTTCTAACATGTTTTTTTATTTAGCTGTTATATTTTACTATTTTTATACTAATTAATATGTTTTTTGTTTCAGATTCCTAAGCAGTTATGTCCTTTATATTGCGAACTTGTAGGTGCAAACCCTTCATCGCGGCCTAATCCAGCTGATATAATCACTCGTTGTAGAAAGTTAGGAGGTTATTTTAAAAACGATCTAGTAGATACTTTACTATTTTTAGAAGAAATTCAAATTAAAGATAAAAATGAGAAAAACAGATTTTTCTCGAATCTCACTCCACATTTAGATAATTTTCCTGATAATGTTTGTAAACATAAAATTCTTCCACAATTAATAACTGCTTTTGAATATGGAGATGCAGGATCTGCAGTTTTAGCTCCAATGTTTAAAGTAAGCATTTAGAAATGTTTAATAACGTAATTAAGGTTTTTTGCAGTTAGGAAGACTTTTAGATGAACTCGAATACCAAAGGAAAATTGTGCCGTGCGTAGTTAAATTGTTTGCTAGTAATGATAGGGCCACTCGTTCAAGGTTATTAATACAACTAGAACATTTTATCGGTCATTTGCAGGCGAGTACAGTTAATGACCAGATATTTCCACAAATTGCTCATGGATTTATGGATACAAATCCTACCATTAGAGAACAGACTGTTAAAGTAAATTGTTTATACTTATATCATTATAACATTACGACCTACATATTTTAGTCTGTGATACATCTTGCACCTAAGCTTAATTATAATAATCTTAATGTTGAGGTATTAAGGCACTTTGCTAGATTACAAGCCAAAGATGAACAAGGCGGAATTCGTACAAATACAACAGTATGTTTAGGAAAGATAGCACAACATTTGCATCCACAAATAAGGCAAAAGTTTTGATATCAGCATTTATACGTGCAATGAGGGATCCTTTTCCACCAGCTAGAAATGCAGGTATGTTATTCTTTGATGTTGATACCAAATAATATACATAATAGTCATTTTTGTGAAACAATTTCAAGATACATATTTTACTTTGAATAATTGAGCATTTTTAAATTTTAAAACGAAAGCACAATTACATTAGTGTTCTAGGTAATTGTTCACGTTTCTGTAAATCATAAATTTAAGTGTCCTTCATTTATGATTTTGATTTTGGTTCGTCACAAGTAAATAATATTGCACTTAAGAAAAACTTGTTCTAAAGGCAACGCCGACAGTATATTTAATGTAACCATAATTGTTGTGCAATTTAAACCTGCTGTCAAGTCAGAGTAGTAGGCTAGGGGCATCTTTGTTCAAATTAGCGGCTGTTTATTAATTTTCATTCAATTGCTTTCTTTATAAATTACTAACTTACAAAAGTTTGTTTAATTAAATTATTCATGAGTCAGTGCATGCTTTTAATTAAACATTTTTGCTCAGCTTAAAATTTTTAAATTTACTCTTAACGAGCACACATCGAAGATTTGTCTGCGATACTCTACTCTTAACATATTTTATAATTAATTTCCTCCTAAAATTTGCCCGAACAATTTAATCCTCAACTTCACCAAGATAATTAATACGTAACTTCATCAGGCTGATTTGCTGCTTTGCCTCATCGGGACAATTAATTGAATCTAACTTTATTTATCTCACCCTTGTAAGTGTAAAAATTCGAGGTTGATTTTTTTATTTAACCGTTCAAGAATTCTTATATCATAATAGCAAGTCCAGGGTAAAGTTAGGATGGAAAACGGCTTTTAGAAATAGAAAACTCTTGAAAGATTATTAGCTAACTGGGTTTTGACCCACGGTCGCATGAGATTGGGTCAGTGGGTTTATTAAATTTAGAAAATAAAATAATGGACGCCACCTAAATTTTTTATAATGCAACTGACTGAATCAATTTGCAAAAAAAAGGAAAATTTGGAAACCTAAATTATGACCAGCCTTGTTAAATACAAAGTTTGATTACCACAAATATGTTACTTACTTCTGTTCGTCTTCTTCAATGGACTGACGAATTCCTAGGACAGCTCTGAAACATAAACACTACCATCAAAGATACAAGATATATATCTTATAGTCCTGTATAAACACAAAATCCTTATTTTCAGTTTCAATTAATTTTTATCGTATCATTTTGGAGTAAATCAATAATTCTTCAATAATAAACAAGTCAAAAATAATTATATATCCCTTTTTAAGACAAGTTATGTGCCATTATAAATGTAATTTAATAAAACAAAATTCTTATTAGCGTAATTTCTAAGTTTTACACAGAGGGCGTAAAACAAATTTTTAAACTTTAATTAGTACTAAATCTTAATATGATTTCTGATTTTTATGTGACAACATTTATTTTTAATAAATTAATAGTCTGGGGTAGCGCTACGAAAGACCTTACATTTCTTTTAGAATTACTCAACTTTCAACAAAATTATTAAATATTTAATTTCAGCTTAACCTTCACCTTTCTGGTTTTAGGTTTTATTAAGTGAACATCTGGACACGTAATTTGAGGTAAACAAGATAAACAGTATTATTAAAATTGAATATTAAACCTTATTTTACGATCACTTTGACAAAATACTTTTTGTGTAAAGCCACTAAAGTATACATCATAAAACTATTCATAAAACAAATAAGTAGTTGGTTTCATACTGCAGCAAATCACTACATCTATACGGAATGAGTCATCGTAAAATGCAGCATAACCAAAAAGAAATTTAACGGTTTTACCCAGTGACATCCAATGACGTGCTAACCTTTAAACCACATGTTGTTCAACCAACAATTCACTGCATGTGTAGGTGCGGACTGCAAATCCAATATTTGTCCAACATAACTGCATACAAATTTATATAATAAATGGGTTCCATGAAAATAAAATAAGTTGAAGGTAAACTAAGTTGCACTGTAATAAATTTCATTATAAATTTAGATTAATTTCATATTCAAACAAAGCGTTGCGAAGATGGAGTAATTAACACATGATTTGTATCAGTCAACTCAACCATCTGACCTTTCTATTTCGACGTTTTCGCCATGAAAATT